>JAWNLU010001336.1:0-154812 GCA_035042165.1 Drosophila kuntzei | reverse complement strand
CAAAATTGGTTAAAATCGGTTTACTATATTATATAGCTGCAATATTTATTTTTTATTTGAAGTAAGCATTTTGATAATTTTATAGCAATATTACACTGTCAGAATCATATACAATTCCAAAAATTTCTGATATCTTCCAAAAAAAACTTTTTAACAAAGTAAAGTCTAGTGACGAAAGCTTTCCGTGCCCCAAAATTTCTGATATCCCATTTTGTGACGAACGATATTAAATTTAATATATAAATAATTATAAAATAAAAAGTTTGGCATTCGGCACTGCGCATTAAAATTATTTTTAGGTATACAGAATCAAGATCTTTATGCGCAATGTTCCGAATGCCAAACTTTTTATTTTATAATTATTTATATATTAAATTTAATATCGTTCGTCACAAAATGGGATATCAGAAATTTTGGGGCAGGGAAAGAACTTCGTCACTAGACTTTTACTTTTTAAAAAATTTTTTTTTGGAAGATAGCTGATAAACAAATATCGAACACTAAGGCTGAATTTTGCGATATTCCAACTGGAAGGGGGGATCTGGGGGGTCAAAGGTCAAAATTATATTAGTATGAAAAAATTGTTTGTTTTTTGAGGTATCTCAACCAAACTTACAGGATATGAGAAAATTTGGTCAAGATCGGATGACTATATAATATAGCTGCTATAGGAACAATCAGATGCAAATTAAACTTTAGTATTAAGGGTTGTTTTTTTGAGTTATCTCAACCAAACTCACAGAATATGTCTGCTTATAAAAATTCAAAAAAATTATTCTGCATTGTTCTCAACATATTGAATTTAATAACAAACAATTTTTTTTATATCTAAATGCTTAACAAAAACTTAACAATTAAAGGAAATTGATACAGTTTTTAATTTGAATTACTTATTTTTAAGGTCTTTTTTGCTCTCCATCCTGGATATTGAGTTACGGCTTTCAACCGTGACTGCCATTATCCCATCGAGATTTTTATGTACAGTTCGACGTGAAACGCTAGTCAGAAGCTGTACAAATCGCTCGGTTCCTTGAATGTGTGGAGGAATTTGTGGATCCGGAAGTGGTGGATCGTCAAATTCCAAGTATTCCAGCAAATGATCATGGGGAATGTTTGACGTAAATGGCGGTTCTGATAAAATGCTATTATCATCTAAGTTTGTCATCTCAATGTAGTTAGAGCAGTTGAAATTTATGGTGGTGAAATTCGGCTTGAAAGTTAAAATCGCGAAAAGAAAGATTACATGCAGAATAACAGCGTTTCTACAGCCTTCTGACGTGACAGAAGCTTGATTTGTTTTCTTATCAGAGCATCACCGTTGAACAAGAATAACGGAGAACGTTTGCTTATCAAACTTATGTCCCGTTAAAATACGCTTATTGCAATCACTTTTGATTTGCATTCTCTGAAAAGTTGATAAGATCATCAAAATAAAAAAGAATAAAACTGAAATAAAACAATCGATAGCATGGGTAACAGAAGCTGTATTTTGGGCGTTTTTCAAATTCTTGCTGATAAAATTCTGAATTTTTTTCTGTTTTATCTTATTTTAAACCAGCGCTATAAAAACTCTTTAAATGCTATAGCAGCTATATTATATAGTCATCCGATCTTGACCAAATTTTCTCAGTAGGTAAAAAATAGTAAAAAATACATATCCTGTAAGTTTGGTTGAGATACCTCAAAAAACAAACAATTTTTTCATACTAATTTAATTTTGACCTTTGACCCCCCAGATCTCCCCTTCCAGTTGGAATATCGCAAAATTCAGCCATAGTGCTCGATATTTGTTTATCAGCTATATTGCATGAAAATTTCAGCTCGGTAGCTCTAACCGTTTCCGCTAAAGCGTGATTTCTTATCAGTAAGTCAGTCATTAGGAAAAACGAATATTTTTTGTGTAGTTCAAATTTTGTCGTTAAAAATCGGAAGCTCGATTTTGACTTTAGACCCATGGTTTCTTGGGCAAGTTTTCTTAGAATTCATCGTAGATTACGACTCCGACCCCAGCTTGGTCGAAAAAAAAATTGACCCACTCTAATAACCATACAGCCCATTGAAAATTTTGAATTTATGCTAAATAAAAAACACACTTTTTTGTTGACATTTTTCCCATTCTAATAGTGACTGCAAAAATACTTTTTCAAAAATCTTTTCGGTTATACTTTTTATGATTGTTTGTAAGTAATTGAGGAAAAAGCGGCTAAAATAGAAAATAGCAATTTTCAAAAAATCATAAAAAATATAAGCGAAGATATTTTTGAAAATTAATTTTTGCAGTCACTATTACTATGCTTTGCAGAAACTTTTTGCTTCAAAAAATTGTTTGTTTAAGCCCGAGAAAAAAAGTCAGAAAAAAGTGTTTTTTTTAACATAAATTCAAAATTTTCAATGGGTAGTTAAAGGGTTAAGGAAAGTTTTGTATCATTCAAACGGAATTTGAATGACCTTTCCATTAATGCCAAAATATACAAGAAGTAAGTTTAAATTAAGAGAAAATTTAACTTATAGTTTTGTCAAAATACTTATGATCAAGATTGTAAATTTTTTTAATTCGGTTCCAAAAAATAATAGTAGACGCACCTATTCAAGCCCGAATTCAATTTCATAGATTTATTAATATTTTCACTTGATTTGATATCCGAAAAGTAGTTTTCTAAACCAAAATTTTTGCATGTATGTACATATGTACATGTGCTTCGTAAACTAATCAAATTCTATTTGAAAAAAAAAATTAAAATAAAACGGAACGAAGCATTTTGTAAGTTTATATTTTTTTAATAATATTAAGATGACCAAAGTTGCTATAGTTTTACAACAGTTTGTAATTTGTATGTAGTTTAATTTAAGCATTATTGAAGAACTTGTATAAACTATGAAAGAACTGTCGCAAGCTAAGAGACAATAATATTCCGACTTTATTTTCACAATGGTTATCATAGAATCGGGTACCGTATTAACATGGCTCACATGCACAAATGTGCGGATACTTATTGAGAACTGAGCTGCAGCAAGTGTTCTGTTTATGTATGTATGCATGTATACATTGAAGAGAAGCGCTCAACGTCAGACACGCCAGCAACAACACGTGTTTGAGCGCAACTCAATTGGGCAGCTAACCAGAACAAGAACAACAGCAACAATAGCAACAGAAACAACAGCAGCAACAACAACAGAACAGTGAACAGCAACAGCGGAAGCTGATTCATGCGCTGTGAGAGCACTCCACTCGCTTGCTCTTATGCAGTGGATGGCGACAACATTCTCTCATTTGCCATCTCTCGCTCTAACTCATTCTCTCTCTCTTCGTATCTGTCTCTGTCTCTCTGTATATTTTGCTCTCGTTGAGTACTTTATTCAGCTGATGGGGACCAACTCGGTGAGTAAATTTGCTGTATCTGCCTATGGTTGTGTGTGTGTGCGCGAGTGTGACTATGAGTGTGTGTGTGTCGCGCGTATATCCAACAAACTGTTGGGGCTCGGTCTTCGGGCATGGTTCGTTCGTTTGTGCTCTGTGTTGCGTACGCGTGTATTTGTACGCGTGTGTGGGTAGGTTGGCAGTTTTACTGCACGGCTCGCTCGCGCGCAATGAGCGCTTTTGCTGTTTTAATTTTTGCCTGAAATACTTTTTGAGCTAATTTTGAATTGGTAGTTTTGTTTATACCGTCGGATGTGTTGGCGTCACATTTTGTATGCGAAAGCAAGCGCAGCACGTAGTTAACAAACTCAAATCAAATAGTCAAATAGCCTAGACAATACGAATAAAAAAGTTCTTTTGGCTTATATACCTACATACATACGTATGTATGTACACATACATATAGCTTAATATGTACATATGTATGAATATGCATAGTACATCTTTGACTCTCTGGCTAGAGAATTGAGCGGCAATGTGTCTAAAAAAAACCTTTTAGAAAATGCTCGAAGAGAATCCATTCAGAAACAGAAACCGCATTCGAATTACAATCATCTGTTAAGATACATGAAAAGTTAAGATACATTGACAAGCGCGTGCCGCCTACAAGGCGCAATGCTAAACAAAAACTAACAAATACAAAAGTACAACAAATATAAGAACAACAGGAACAGCAATAGCAACAACATACTATGTAGCAAAAGAAATTAAATTAAATTCACAACGACAGCGACACTGGCGGCGACGGCGGTGTCGGCAGCAGCGCGAAAAGCAAATTATAAGTGCATATACATATGCACATACATACATGTGTATGTATGTATGTTGATACATACATCTAAGTATATGTTCTGCATGTGTAAAATAACTGCGTGCTGTGCCTAAGTATGTACGCGTGTGTGTGTGTTTTGGTGCTACAACATATATGAAAAGTTCTATTGTTATTGGCACTCACAACAATTTTATTTGCCACATAAATTTTATTGTATGTTATTGTATGTATTTTTTTTGATGTGCATTTTTTTGTGGTGCTTCTGTGTGACGGTAGAGTGTACAAGTTTACAAAATTAGCACAACTGTTGCACAAAGTCAATCAGAGATTCAAAACAAAAAAAAAAAACCATCAACGCACAACACCAACCATAACAAATACGCAGCAACAGCAGCAACGGCAGCAACAACGACAGCGAATGACGACCAAAGCTTGCGCGCCTTTTTTATTATACATATGTATATGTACTTACATATATAATTTTATTTGTTACCCTCGTCGGTGTGCATAATAAATGAAACATCTAAAAGAACAAAAACATCTAAACACATGTTGATGTCGTTTAAATTTCAATTTAGTTAAAGAAAAGCAAAAAGGCGCGCCCAGATAAGATACAGTTAAGCGGAAGAGCAACAACGAAAACACAGCAGCAGCAACAGAAACAACAACAACAGCAACGGCAACAAAATCAACCGACGACAACATCAGCAGCTCCACTTGCAAACGAGTCAAGTCAAAAGAAAAGCAGAGCAAGAATAAGTTGAATCTGAATCTGGAGAAAAAGAAGACAACAAATAAGACGAGAAGAAGCATAGCAAGAATTGTGCTGCAGCGGCGACAGTCGCTGAAGAATATGCGACTGTCACACATGTGTACAATACCAACAACAACAGACAGAGTGTATGTCTGTGTGTTACATATTTGCATCTACAACTACAACTTCTACAACTACAAATGCTCTGTTAATGAAGGCAAAACAACAGTAACAGCCAAAAACTGACAATGTTATACATGATTGTAAAGTGGCATTAAATTGCAACAATAACAAAAATCAACAATACATGGCAAATGCGCCGACCAAGTGTCAATAAAACAACAACTAAAGAAACAACAACAGCAACAACAAAATATCTACATAAGAAGCAGAAGGTTGCACGGGCCGCGAGCTTCGAATTCGAATTACAATTTTCTTGCACCGCCGCCGGCGGGAATCTTTCAAATTTTGTGTCAGCGCTACAGTTTTAGTTGCGTCCCCGGTAAACGTTATTTTATATATTTTTTTTTTTTTTTTTAATGTTTTTAATTATTGTTACGTGAATATGGTGCAAGACTTAAAATATCAGTGTTAATGAAGAGAATCAATCAAATATTTACATCAACAATCGTCGCATCCAATTAGCAATACTTCATGTCTATATTAAAACAAAACCAACAACAACAGCAGCGGCAGGAACAGCAACAATAGACACTCACTACAACAGCAAGAACAATAACAGCAACAACAGTAGCATGGATTGTGATTACTCGAAATTTCTATACAAAAGTAAGTAAATTTAAAAATTCATAAATTTGTAGTTGATGAAATGAGTGTTCCGGGAGATTTTCAGTATGAATCAAATACACGAATACCCAAAACCAAGCCGTAAACTTTACTAATCAGAAACCCGTCGGATGATTCATAAAGAGTGGACAGCGCTATCGTGTAACATCATCAGCAGCTATCGCTTAATCTTATGCGTGGCTTTTTGTTATCGCCCAAAAGAAAAAAATAAATATATATTAATAATATTTTTGATATACTACATATATATGTGTATATATATATGAATATTTGAGTAGTAGAGCACGACCAGATTCAGCATCAAGTGGGTATTACCAGTCATTCATAGTATGAGTTCTCGATATACTACTCAAATATCATCAAAATTAGTGATATGAGCTTTCAGCATAAATTTCATAGTTATGTATATGTTACATAATATTTGCAGTTATTCTCGTTTAACGTGTACTCAGCTATTTTAGCTCATCGAAGGATTTCTTGTTTCTTTCCTCGATTTAACTTGTCATAAAGTCAATTTTCTGAAAATTAGATGAATTGTACATTTTCGTGGCCGCAATCTTGAATCTTTCTTCATCATAAATACTATTTCGTGGTAATAAATCAGTACAACCACAGGTTTTGTTACATTCTCGTTTTCCAAACAAAGCGTCTTAAAATAACTGATGATTAGATTTAAGTTAACTTTTCTGCTTATATGACTATAAAAAAAAAGAAGTTGAGCATTTTGTTCGTGATTGAGAATAAGTTTCCAGGATCATCCCCTTTTTTTTATTTAAAAGAAGAAAATATTAAGAAAATCTTTAAATTGAATTCATACTTCTAATACTATAAATCTTTAGAATCTTTAGGGTAGAAATCTGGTTTTTGACTAGAAACTCTTTAAATTGATTGATCTTTAGAAACTTGGGTAATGCGATACCAAATGACTAGTGACTAAATATTAACTTCCAATTTGACGTCAATGAAAGCAAACAATATTTTTGGTTATTTGATATTTATTGTGATGAACTTTCAAAACAGATTTCCATTTATACTTATAGTGATTAAGTTAGAAGTTGGCAGAATGTCAGCATTTTTATGCGTCACATTGCCAGATCGTTTGGGAATTGTAGAATTCTTCAAGTAAGACCAGTGTAGAAAGATGGAGAGAGTGAGAGAGATAGATATCTAAAGGGTTGGGCTCAGCTATTGCACAATTTGCAAGCTCAACTCATTTATATTGGTATACGAAATTGAATCCCATGCCACTTTATCAGTATTATTCATTGGGCTTTGCTGTTCTGTTTGGATAATTAGTTTTGCACTTGAAAAAAAAGTCGCCACTGGCAACCACCGATGACGCTGACGCTATCGGTGACGACACCTGCGACTTTTACAGATACAGCGATAGCAATAGGGACAAAAGAGTCAAAGCCGATGGAGCAGGATGAGATTGAGCTTGTGGTTGTAGCAAAAGAGGAACAGTTGGCGCCACGCGCCGTTAATAAATTTATTAATTTTGTAATGTTATTGGAAATGAGAAATGTTCCGAATGCATTTGTTTACATTTGCTCATCGAATGAGACATTGCCATCGTTGTCGCCGTCTGTCATCAACATCAAATTCCATGCTAATCGAAAGACGAATTGGAAGTCCGAGCCGCTAAGTCTAATCAGACTGTCAACCGCCTTTCTATCAATCAGTCTGACACTCTGTCGTCTCTTCGCCAGCTTTGCATTTTATGTAGTTTCTTTTTACTCTTTAGTTGAGTCACACTCACAGACACTCGGAGAAGAAGCTAATTGAATTTGTGTTACAAATTGCATGTTCGAGTAGATTATGTAAGTTGCATACGAGTATATGTATAAATACTTACATATATGTATTTATGTACAACAGAAGTTTGCAAAATAATAAGAACAGCTTAATTTGTGCTCTAATGTTGTTGGTATAATTATTTTTTATATAATCAAAAACATAGAGATAAATCGACGTATCATCAATACCTACAGCAATTTTAGCACATATATCAGGTCCTAGCATCTGTCTCTTCCTTTTTAGCATCTCACCATTGGATTAAGGTCTGGCAATCACTCGATGTCATTTAGCAGGGTTTCATGAATGACATAATATCATTTCACTAAATTAGCCTACTGTATTTGTGAAAAATATTCTTTCATCGTTCGTTAAAAACCAGAGCTTGCAAATAACAGTCGACTGTTTTTCCCCTTGCGGTTTGGTTGCGATTATAACCGAAAAAAACGTGCACGATCTCTCTGTCTCTGAGCAGAATACTTAATGTCTCTTCGTTTTTGTTTTCGGTTGAGTGTTATCAGCTGAGTCATTCGGGTTTGTCTCTTTTAACAACCGCATGACCGATTGCCCCAAACGGTCGCATTTTGTGACTCAGTAGATAAGAAAGAACATGAAATGCTCAGCTCAAAGGGTCCTTACCCCTTTAATTTGCTTTTTTTTTATTGGTAATTGGTAATGATGATGTAAAAAATTGAGGAATAACCAGAGTAAAAAAAAACGGTTGTTTGTTGTGAGAAAACCGATTTACTTAAGAGAAGATGAAAACGGTTTATCTCGGATGCTTTGTTTAAAGTGTTGGTAAGCAAGAGTTATTATTGGACAACGAAAAACGGTCGACTGTTATTTGCAAGCTCTGTTAAAAACAATCAATATCACGTATCACACTATTTGTACGATACATTTTTTGTGATACTGATACCAAAATTTGACATTTTTTATTATTGAAAATTTCCTGCTGAATGTGAAAAGTGATATAATCAGTAATATGATTGGTGATCAAAGTTGCCTGTTGAATGCACCCAATCAATATTATGGTAAGATGTTCTCATTATTATGTACCCGTCTGTATGTAAGATAGCTGCGGCTAAATAATTTTGGGTTATAGGGCCAAGTCCAATGAAATGCACTGCCACTTAAGACGCAAGCGAATGTACTTAGTTCTTAGTTAATTCTGCTGTCATATGTTACAGCAATAATTCGCTTGACTGCATCGAGGTACGGTTACTTGCGGGGTTTCCCAATCAACAAACAACATCACTAAAGTTGGGTTGACATCTCCACCACCTCCACCACCCATACAAACGAACACCTATTATAAATGTTCTATTTAGATTTATGTATTATTATACTCATTAGTTTGGAGTACTTTAAATTTCACCTCAACTAATAGACATAAAATAAAATGTATCGACTTTTATGTGGATAATATAGTCGAGCTCCATTAACAGTTTAAATAACACGATCACATTGTAAACTGATCGCATTGGCAGCTCAGTGCTGCTTTTTTATAAGCAGACCGATCACCGAACCGCAAACGTCAACGTCTCGCCAGTTTAACGGGGCTCTCATGTAACCAATTGTTATCATAGCATTCATGCATCATGTATGAGTACTCGTAGTCGTACTCGTTCTCCTACTCGTACTTCTAAACAAACTATCTACCTATGTTTATGTTTGCCACTGAAGGTGCTTTATTGAAGGTCGAAATCGAGAATCTCTATTATCTACTATCACAGCTTATTGACTCACCGGCCCGCATATTATTATCAATATTTTTTTTTAAAACATAACACTATTTCGATTTCTTCTGTTTTATGTCCAAGCTTTTATCGAATGGTTTTCACATATACCGTAACACAAACGCTGTTAATAAAAATAATAATAATTGCTATAATTCCAGGAAATAGAGCGAATTTTCAGTGGGATCTGAAATTAACTTAGCTCACGGATTTCAAAAACAGATCTTTTAGCTTGCCAAAAACTCTTTATCGAAAATTTTGTTCTGATTTCTGATTATAATAATGTTATTGTCAAGAGTAAGTGTTATTAATTAAAACTCGATTTATGATCAGAGCCATAGAAAAGTCCATAGTTTATTTTGAAAACAATAAAGGTATAGAAAAAGTTACAAAAATTATAAATCCAGCGCCAAAATGAAAAAAAATTATATATTATTTAATTATATTAAAATTAAAGCTTTAATTTCTAGCTTTCAATAAAGGAAAATCATATATTACATTTTATTTACACGCTTAGCAATTCCGTTATACAATATGTGACAGACTCTTTTTTTTTTGCGTGAAAGTGAAAATGTTCTATAAACTGAGTTTCTCCCATTAAAAATATTAAGTGATTATTTTCTAACTTGAATTTGCGCAATGATGAATCAATGGAAGTATTTTCAAACAATTTTATTTCTCAAAATTTTCGCAGAAAAAATTTTTTGCACTTAGCACCAACATACATACATTTCAAAATTCTTCTTTATTTAAATCAAATGCATAGTTTCTTTTTCGAGTGCGTTGTGTGATTGAGTTATATTGTGACTCAAATCAAAATCTCCATTGTAGTTTCTGAAATATGAGTTGGATTGATTCCAATTAATCACATGTGATAAGAAATAAAATTTTATTGTGTGTGTTTTTGAACACTACTGCAATAAACGAATGCGAAACGTATCAGTCTCAGATACATACATATGTATGTAAATTTGTACTTTCATCAACGACTTAGCTCTAAGCACTAACACATACTATATTGCATGCATACTTTTGATCAGAACTCGCAAATAACAGTTGACCTTTTTTTTGTTGTCGGACACTTTGAGCAAAGAGTCCGAGGTAAACCGTTCACATCGCCTCTTAAGTAATTCAGTCTTCGCTCAACGAACAATCGTTTTTTTTCTCTTTTGCTCTGGTTATTCCCCGACGTTTTGGTCACGAGCGAAGAAAATAAAAGTCTTTTGCGTTTGTATGAGTGTATGTGAGTAAGGCGTTTGTTTGGGCTTGTGACTACCTTTTTCAATTATGTGTGTGCGGATCTTCATTATTTTTGTCGCAAAAAATGAGCCAAGAATAAAATAAAACAGAGCATATTTTTTTTTAATTTGATGCACAAGATCATAAATCTAAATGCAAGGTTATAATGCGATTACAGATCTTTTTTCGCATTTTTTTAGACAAAAGACAGCGTTGTCAAAAAGCAAATTAAATAATTAAAGACCGTTTGCGATGAGCATTTCATGTTTTTTCTCATCTACTGAGTCACAAAGTGCGACCGTTTGGGGGAATCGGTTGATAAAAGTGGCTGTTGAAAGAGCGTAACCCGAATGTCTCAGCTGATAACCCTCAACCAAAAACAAAAACGAAGAGATACGAAGCGTTCTGCTCAGAGAGAGAGCGAGCCTGCACGTTTATTTCGGTTATGTTAGCGCACAAACCGCAAGGGAAAAACGGTCAACTGTTATTTGCGAGCTCTGCTTTTGATATAATATTAAAAATGAGAAACTCACTAAAAAAATGTTAGGGTACAAGGGTACTAATTACAATTTTTATTTTAATTGTCAGGTCTCAAAGAGATAAAACAAGTAATGTAAATCCAAACTGCGCATCGAGTTTAATATCAAGCAAAATAAGGACTCTAGTGAATTGCAAAGAGGACGATTATTCATAGAAATCGAATTACTTAACTCGAAAATCGAATCTGCGAAAATTAATTCTTCGCTGTATTTTTATACCCTGTTCCCATGAAAAATGGGCAGAAAAGGTATACTCGTTTCGTTGGAATGTATGTAACAGGCAGAACGAGGCGTGGCAGACTCTATAAAGTATATATATTTTCTTGATCAGTATCGGCAGCTGAGTCTATTAAGCCATGTCCGTCTGTCTGACAGTCCGTCCGTATGTTAGAACGCTTCGATCTTAGAGACTATAAGAGCTAGATACTTTAAACTTGGTATGTTGGTTCGTAGTTACCGTGCGCAGACCAAGTTTGTTTTTATTTTTTAGATCGGACCACAATAGCATATAGCTGTCATTGCAACAATCAGTGGAAAATTTAATACAGGGCTCTGCAATGGCATCAAATGCTTGGCGTTCATCCAAGTGCCTGGGCACAGAGTATCCTACTGTCAAGTGCGCTCGAATGTAGATGGACCTCTCCGCGAGCGAAGCCAGCAGGGGCCGAGGCCCCTTGTTACATGAGTATATTAAACTATAGCATAAAGTTATAGGCTTTCAGCGCCCTAATATTTTGGCCCTGTTTGTGATATGATAGGACAATGTAAATAGAATTGAAAGCAGAAAACTTCGCCATATAGAGAACTAATCGTCATATTAAATCAACCGGTCTTACTTACATTTTGGTTACTTACTTCGCATAAAATTGTTGGCCAAGAGAAGAATTGTGAGCCTTTACGCATCATTGGGTTGAACATATGTGGACCTGTCAACGCCCTGACGCCAAAGGCGGGCGCTCGACGCACTTGCTGCAACCTGCAAGTGCAACTCATGTGTTTCCCATCAAACTAGAAGTACAAGTAATGGCGACGTGTCAAAACGAGGGGCTTTAGAGTGATGTGGGCACTGCCTTTGGAAAAGAATAGTACTTGGAGCATGATGATGAAAACATGTCTGTCTGGGCGCCGTTTTAAGTGAATCTTGATGAAATCGATCCGGCTATCTAGAGGTTAGAGCTAGCCCAACTTATTACCGAGCTGCTATTTATCAGAAATGTGTGTATGTACGTACATACTCGCACATATGTATATACATACATACATCAGCAGAATCTAAATGAGAGGCAGCAATAGCTTTAGAATCTGACGATCAGCAAATATCGTCACCGCATTTCTTTGATATTTGATACGGGATCCCAGGCATGTTGCGTCCTTAATCGCTGTCTCTGTTCGTTGCGGCAACGCAGTGTTTGTGAACACCTCCACCCCTCTACCCGTCCACTTCACCTCTTTGTTTTGTTTAATGTTGTCGTCGCGTCGTCGTTGCCACCGCATCGCGTCAGCTGTTCTGTCATTTCAGTTAAGTTGCAGGCCGATCGCACGCATCTGTATCTGTTGCTGTAGTCGTCCCCTCCAGGCCCTGCTGTTGGATAGCGTCTTGAAAGTATTTAATATACACTCATACACACACACACACACACACACATATATATATATATATATATATACACACAGACACACATACACACACATATGCACACACTAACACTTATGCAGCACTCTTGCATACTTTGTTTTGTCGTTTTAAACATTTTTCAACGTTCAGGAATTCAAAAAATTCTTTACTTTAAAGTAAAAATAAATTCCATGCAACATCCGCCATGTTGGCTTTGGCTATTTTTGCCGCCGTACTGCGGCAACGAACACCAACCAATGTTATAATGGCCCAGAGCCAAAGCCTGCCGTTGCCGTTTCTACCCCTCGCCAGTTTCTCAGACCCCGGGACATTTTTAAGCTGTGCGTTGCGCCCTTTGACTGTCTTCACTCCGCACAGATTGAAAACTTGGAACTTAAAACGTGGAGCGACTCTTTCGCTGGTTTGCATCTCTTCACACTCCCTGCACACCGCTCAACACTCAGCAATCGCCACTTGCTACACTTCACTTGTTATTTGTTTTTATTAATGCTTGGCCGCCGCCTTTATTTCGTTAATATACCCTGTAACGGGGATATTAGCTTTGTGCAAAAGTATGTTACAGGCAGACGGCATTATTAACAAAATATTGAATCAGTTTAGACCAAAACTTGCTACACACCTGCAAATAAGATATGGAAAAGATCAATGTACAAAATATAAAATAGACGTAACAGTAATAATAATTTTAATAATAACAATTATAAATAAGACTCATATTGATTAATTTGTATAACAGTGTACAGTTTAATTTAATTTATTCTCTTTTCTCATGTAATTTAAAATCTATGTATGAGTTAAAACAATAATTTATTCGCTATGACTAGCGCCATAATTTATAAGCTTTGTCTTGTACAACTAAATCATAATTAATAAATAAATCATTACATTTTTATAGAGACTTGTACAGGGTATATGTCGTGTGCGGCCGTTTCAAGTAACTTTTGAGGGTCACGCTTTAGTTACATCCCTCGGCACCCCAGAAAATGTGATTGTCATTTGTGATTTTTATCTTTTACTCATACCCAGAATCCGTATAACTATTTAATTAAATAATCAGCATTTAGTTGTATTCGTTAAAAATGTTTTATATAAGTATAATATGTTAAACCAAACAAATAAACTATAGTTTCCCCTTGATTTTATGATAACCTCGCAATGCTTACGGTACAACAGTTCTGCTATATTTTCCTGATCTTAGCTTTAATGCGTAATATGTATTGTCATGTTAGCTGTATTTCACAATCTTCCAAAAAAACTTCTTTACAAAGTAAAAGTCTAGTGACGAAAGGGTTTTCCTGCCCCAAAATTTCTGATATCCCATTTTGTGACGAACGATATTAAATTTAATACATAAATTATTTTAAAAAATCAGTTTGGCATTCTAAAAAGTCTAAACGTCAAAATTATCGGGTTTTAGCTATTTCCCGCTAAACTAGCTATTTCCCGCTAAAGTCGTAGAACAAATATTTCTAGATTTCCGATAAGGAATATTTCCTCATCAAAAGATTTAAGCTTTTTCAACGCTTTGATGCAAACAAACCAACGGACAACATTGGTGACTTTTTTTTTCATTTTGGAAAGTTCACTAAAAATTTCTTATCTTTTGAACCAGTTGTCGGATTTTGACGATTGAGGTATCATTCGAAGCGTATTTTTGATAAGAGTAATAAAAACAAAACTAATTTTACCGAAAATCTCCAACGGCTCCATCCGCTGCAATCATTTAAAATTTTGCACCTCCCACTTACACCCCCTATCTCATGAACCATTTGAGATATCAAAGTCTTTTTTCTAAGTTAAGACTATACCTTTCCAACGGTATATAACTCGATCTGATCGGACATTCGTAGAAAATTTTCCATTCTTCCTGTATAATATTGCTAGTCACTGTTGCACACTACGTGGTGCTTTCGTCACTAACGCGGACTGCCGTCCGCAGTGATATGATGATCGCTATTCAGGTTCTTGCACTAAAAAGCTGGGAGATATCTTTCCTATTGAAGTTTCCTAGGTAATGAATTTTCAATAGAGTAATATGTATTTACTCAAAAGAAAATTTACCTATACATACAAATGTATAGTTACAGTTACAGTTATAGTTAGTATGTATGGTACGTAAGTTTGAGAGCACCGTCAGTTCTCTCAGTGCTGGTTTGGTTTGTCATAAAGCAAATTGCTGAAGCAGTTTAAAAACAGTTTGGTAATCAGTTTTCTAATATAAAACTCAGGTTCGAGTGTGTCTTGAGGGTTATAAAAAAATACTCGTAAAGTGCTGTTTCATTGTGCTTAGAAGTTGGAGCTTCTGTTGATTTTTTATATGGGTTTGTTGTTGGTGTTAGTTGCTGCTTTTGGTACTGCTGATGGTTGTGCTTGTTTTATCTGCTTGTTGCAAAATCAATTTTCCACCAATTAATGAGAGTCACATTTTTTCCGTTACTCTTTTCATTTTTCCTCAACTATAAAGGAAAAAAAAACAGCATCGAACGTACGCGAAATGGTTGAACCAGAAGCAAAAGCAGCAACAGGAGAAGCAAGTTTTAAAAAAGGATTCTTCCCATCGAAGTTGTTGCTGCTGCTGCTTCTTTTCTGCACAAGATAAAAATATTTTTTAATGTTTTCTTGAGCACAGAAAATAATTTAAGGAATGTCACGTTGTGTAGCGTTACTCTCAACTCTCGCGCGCTGCGCTCCTTGTATGCCTTGCGCATTTATTTTGGTTCCTTCGCTACCATCTACTATACCGTCACTGGCATCTCCGTCTCCATCTCCGACTTTGGCTGGTATGGGATAAAAGAATTTCTTATATAGCAACAACTGCAGCATAGCATACATACATCCGTCTGTCTTCATCTCTCTCCTCTCTCCCCACTCCATTGTCATCTCATCTCCGTTTCTGTATCTTTTGCTATACCCGTTGCGCCCCTACGTTTTCTGTGTCTACCGGCCCGCTTTGCTCTGTAGGATTTAGTACTCTATGCATATCCATGAGATTGCAGCGCGGGAATGAATCCAACGAGCGGGACTCGGTGACAGCAATGATGGCAAGGGCAACGATAATGTTTTTTTTTTTTATTATTTATTTATATTCTTTTTCGTTTTGTTTTTATTTTCATTTGAAAAATTTTTACTTAACCCCTTATCATTGGCCGACCGCAGCCAAAAGAACCAAAAGCCGCACCGTCGTCGTCATCGCCAATTCGTCTGAAATTAAAAGCTTTTTTGCCTTTGGCGGAGAAGAAAAAAAATACAGACCGAACCAACAACAAAAAAAAAACAACCAAGTTCGAAATACTTTCGATTGTGCCGCCGCAGCTTAATAAAGACCATTAATGACAAAGTCAATATGGTCCGAACGAAACAAGAGAAAGACGGTGGCGATAGAGGTGGCGGTGGCAGTCAAAGCGGCAGCAGACGTGGCAACTACTGTGGGACAGAAGTTGGACGTCCTCATGTAATTGGCAATTGATCAGTGAGTGAAATTGCAAGACAGTCGACAAGAACGTGGGCCGTTTATCAAATCTATTGAAATCTCTAAAAGCTAAATTTCTGATTTATGTAGCATTCAGCATGCTCATAATTATAAATACAATGGTGCTACAGTCAAAAAACTTCTGGGATGCGACATAGCGTAGATTGTAGTTATAGTTAAATTAAATTTTTTTGGCATAATAGAATTTTGAGGTACACATCGAAATTTTGAATAACGGTAAAAAAAAAAACGTTTTTTCGAGATGGATAACTCTTTTTAACTCTAAAAAATCATATGTCTTAAACTCAGAGCTTGCAAATAACAGTCGACCATTTTTCCCCGTGCGGTTTGGTTGCGATTATAACCAAAAAAAAAAAACACGTGCACGGTCGCTCTCTCTCTCTGAGCAGAACACTTCGTGTCTCTTCGTTTTTGTTTTCGGTTGAGTGTTCTCAGCTGGGTCGTTTGGGCTTGTCTCTTTCAACAGCCACTTTTATCAACTGATTCCCCCAAACGGTCGTACTTTGTGACTCAGTAGATGAGAAAAACATGAAATGCTCATCGCAAAAAAAGGGTTGTTTGTTGTGAGAAGACCGATTTACTTAAGAGACGATGAAAACGGTTTATCTCGGATGCTTTGCTCAAAGTGTTTGTAAACAAGAGTTGTTTTCGGACAACGAAAAACGGTCGACTGTTATTTGCAAGCTCTGATAAAAAATCATCTGCCCAAGACATAATTCGAGTCTGCGTGATAGCATACAATTTTATGAATTCAGAGACTCAGTACACTACGCCGCAGGAGTCCACAGACGTTTAACTGCCAAATTTCAACTTTGTTAACAGCATTTTCATGTTATCAATTTATGATTACTGGCAGTAACCCTCGCACAATTAAACAGCTTAACTTATTATTTTAATATCTTCGCTATTTACTGTCCGATCGCAATGAAATTGCTATCCACATCGTGGACTATTCACGCTTTGTCTATGCAAAATCTGTTTCTAGCTTTTAAATTGTTCTTGTAATTTTGTTATGAAAGTTATATTGCGCTCTGTGATCATTTTCTTGGCAATAACAGGAGCGCCAACTATGTTACAGTTGTAAGCACTTTTTTTAAGGCGTACAATGACATGGGCTGCAACATGTTTATAAAAATAAATTTTTTGCATTCCCATTTAAATTTCTATACAGATAATCTGGGCCAGTTTAGCTACAAACAAGGTAAACGGTTTTACCAAGAAATTGCTACTATAGAAAAACGACTTTGATGGTAAAAATAAAATCAACATGATAACAAATTACGGCTTGTCACTTAAACGAGAAACTGATGAAGATCAGTTTAAAAGAAAAAGATCGAGTACACATTTTTGAGTGTGTTCAAAAGCAAAAAATATTAATAAATTGAAGTAGCTTAATATGTTTTATTTAATTTTTCAGTACTTAGAGACACTTTCATTCTAAAAAAAATTATATTTTAAGTTTTTACTATAAAGTGCTCAACAATATTACGGTCGACAGTTATTTCGTTTCCTAAAATCTAGTATAACTTTGCTAACTATTGATCGATATTAAAAAATAGACACACGTTTTACTCTTTTAAAGTTTAAGGGGTTTGAAATGAAAAAGTGCCCAAAAAAAAAAAAAAAAAAAAACACCAAAAAAATTGGCTTATCTGGCAAGTACTCTAATAAATGAATTGAAACCTGTTAAGTCAACTATGACACGTTTAAATACCCAAGCTACTTCTTTCCAAAAGCGGTAAAAAAAAATTAAAATCTGTAGATATTTGACGAAGCTATGGGCAATTAGTGACCGATGTTCACCAAAAATTCTAGTATGCTACCAAAATCTATTTAACTATACTTACAACCTACGCTGTGTCCCATCCCAGAGGTTTTATTTTGATTATTTTTTTGTAGTAGTGTGTAATGTATATAAAATTCTAATCAAATTAGTAAATATCAAACATTTGGAAATAACTTTGCTAACAATTCCAATACATTCTTCGCATATGTTTTGTATTAATTTCGTTGCATATTTCCGAGCGCATTTTAGAATTCACCAGATCCATTTAATTCTCAGAGCTTCACATTAGTATCCTAGACTGCAGATAGACGTTAAAGTTGAATTCTGCTTTTGTGCAATTTCAGAGAAATTGGAAACCAGATATTGTGCATGTTCCCCTAAAAGTATGCTTTGGACATTTGTACATACACATGTTTCAAATGATTTATCTAGAAAAAATAAAGCTGCAAACTGAGCCTATGAAGATTTACTTTCGATTGTACAATTAAAAGCCGAAACAATAAGTTCTTTTGAAGAAAGGCTTAGTACACAATAGAGTTTTTTAAGGATAGCACCAGTAAATATTCCAATGTTCTTAAGCCAAAAAATGTAATTTATTTTATTCGATGTTATATATTGTTATTCCATCCTGGAATAAATTTACAATCAGAATTCACCACAATCAAAATTAGAAACAAATTCTTTCTGTCCGTAATTTCAAGCCTCTTGTTTGACATTATTAACATTTTTTATTGATTAAATCTGCTACAGTCGCTTAAAATATTTTGAGCATTGACTTAAACAATTTTAGAGTTAATTATTATATCTATCTATAGATTAAGTTGTTTAAAAATGAGAGGGAATGAGTCTGGGAATAACATTAATCTATAAACATACTTACGAATTCTTAGTTTAATATGTATGTATCTACAATGTAGATTTTACATCTTCATATCTATGATTATACTATCTTATAATTCTCTTAAATAACTGGGTATCAAAATATTTATAGAGAGCTAAAAAAAATGTCGAAAAAATCTAAAAACAAAGACTTATTTGTTGATAATTATTGATAAAAAATAAAAGTGTTTTTACGAATAGTGAAACGATTCTTACTCGTTAATTCGTATGTGTGTACAACAGTGGTGGACACGAAGTGGTTCCCTGAACTTACTCCCTTATTTTTGACATAAGCGTTTGCGGAATATAAATATATAGAAGTAGGAAAGTTTCATATTAATCTACTGTTGGAGATATTGCAAACGAACGAAAGGTGACTAGTATTTACAAATTGAGTTATTTTTGCAAAGTTCTTTGGATTTAAAAAAACGTATTCTAAATTTCCAAAACTTTGTTCAACTAACCAAACTTTATGGGGGTTTTGGCAATTTTATTCGTTGCTTTAATATCATCATCTTCATCAAACGGAAAAGAATTGCGACCAAAATTCAATGATTCTCGTCTTAACCCTAATGCCTAACCTCGCCTGTAGGCGGTGTCAACAAAAGTAATTCATTCACAAAAATTAATATTTTTACAAAAGGGGACATAGTACATACATATGCCCGCGTGTGCACCGGCTACATATCACACATGGCTTTAAACAAATTCAATTTGCAAAAATATAAGACTTTAAACTCTAATATCAGGTGCTTGGACGTAAATAAATACATGTAAACAATTACTGATTTTTATACAAGGAAAATATGTACTAAATCTTATAGTACAGAGTTAAGTTAAATACTGGCTGATAGTAAATTTAGTTAGTTATTTAATATTTTTTTTAATACTTTTTTGAGTTACAACGATGGTTTCATACAACATTTTTTTTTTAAGCTTAAGGAAATTTTTTGGTCTCTAACTTCCATGATATGTTTTATTTGGTAAACTTACTTTAGAAAAGTTACTTGAAATCTTTCAAGCTACAAGTTTTATGAACAAACCAAGCTTCTTAAATGGGGTATTGGGGCTCTTTGAGATAAAACGGCCAATTACAATCAAAGAATATAATCAGCATAATCCAAACCGCCCGACTTAATGGAGGGACCTATTGGTCGTTACCATATACGAAGACAAGGAAAAGAACAAATCACCCGGCATCAATGCGATGACTAAAGACAAAATACGATTGGTCACTGGTGTAAAATGTTAGAACTATATGGCAAAACTATATGTACATGTGTTTGTCACAAAATTTAAGTATTTCAAGTGAAAAAAGTTGTTTTTGTTTGGCTTCACAGTCAAAAATTAGGTATTAAAACTAATTTTAATTCGATGAAAGACAAATTATATATTTCAAAAGACTTACGCGGAAATCTCCAACCCTGCTTAGGGGCGAGGTGCGTAATTTCACCTGCACCAGGTAAATTAAGCGTAGAATTAAAAATCTGAAAAAAGATTAGTAAATTTTGGTTGAATATAAGTCTAGAATGATTTTCTTACCACGATAGAAAAAATGACATTAGAGGGCTAAAGTGCTCGTTGTTGATCGCTTTTTTGATGCAAAATGTGACTTTTTTTCGAGTCATTAATTGTATCAAGAAATAAAATTACTCAATATCACATTAAATTATAAATTAATTAAAGGTTCCTTTCATTAGACATTTTTCACTTCACATTTTTTTTATTATATAAGGCATTTGTATTCTTGTGGTAACACTTTCTAGATTTCCAAAAGAAATGCAAAAAATCTAATGAAAATTGAACAGTTCTATCGAAATGCAGTTTCATTTTTTCAAAAGTGTCAAAAGTTTTCAAAAAATACACAAACGCTAAATGCAATTGCAGTGAGAACGTGGTATTACTTATTGTCCAGTTCTTTCAACTGTTGTGGAAATTTTCGTCGCAGTTTATTCGATTAGACCATGCAGTTCAGCTTCGCTTGATTGTTCGCTTCTACTGTAATCTCTGTTGTCGTTTTTGCTGGCGTTTTTGCTGATGTTTTTTGTTTGTGAATGCGAAAAATGTTCGCATTTTCGTTTTCATTTGATTTGTTGCACGTTTTCCTTATGTTCGTCAACAAAATTCACTGCCGTCGCACAGTGGGACAATTAGAGCGTAAAAAATTGCAAAACCCACTTTTTCGATGGAAGCGATTTAAACAAAAATATATGAATTCGATAGAGAAATCTTCAAAGATTACGAATCCAGAAAAAATTTGAAATCAGGTAAGAATTGTCACAACTGAATTATAGACAAGTTAGGATACCGATCTTTACGTTTTTGGTTTATCTGAAAAGTATGTTAATTTCTAATGAAATACCGTACAAATTTGTTTCTTTAATTGCTTAGTTTTTATATCAGCAATGTTTAAAATAAGCACTAACATTAGGTTATTTTTCAACATTGATGGAAGATAACTAAGGGTCAGCAACAAACCGCTTATATGGCACTACCAAGGGACGCTTCGGTAATCAATTCTCTAAATAATTTAATAAGATTTAGCTGCAGCGAGCTGCAATCAATAAAACTGATGCAACCTCGCAAAAGAAATAGTGATGGAAGAAGAAAAGCGCAGTACAAATACAAACGTTTTGTTAATGCCTGACTGCCAATGTTATGATATACATTTTTTGAAAAAAACAATTTTTTTTTTATCATGTAATTATGCTTATTAAACTATTTCATATATAAATCAGTATTGTTTAAAAATGAAATAAAATTAAACTGTATATATCAGACGAAAAGAATTTTTTTTTAAATTTTACGTGTAAAATATGCACTGAAAATATTTTTCAACTTTGACCGAAAAACCTGAATCACCCAGTAGGTCTATCACACACTTTATGCCCACCTTAAATCTTAGGAAGTTTTCTATTAAATGCTTTTTACATTTTTGAAATAGCTTTATTGGTTAAAAATATATGAGTCTTGCAAAAAAAAAAAAAAAGATGAGCGATTGTCCCACTGTGCGTCGCCTCGTTGTCGATTTTGATTGCAAATTGCCGAATACACTCAACTGCACGCACACATCCACAAACACAATACAGTGGCTCACAGCTTATTTCGAACAAGACCTAGAAACATTTTTAATCAGTTATAAAAACTTAACTATAAGTAATATCAAATTTATATAAACGAAGGTTGTTAGCCTGATCTTTATCCGATACAACTTTATTTTTTATTTACTTTTGTAATATATATTTTCAACAAATATTTTACTATTTTTTTACTTATAGCTAAAATAAGCATAAGTGGCTTAATTACTAAAATTTATTTCAATTGTCCCAAGAGGGCTCCTAAAATAATTACTTTATTTATATTTTAGTACCAGTTTTTAAATTTTACAAACTTCATTTTAATTTTACTTTTAAACAATTATTTCACTGCTTATTTCGACTAATACATTTCAAGGACTAACTTAATACATAATGAAATTAGTTTTAAGTATTTGGTACTTTAACACTTCTGGTCAATAGCCATTTCAGCTTCTTTTGCATAGATCTGAACAGCTTTCGGGTCTCCTTTTTGGAACATTAATCAATTAATACAGCTTTAAGATTATTTCTTATGGGTTTTTTACGCTCACGGATATTTGAATCCAGATAATTTAATTAATGAGGCTAACAACTAACAATTAAATCATTTTTAAATCTCTTTTAGTTTAGTTGTTAAAACTGCAATTAGAAAAGATATTCGTACTTAAATCATTTTAAAAGCTCTTTTAGTTTAGTTCTTAAAACTGCAATCAGTAAAGATATTTGTACTTAAACAGGAGATACATATTTAAGTAAAAACTATCTCAAAATCTGACTAAGCTCGGAATATCCAAAACTGTGTGCACAAATCTCATTTTAAGTTCGCTTTTCACAATCCCGAAAATCTTAAAACGAGTTTTTGTTGGATACTTTACGCTTTGGGATTAATTCGAGTTTATAAAAATCGAAGCATACTAGTTTAAGTTCACAAAAATCCTGATCTAATCCAAAATGTCCTTGCTTCTAGTACAAAACATATATTTAAATTTAATTTAAATCTTGAACCAAAGTTTAGTACGCACAAGAAATCTTAAACTATTTTTGTATAAACAAGGGGCTCCGCCCCTGCTCGCTTCGCTCGCGATACAGTCGACCATACTCGACTGTCGGAGACCCCGTACTTGGTATGAAAAAAACAAAGACTGGTGAAAATTAATTTATATTTTAGTTAAGCATTGATTCGTCGTAGGGTTTTATATTTAAAAACATCAAATAATCAATGTAAAGTCGAATAGACATATGTGTTAGAGAGAGCGAGACAACAATATGTGTATTTCCAAGATCGGTTAAGCACACGCATACATACATATGTAAGCACGAGCCAAAACAAAACAATTTTCTAGATTAGCATTTATAAATATGAACATGCCGGATTATGAACACGACAAATAGCTAAAATTAGCTGAATTTAAAAAAGGAGTTGACAAAGCCGGGATTTGAACCCGCAACCCAATATCAAAATAGAATTAGAAAGTATGGGGACTCAACCCATTGAGCCATCATCTAATATATTTCAAAATTGCTTGTTAATTAATCTTATTGAAAAATTAATTAAAAATTGTATAATAACATCAAATGTTAATGTTAACATCAATAAGACATGACAATATAACATTAATAAATAAAAAAAAAAAACCATTTGCCCGAGGCAGGACTCGAACCTTCGACCTGCGTGATAGCATAAAATTAGATTAATTCAGCGACTTAGCACAGTACGCCACGGAGCTCTGTAACACTTATCTGCCAAATTTCAGCTTTGTTAACAGCATTTTTCTGCTATTATTTATGATTACTGCCAACCCTCACACAATTAAACAGCTTAACTTATTATTTTAATATCTTCGCTATTTACCGTCCGATCGCAATGAATTTTTTACACAGATCGTGGACTATTTACGCTTCATCTGTGGAAAATCTGCAGTTTCTCGCTTTCAAATTGTTCTTGTAATTTAGAAATGAAATTTTAAAATTGGATTTTAGGGCGTTAAAGGGGGCGTGGGCTAAAACAAACTTGATCTGCTTGCAATATAGATGAACCTAGATACCAAGTTTGGTGTCTCTAGCTCTTATAGTCTCTGAGATCTCGATTTTCATGCAGACGGACAGACGGACATGGCTATATCGACTCGGCTGTTGATGCTGATCAAGAATATATATACTTTATGGGGTCTGCCACGCCTCCTTCTGCCTGTTACGCACATTTTTTTTGAAACAAACTTAATAGACCCCTGTACTTATTTTAAGTACGGGGTCTAAAAATTCTTGTTGGTGGAGGTACATGTCTCAACCAAACTCACAGATTTTATATTTGATATAATCTTATATATTTCGACTAAGTTTATTATACATATCATATACATATTTAGCTGTCATATGAATGGTCAGTCAGAATTTAAAATTTAATCGATCCATACTTAATTAGGTTGAAATTAAGCTACGAGCCACTGTACATATTGCACTCATATAAAGATAAAATGAAGACTGCAAGCTTGCGCATGCACTGTTGCACCGTTACATCGTTGCGCGGTTGCGCTTGCGCTGTTGCGCAATCTTCGCATAGCCATTACAGCAACAGTTGTGGTTGCTGTTGCTGCAGCTGCAGCTGTTGTTGTTTCTGCTTTGATTTTGTGGTTGCTGCTGCTGTTGTTGTGTGTGGCGCAGCTTATGCTTACAATCGTTTGTTGCATTTTCATTTCCAATATGTTTTATTAGCATTTCAAAATGTTCGTTTTGCACTCATTTTGCTGTTGCAAGCAACGTTGGGCTGAATGCAATTGCCACAGCAACAACGGCAACGGCAATGGTAACGACAACAACAATTAAAACAGCAACAGCACATGCATGCATTTAGTAGTCATAAATGATGAGCAGCAGCCACATATTCACCCACTCAGAGTGTAACCAACATGTAACCACCATGTATCAACAATTGTACCAACACACACACACGCATGCATTTATACATACATACATATGTGGACATCAATTGTACATGTGTTTTTTTTTTTTTGCCATAAAGACCAAAGCTCAGCTTATTTTTGCAACCACTGACACTTTTTTGGTCACTTTCACAGCGTTTTGTTAACAATCAGCGAATTTTATTTCAATTAAATACTTCTCTCTCTTTTTTGCTGTAATCCGTATATCGCGAACGACAACAAAGAGCAGCGAGATTATATGGGAGCTTAGCGGGGATGTTGTCGCTGTTTCCACTTGGGCTTCAGGCGCTTACCAAATGATTCATGAATACACACACCGTAAGTATGTATATGGTTATAGGGAAAGACACTAGAAAGAGAGAGGCAGAGAGTGGGTGAGCGAGGGGTCAGAATGTGATAGAGAATATGTATATGTACATACATATGTAGTAAGTATGATGAAAGTCCATAAATTGATGACAACTGTATTTATGCTATGTGACTTTTCACAGTTTTGTTTGCACTGTCAAATTAACACGGTGACATGTCTTTAAAACGTGCAATAATGGCAAATGTTTTCAATCTTGAAATGTAACCACTTAAACAGCAATAAAGCTACTACTTTATAAGGCCATTAGACGCGATCCGATCCGAAGCGAACCGTCGCTTAGTGACGATATTTCTTGACCTGAACAGTGTTAGGTTTTCAATTTGCATGCATTTCTACTAATATACTAGACTGGATAAAATACATTTATTTGTTTATTTTTTAAAATACTGCTTGGGTTATCTGATTTTTATCAAATCATTGCCAAGTTATAATTATGTATGTTTGATAGTGGAATTCATCGCCTGATGTCAGGTTTAGTTTCACGAAGCACGGTCACACTGCTTAATTTTGGATAAATAGTCAGAGAAATCATTTGATCTCTTTTGTAAATACATGACATTTCGGCGATGATTATCGACATTCTGCACCCTTGAAACGAACTATAATAAACATTGGACAGCAGAATATTTACTTGTTAAGTGATCACTTTGAAATGATTGACATAATCCATGAAATAGTAATGGGTTATCAACAAGTAAAGGTGCATAAAATTACTGATAAGTATTGTCCTGATGTCATAACTCAAAAAACCACAAAAATATTCCATATATTATGTGTAAAGATTTTATGTTCATGTCTTGTATACTATTCATGAGAGAGTCAAAGAATTCTTGTTTTTACTGCAAGGTGGTACTAAATTGAAAACCTTGAATGCGTTTTTCACGAAATATCGTTTTTATAAGTTACTACAGTCCTGAAAATTTCATCCCATTTGAATAATAAACTCAGAAGATATTCAACAAACAACTTTACTCAGGATAAAGAAGACATAACTCTGGATTCTGGTTAAGCCCAAATGTGTATGTATGGTATGTACATACGACTACTCATATATCATGGAATGAAAAATGCACCTTATAAGTAGCCTGACCGGAAACTGGGGGTCGTATGTTGCATTGCATTGGGAGTTGGGTTCGTAAGTGTCTGTTGCCTCATTGCATCATGTTGTGTGCGCATTGTTTGGTGTGATTTTTTCCGTTTTCAACCCAACGATAACAATGTTATCAGTGCACTGCCCAAAAACGGAGCACAAATCAAAATGTAGTTGGATAGCGGTCGGTCCGGTCCGCACGGCTATACTGCTGTCCATTTGTCTACCTACCGATTTGACGGCAACAACAAAAAAACAAAAAATATTTTTAAAAAAAAAGGTTATCTTCGGAACGCCGCAGCTTTGATACTCTTGCAATAATTATCTTAAGATATCTCTAAAAACGACAATATATTTTCGTACAAATCTTTTTATATGATATGGTAGTCCGTAACAATAGAGTTTTTCATACTTAACCCAAATAGTCGATTACGAGATACGTACTGCATGCTGGAATAATACATAGAAACAGACTCAGATTGTCGTTTTGATCCAGAATATATGTAAACATATAATGTACGCGCCATCTTTTATGTCGGTATGTAAACATTGAATATCTTTGAAAATAAACAACCGATTTTCAAGTATGTGATATTTTTATTTAATTTGGTTCTGTACAATTTCTTCAGACTAATTTTTGAAAACAACATCAATTAAGTGGCCGCCTTTATTGGACACAGCAAAATGTGCCCTTTTTGCTGTGTTTTCCATCACTTTTTCTAGCATCTCAGGTGGTATAGCGATGATTTCTGCACGAATATTTGCCTTGAGCTCGTCAATGGTTTGAAGCTTGCTGGCGTAAACTTTGCTTTTCAAATATCCCCACATAAAGAAGTCCGGAGGCGTCAAATCTGGAGATCTGGGTGGCCAATCAATATCGCCTTTTTTTGATACTAGACGTCCAGGGAATTTTCGTTGTAAAAACTGAATAGTTTTATTTGCAGTATGGCATGGCGCACCGTCTTGTTGAAACCAGTAACCGTTCAGACCTTTTTCGACGATATGCACGTTGAGTTAACACAACTGAACGACTATTTTTAATGTAAAGCGTCACTATTTCAGCGCGTTCTTTCGGAGTGAAGCGATTCATGATTAAAATTGTGCTGAACTGAGGTTTTCAACACTGGTCTACTCAAGTCAATTGGTTCACTAATGACAAAGTTATTCAATATTTACATACCGACATAAAATATGGCGCACCCTGTACTTTGTGGGCTCTGCCAAGCTTTCATTAAAGCGTTTCTAGCTCGACTCTCAAATGCAACATTTAGTACTCATATAATGGTATGTTAGGGCCTATTTAGACTGAAAGCGAAATGAAAACCTTACAAAAGAAATTGTTCCATAACATAAATCAGCTGTTTGCTTACGTTATATACAAAATATTAGTATTTTTTCTATCGATATACGTATTACGTGCCCTGTAACCACATAAGCTGTTCACAAAGAAAACAAAGTGCCATAAACAAATTTAAAGTGGATTTAGAAAAATAAATTATCGAAGGCGTTCAATTAATTGTGGATAAATATACTAGTATTTATATGTGGTATCTGTTTGAATGTGATTACATAGATTTGCATGCATATAGGATATACATATGAAATTTAATTAAATTAATATAATTATTGTAGTTTTCTTTTATTGCTGCAACTAAAGGTTGCAAAGCTGGCTACCACCGTTCTTAATTTCCACGGCGAAATTAGGGTTGAAACCTATTTCCAATACGTTAGCGCGAAGTGTGGCAATAACATTGCCAAGTTATTGTTAACAGGACGTAATGCCAATGCGTTGCAAAACGTAGCGAGAAGTGTGAACCAAATTTGAAACGTCGAGTCGTAAAATTTGTTCGCTGTTTTTTTTATATGTAGTTTTTTATTCCGCGGTCGTTTCGGTACGAGTCTAAATAGCCCTTTAACTGAGAAACTTTACTTACAATTATCTAGAAATATTTCAAATTTAAGGGCCGGTATTTCAAAGTCCAATTACATTTGATCAAAATAAATTTTTCCAATTTGACATAAATTTGTATGTATTTTATGTCAGAAACCTCTTAAACATACATAGAACAATTGGTCTAATATAGTTTCTAAAAAATTTTGAAAAATAGATACATACATATGAGTTAATACCACATCCTCACTGAAACTGCATGCAGCATTTTTGCATTTTGGTCCAAATGCTATGTATATCATTCCGCACCCCATAAATTCCTAACGTGAGCTAACGGTAGCATAGTGCATTTTTAAAAATTCCATTTTGGTATTTATTTTGGAAATCGATATATTCGCCAACATTGTGCTGCGTATAGCGAATATGCCCAACTGCATTTGGCATGCAACATTATGCATTTCATTTGAAGTGTGCAGCGGGCTTTAAAAACGAATGAATGAAAGAATGGAGTATAAACCGAAAATGAAAATGAAAATATTTGCAGCATTAATTTCAACGTTACTGCACAATCTCTGAGCGAGCGCACAGACTACAGCTTTAGGGCTGGATGGGTGGTTTGCCTGGTGGTTGCTTTGCCGATGCTGTTGCTGACTGACTGGATGGGTTGTTGGGTGGTTGGGTTGGATGAATCGCTGGATTGGGTGTAGGTGATATGATGCAGATGCAACAAACACAATCAAAATTCCATTCTGTGTCATGCTCAGCTCATGCATCCCATTTCGCCATTGCCTGGGTCTAGGTCTGACTGTTGGCTGTTTGGCTGTTGGCTTTTGACTGTTGAGTGTTGAGTGTTGGGGGCTGGCAGGCTGGCGGGCTGGGTACAGTCCGCTTGGTCGACAGGCAGTCATTCAGTTAGTCATTCAACCAAGCATTTAGTCAGTCAGTCAACCAGGCGAACTGTCTGTCTGTTTGTCTATTTGTCTGTCTTGGCTCTTTCGTAGTTGCGCATTGTTTGACCGAAAATCAGAGAGGGAAAATATATATACATATACATATACAGACACATAATCGAGGTACAACTGAGAGCTTAAATTCCATTGTTGCGGCGTTATAAACAAAATTTGCATTCTTTCGTATTCGCTGACAACACGTCGTACATGTGTTGTACTCATACAAATGTTCGAGTTTGTATGTACTCGTATTTATGTAGGTATGTAGTTTTCCTCATTTTGGTATTTTTATCAGTCTTCGTTTCAATTTGGTTTCGTTTCATTACGTTTTGTTTGAGATGAATAAACATTTGGATGAGGCGTCTCTCTCTCTCTCTTCATTCACTTATCATAGTTATCAAAAGATGTGGCCCACACACACACACACACACACACAATACGTCTGACAAATTGTAGTCATCACCCACACAACTCAATTCGTTGTCTCTCATCAGATAACCTCAGAATGTGGAAAACAAAACAAGAAGCAAAAAGAAAAAAGAAAAATTGAAAAAAAAAAAAAAAACAAAACTGTCAGTCGAACGGACCAACTGCATCTGCATCAGTTGATTTCACTGAATGCTTCTTTGATATGTGAATTCCACTCATTTTCAATGTTCATCTGTCTCCTTCCTAAGGGACAACAACTGCATCGGGCCGCATTTTTTGTGCATACTCCTAGAGATCAACCGTATTTCGCTGGTCCCAGCAATCAAACGGCCAACGGTCAGGCTCTCATTGTTGTTTAAATGTCGACACAAAGCGCCTGCTGAGCTCCATTTAAGTCCAGGACGAACGGCAGTTCCATCTGCACTGGCACAGTCGACCTGTCATTTGGTTATTGGTGGCGATGATGGTGCTACATAGTGGGGGATTGCTGGCAGACATGTTGGCTGCACATGTTAATTAACAATTTTGATTGAATTCCAATTTCAGCTGAAATGTTTGAGGCACTAGACAGACAACCTGCTCGAATACAGAACACAATCATATGGAGCGAAACGCCTTTGATGCGACTCGCTGTTCATTTTGCCACATCGACCACATATAGCGTATACTTATTCATCGCATTGCGTATACGCACTCTCCCCCCTTTGCTACACTCACTTCATACTAATATTAACAATAAATTAATATTCACAAGTAAATCCTTTTTGCCTAATTTTTTTTTTTTTGTTTAACTGTGCATACAAACATAAATACATATGTATATGTATGTACAGATATAAAATGTATGTACATATCTTTGTGCAATAAATAAAATGGACACACATTCTTTTTTCCTGGAATTTCACTGCACTCGTAATTAACTTCATAATTAAATTGGTCAAATGAACTCATCCAATGCGAACCGCGCACTTTTATTGTCTGCGGTGCTGTCTGCCTATCTGTACGTCTCTGTATATGTATGTATGCATGCACATATGCAAATTTGTGTGTACATTCCCGGCAATCCCATTCGGACCTGCTGCAGGCATGAAAGCAGAGGTGAGTTGGCACGGCCAGGCATACTCTCCCAATTGCCAACACGGGATTTCGATACATGAATTTCACACAGACATGTCCTACTATAGGACGGCATGTCTATCGCTGCTACCTTCGCTTTCAGTTCAGGCCTGATTCAGAGCTACGTTCTCAGGCCTGAGGCAGAGCTGAGCTCTAAGTAGCTCTCAGTTCTGAGTCTTGGTTTGTATTTATAGATAAAATAAACGAATGATTAAGCCTATTCCATAGCAGATATAATTAATTAGACTTACATATTTATTATAATATTTCATTTCATTATCTTACATATTCACTTATTTATTACTATTTGCTTAAGATTTAAAAGTAGTAGTCGTAGTTGCTTCTCTGAAGATCCGGACAACTCAGTAACTTGAATCGTTTATATACAATGTTGCATATTATAAATACCTGTTAAAATATATTTAAGAATATTAACTCACCAATTACATATACCAATAATGTCAAAGTCTCTGATGCTTTGCAGATCTTTGCACGTCTCACTAGAGTTTGGAAAAATTTATAAAAATTATGATGAATTATTAACTTTATATATGTATGTATACTTACATTAAAGTTGTCGTTGATTTTCTTGTCCTTGTCGCTTTTACCGACACAATAAGTATATAAAATTACTAAACAAATTTATACATATAATACGTTAATAAAATTAAAGACATCTACTAGACATAAGAATGCAACGCATAACTGCGTAGTTAAACTTGACACTTCGTTCTATCACACTTCGTTCGCATGATCACAGTGATTCTCAATATATGTCGCTCTCCGAAACGCTCACATTTGCAACCGATTCTGCCCTCGCTTCCCCTTCAAGTCTTGAGCTTGGTCTAAGTTGACAGCAATTGCTTTCCCAGAACTGAAGTGTTGTTCATACAAATATTTTTTATACGGTTCTTATTGAGGAATTAGTAGTGTCACTGAAGATGATCGAAATTATTATAACTGGTGTACTGAACGACAGTTTTGTACAATCATGATACCGAAATTTAATGATTGTGATAGCGAAAAATGCAATACTATTTTATATTATAATACTTAGATTCTGTTGTTTTATTACACTGTGCAAGTCGAAATAAAAGACATGACCAAACTCTACGGTTTCCCCCTATTTCGGGTCCTAGGAATCGAACTGCATCATTACTTTTTTAAGTTACAACGATGGTTTCAAAATTTTTTTTTAACTTTTGTTGAATTTGTTTCTTCTCTAGCTTCCATGGTATGTTTTTTTTGGTAATCTTTCTTCAGCAAAGTTACTTAAAGTTTATAGGTTTACTAATTTTTTCGTTTGATGTCACACCTTCACGTTGTACTGAATATAGGCAAAGATAGAAGAAAAAAAAAGCAGACTCACTATCGAAGATGTGGGGAGGGTGATATATCTGGGTGAAGTGCTGCACATTCAATATAGGAGCTAGAGACACAGAACTTGAATAGCAGATTCCTGCATATGCTAAGCAGATCAATTTTTATTTAGAATATTGTCACGTTTCATTCGAAAACCTTTACCTACTTTCAAAAACAATGCTCAGTTACTGCATGTACAAAATCGTGTAACTTGATAAAGTTCACAATTTTTGGTAAAGGTTCGGTTCGGGTTCGGTTCGAGCAAGACCTAAGTTCGGTTCCCGATCCGGTTTATAACCCCCTGATCCCAAGGTTTGGGTTCGAACCTTGGTCCAACTTAAAACATAAAAATATTTGTATTGTATAAATTTGCCCTTGATTTCTTAAACATATTAAAATTTTGATTTAAAAAAATTCGAATTTTGTAAGCAATCTAAATAAATTAATATTAAAATATGACTTATTATTTTATGATTATTATTCAAAGCCTCAAATTGTTGCGCTATATTAGAAATACATAAAATGTATGTAATTACTTGTTTTTCTGAACCAAACTTTAAATTTAAGAAAGTGGTTTCTGCGAGGTTCAGATCAGATCCGGTTAGCACCCTTGGTTTGCAGTGAAGTCAAAAAAAAAGAGATAAATTGATATATGAACAAATCAAATAAACTATTGCCTCGTGGAATAAAACTAAAAGTCAATAGTTTTATATTTAAGAATATTTAATTATATAATTTGCAATTAATACAAGAGTCAGTTTCATAATCCTTTATGTAACTATTTAAATTTTAAAATTTAATAGAAATCATTGGTAGAGGGTAATACTTAGTCGAGTGTAGAGTCGTTTGTCCCGCTCATCATCATCATGAGTGTTATGGGAATCTGCGAATATATATGTCCGAATGAGCATTTAAGTGCAAAATTTTTATTAAAAATACATTGTGTGCGGGTAGTTGGGAAAATTTGAGCTGCATGAACGGCGATGGCGATGGTATGAGTTCGCCGACTGCCTATGACACTTGACATTACAACGCGCATTACGAGTAGTCGAGCATTTTGAGCACGTACCACACGAAGCTGCCGAGTAGGCACCCGACCCAGACCCCAATTAGCACCCGGACACCACAGCATCGCGACAGAAAGAGATAGCAGGCGCAATTGGTGGACGGCTTCATTGTCGAATGATGACCAAAAATTACTCACTCGAATGATGACTAAAAATTGCTCACTTGGTGGGTTACTATGCCTCTCTTCACACTTCCCCAAACTCACCAACCCACCCAAAACAAAGTCCCTTTGGAAGGTGTAAGGTGTATTTGTACAATATATGTCTAATGATGGAAATAAGGCACACACAACATATTATATAACACAAGTACAAACCACATCGATAGAAAACCAAAACCAATGCCCAAACCACAGATAAGAAACGTACACAAGTTCTGCATATTTCAATGTAGAAATGTTCAATATCGCATCAAATGCATTAAAAACACACGCACACACGTTTCAACCAATAAACTGACTTATGTAATGCTATTTATTTGTAGAAACAAACACAGCAGCCCACAAACTAACCTATGCATAGCTATGTATACTATACATACATATGGATGAATAATTCCCCAGAGACAATTGTACACTCATGATATTGTAGATTTGTACTCCAACATGTATATATACATCCAAAACAAATTTGGTTCAATTGAACACAGGGCTTTGCAAAATAATTATATTTTCAGAGTGCCTAAGTAAACATTCCTTTTTTATTTTGATCGGTAATCCAGACAAAAAAGTAAATTATTTTGAATTTTTATTTTATCATCTTATTTTTGTGTTCAAATCAGATGAATGGAGGCGTTGAGGACAGGCTGATCGGAATTCTTAAGTTATACTACAATTTATGAATTACATAAATGGGCATTAACCTCTTTTCTTCTCAACGAAATTCTCCGGAAATCACTAACTTTTCACTTAAAGTAATTGAGAATCTTAAGCGTAACTGCAACTGCAGTTATTAACTAGAGATTGTAAGATTTCCAGGTGCATGAACTATATCTACAATTTCTGACCCTTCGCTTTTTCGAAAAAATCTAAAGCAACAAAAATTTGTCACAGTCTTGAATAGTAAACACAGATAAAGTGATTATTGTTATATTGCGCTAAAGTCGAAATTAAAACCTTGGGTTCAGTAAAAACCAAACCATTTTGCAAATCGCACCCATAAAGCTCGAACCTCCGGGTCGCTCCGTAAGTAATTTGATAAGACTGAAGTCTTCGAAAATTTCAGTTCCAAACTACACTCCACTATAATCCGTTTGACGATTTTTTGGAATAAATTCGCACAGATGCAGGGATGAAAACCGAAACGAATATCGGTTTCAGTTTCGGTTTAGGTTATGATCGAATAAAGGTTTTCAGTTATCGGTTATGCAAAATCTTGGAGTATCGGTTTCGTAATGGTTATCGGTTTTTTATAAGTTTCGGTTTAAAAATACCGGTATGGTTTCGGTTCACAAAAAAAAAAATTAAAATTTTTGGTTTTCGGTTGACCAAAATAAGAAGCGCTATTTGTTATCTGGTTACTGAAATGGTTCAGCGTAATGTCGATTTAATTATAATTTGATCCCATATAAATTTGGTTAATTTGGTTTGAAAATTTCGATTATTTTGATTTTACTGATTTTAGATAATTTCGAACTGCCATAACTTTGTCAAAACTCAATCAATTTTCGTGGGCAATGAAAATTTGATAGGCATTTCAATTTTTTCATTTTGAAATAATAAAAATTTCGAATTTTTTCGAAAAAAAACCAAGGGTTAAGTATGTAAATTTTCGAAAAAATTCGAAATCTTCCTAATTTTCTAAATGAACAAAATTTAAATGCAGAACGAATTAAGGTAAAATCATGCTCAAATTTACATTGCGCCTGGAAATTGATTAAGTTTTGAGAAAGTTATGGCAGTTCAAAGTTCCTCAGTAGCTGCGACGGCCAGAACCAAAGTTAACCCTTATAAATAAATAGGTTACTGAACGGTTATTTCGGTTTAAAGAGTTTCTGTTTATGGGTTTCGATACAGCGGGAAAAATTATTTTCGGTTACGGTTTCAGTTACGGTTACAAATTTCAATCGGTTTTCCCCGGTTAAAGGTGACGGTTTCGGTTAAGGTTTTAATTAAAGATACATATATCAAAATACATACATCGTCTCGACTTTGACTCTGCTCAATCCGTTGGTTTTGCGCAGTTCCTAATAAAAACAAACAACAACGACACAGCATTTTGCTTTAATTTATCAGTTCAGAAGTTGTGTTTGTTATAGATGTTGTTGTAGTGCTCTCGATTGAAAATTTCGAGCCCACCGCAACTCTAGAAAGACACAACAGATTTTAAAAACTTTTAAGCTTTCAAAAAACTTATGAATATATCAATATACTATTTCCACCAGAGATTAATACCGAAAAAATATCGATTTCGTTATCGGGTCCGGTAAGTTCCAAAAAATTCACTGAAATCGTACAAGCGCTTCAGTTTTTATAGGAACAACATTCTTTTACATTCGATTCCCGTACTACATATGAAGCGGTTAATTTCGGTTAACGGTATGTTTATTCACCAACTTCATCCATTACAAGTAATGGGTATTCGGAAGGAAGGCTGCGTATAAAGCGGCCATTTCTGTGGAAAAACAAATAAAGACTGTAATTGATTCTAGTCTGTACAGCTTACGAAGTGGGCTAGTTTACGTGCTCGATTCTGGGCTGTGAATTTGCGCTGGGGAGTTTTTAGAGTGAAGAGACGCTTGGATTTTACAGATGGATGGGACAGATTCTCACAATGCGTGGGCGACCGCATAATAGTCATAATCATCTACGGACTTGTGCCTGATCCTTGGTCTGGGCATGAGCATGGCTACGGAAAGATGCTCAAAAAAAAAAAAAAAAAAGAATAAAATAAGATAAAAAAAACTAACTCGAATCGCATTGCACAATCGCCCACGGTCGCTACTGCGTGGCATACGAGTATTATACAGACACACACATATGTATATCGATACAAACATAGCCAGAGCACACTTATGTATATGTAGCTATAACGTATACGTATACATAGATATGTATCTATATCTAGCTCTCTGTCTATTGCCGACAAAGCGCACAGCGCATTTTATTTTTAGATAATTGCTCTTCCTCTGCACATTTGGCACGGATCCAAACACAAAAAAAAATCAAGATTTTTGCAAAATCATAGTAATATCGAGCGAAAACGCTTTTTCAAAATGAAACGAAGTTTACATGCCCTCCCACATTTAAATACATGTGCGCATGAGCCTATTCGAAAAAAACTTAAACCGATCGAAAAATAATTAACGCTGCTCAAACTTTTTCTCTGTGAATCTATATATTTAGCATCATAGATATGAACCGAAAATATTTTTTCAGGAGAGCATTATATGAAGAATTTGCCTATGCATGCACCTTTTATCAATTTTCTACTTTTCGCTATAACATTATTTAAATTTTGAAAATGTGCATATACAAATTTAAGTTTTTGTGCTCCGTTTTTGTTTTTTAAATCTTCTTATTTAAATAATATTATATTTGAAGACAAAAAAGCTTTAGATATACTTTCGGAAAACATAAAATAAAGTAGAGTAATGCTAGAATTAGTGTTTGTTACTGCAACAACTTTTTTTCTGAAAACAAACAAGACTAATGGTGCACTTATAAAAAATTTTACGTTAAGTCATTGTACAGATGAAACCGTGAGAGTGATAAAGCTAAATTGTCCCGTTTTTTGTTTACAACCCATTGTTTTCAGTCTAATTTTTAAAGTGTTAAATAAAAATTTAATTCTATCCCCATCACTTATGAAAACTACTATATAATATTTTTAAAGGTTTAATTCCAATAAGCTAATACTATGGGTTAGTTAGTCCAAATAATATCAATCAATATCAGCTAGAAGCTCATTATTTTTTATATTTTTGTAAATTGTTGATTTAAAGAAGAAATCTTATAGTGATTATTGATTAGAGTATAGAATTTACTGAGTGAAAGTTCTTGAATAAATATTGATAAAGTTATGATGTCATTGAAACTAACTTGAAAGTTGTCATACGATTGCGGACTAAATATATACAGTGTCAAATTTTAAAGTTAGTTATGTACTTTTTTATACCCTATACAATGGCTTTAACAAGTACAAATTGGATTCATGCTTGTAAAGATTAATCGAGCTTAATACTTCTCTCTCTTCGCAACATGCATACTTACCGAATCCCGAATGAATCAATGTGTACGTTCTAACAAACTTGATATAAGAACAAAAAATCTTGAATCAAGCAAAACTCTAAAGTTTTGATTCTAAAGTTTTGATTCAAGTTTGATTCACAGATCAAGTATGTAAAATCTTAAATCAAGTACTTTAATTCTTATATCATTTTAGGGTTCGCTTGCTTCGAATTCCCAAATAGTTCTAGCGTATTTGTAATGAGGAGCAGTTAAGACTTTATTTAACAGACAAGTAATTTCTGTAGTCAGTCTTCACTTACATTCACACTAACTGAAAGTTTTTTTACACCCACGCTTATGATTTTAATAATTTTATCAGGTAGCGTGAGGTGCTCTGTGATGCTCATAATACTCATTTCAAGAACATTTTATACATACAAATCAAGTTCACACGATTTTAAATTAAGTCTGCAATATGCTTAAATCAATTAAAGGTTTCATATTTTAACATTATTTAATACTCAGTACCAGAATTAAAAGGACTTGGATCATTTATACTTAAATCAAGTACGTTTTAAGCATACTTTAAGTTTAAAAATACTAAAATACTTAAATTTCGTACTTAAAATATCGTACTTGAAATAAGATCGAAGTACTCGACTTTAGTAATTTCAATCTTAGTGAGAAATCAAGTTCGAAAAGTGTCGTTTTAAGTACGAAATACTTGATTTTTTCCCTCCGGTATATTTCAAAAAGCTTTCTCGAACAGTGATATTTGTAGGTAGACAAATAATAATGCACAAAGTATAGTTTATTTCAAATTAATCCACAAGTTAACAAGCTAACAACAATATCCAGATCATTTAATTTAAATAAATACATTTTTTATCTTATTTATTTTGAATGCACATGTACAAAGGGTATCCGAGTATGTATGTGTGTTTGTGAGTGTGTGTGCCATGGGTGTTACGAGGTAAAGCGCGGTGCGCCTTATCTTAACAGCTAATCTGTTTTGCAGCTAACTGATTTGCGTGGCACTTACTCGTATGTGTACTCGTATTTATGTGTAGGTGTAAGTGTTGACAATTTTTAAATGCAAAAAAAAAGACATATTCTTGCACTCAGTGTCGCCAACAACGTGCAGGATTGTGGGTTGAAGTCATCGGATATGAACCGATAGGCCCGATTAACACAACGATTGACAGTTTAACATGGCAGCACAACAATACCCTGGAAACTGAGCGCACTTTAGAAAGAAATCTGCAACACTCTGAGAGAAAAGGTGAAATTCATTAGCACATTGATTCTGGATAGATCATAACTTACCCGTAAGCAATTGCAGCATTGGGACAACAGATACATCCAAATGTAGAAAAATGTTCCAAGGATCGCGACAATTAAGGAGACACACAACAGTATGATCAGCCAGAATATGAACCACAGTGGATTTCGCATTTTGTGTTTTCAAATCTGTTGCATTATGAATAAATGTACATATATAGATAAGTATCTTAAGAGCTTAAGAGCCGGTTCGCAAATCGAACCTTTTCTAATTGTGGCGTCTGCCGACACTGATATGGTATGTTATGGGTATGGGCATTGACTTATTGAGCGACTGTCGCACGTTTCTAATCTATATTTCGCTTCTTTCTACAATTTGAGTGCAAGTTTTGACCAAGACACGCACCCGAGAGCCGTCTATTGCGATACGGACAGAGAGAAGTTTTATTTTTTCGGCTGTTTGGCTGTATTGGCCATGTGTGGTTTTATTTGCAACTGATTACGTTTAAAAGGTCTGAATGAATGGCTACAGAAAAGCTATTTTAATTAAAATCTAAATTAGATTAAACAGTTAGCATCAGCAAGGTAAACAGAACAATAAATACTGAAAGAATCCATACAATGGTCACTGATGCACCTCATATAAATCAATTGTAACTGATTTTAAATAAAGCTGCGTTTTATAATTATAGGGCAATAGCAAGGACAAAAAAAATGGTGGCAGTATAAAAAAACAGGGGTCTCCGCCCCCAGCTCGCTTCGATCGCGGTGAGCTGCGACAACAGTCGAGCGTAGTGGGATATCCTGTGCACCAGACACTTGGATGCCCTTCGGCCTTATTATGCCGAATGATAGTTATATGAAATGGTGAACTGATTAAAAGCAAATTTGGTCAGGACGTATAAGACAAAAGATTATGCATAATCAGCGAGTTTGACTGAGATATCAGCAGACATAATAATAATTTTCATACTAATCCGCAATTGTCGCCCAATCCTTCCTCTTTTATAGCTATATGATATAGTGAACCGATTTGCTTGAAATTTGGTCAAGATGTAAAGGATCAACCCAAACGCATATTCTGTCAGATTTTGTTGATATATCTCAAGAAACAGAAAAGTTTTCGTACTAAAATTTGATTTTCGACCGATCGTTCCTATGTCAGCTGTATGATTTAGTGTTCCGATCCGAAAACAAACCTGACCTTCGTTCAGTATACAGGAACCTACATACCAAGTTTGAAGTCTCTATCGACTCGGCTGTTGAAACTGATCAAGAATATATATACTTTATGGGGTCTGCCACGTTTCCTTCTACCTGTTACATACATTCCAACGAAACTATTATACCCTTGTTTGCCCATTTTTAATGGGCACTGCGTATTAAGAATTTCATTAAATGTCATTAGATAATGATTACAATTTGATTTACAATACAAATATGTAGGAAAAAACGGTGCCTTGTTTCATCAACCGAAACTCACATGACACACAAGTTAACTGAATCAAAATAACAAAATCATAAAATCACATTAATACAATTCGATATGAGCAACAAACAAATGTTCGAGGTAAGTGAGCCAACTGGAGATGCCATCAAGGCATCGGCGTTTGCGCAACGGATCTATACAAAACGTCTGCACAATCCAGAGGACCTGAGTAATTGGAAGCGTTCTCGAGCGTACTGTGACCTGGTTGCCTACATTAACAATACAAGCATGGCCATACAGGGATATCGTCAAGGGGGCGGTTATATTATCACGACGCAGATGCAGAAGTTGTGCAAAATCTTCAATTGGCTGGAACGACTTGTCTATGAGCATCATCCGTTGGGCGTGGGTCAAGAACTGCTCCGTTGTGTGGGGGAGACCAGGATTGATTCAATGGATTCATCGAATTCGTTACGTCATAAATGTCATCGCGCGTTCCGTCACTGGCTGCTTCAGGTGCAAGAAAAAGTCTTCTCCATATTCGAACAGCAGGTGAAGCCCCACTGCAAACACATTAATGAATTGGCCCAGTATTTGACGCGCGCTTTTGGGAGCCTGAAAAATTACGATTATGGTCCAGCAAATGAACTAATGTTCCTATTCTACCTATGCGGCCTTTTCAAGTCAGGCATCCTGCAAAGTGTGGACACGGTGGCCGCAGCCCTATTGCTTTACCAGCGTTATCTGGATCTTGTGCGTCGTATCATACTGTTCTATCGTTTATCGGCTCACAGTTATGATAACAATATCATCGATAATCGCAACGTTTTGCCGTACCTGTGGGGTTGTGCCCAGCTGTGCCAAGAGGCGCCATTTACGCCACCACAATGGGAGATGCCGGACATAATGGTGACTCATCGACAAGATTACATGTTGCTCAGTAGCCTTGATTATCTCCAGAAGACAATGCAGGATGCACCACTTGGCGTACACTCTTATCAATTGTGGTGCGTTCTCTCCCTGTCCAACTGGCCGGATGCCTACTCTGGTCTAATGCGGGCATTTCTCAAGAATGTCTTGAATGACATTTACATTGTACAGGATCTCATCTTTAGTGATATTATGTCTTTTAATCGTCAGCCATCGGAGTCCTTGCAGCGAGCTTATCTGGGTAAATTTCCCAAACAGGTAAATTCATCGTCCTCCGAATTCGATGACGATGACTTGATTAAGGAGGGTGGGGAGGAGCAGAAGCAAAAGCAGAAGAAGGGTCATGAATTACAAAGAATGAATTACCGGTAAATCCACCGTTGAGTCGACACAATAGTCTGGACACAGATGTCTTCTTAGGCTTTCAGGATCCACGTAAATTGAGTAATTACAAAGACGATGCAAATACAAAGGCGTTGCTGCGACGTCCACGTAGCTATTACAATACGCTCGTGAGGAAGACATCGTCGATTGGCCCCTCGATAAAGACGGTACTTGACTCCGGAACGAACTTAGAATCGGGCGACTCGAACTATGACGCTCGCAAGTTGGAAGAACTGTTATGTATAGAGAAATCCAGTAAAAGTAACTCAACCCCATCGTACTACAGCATTTAGGAAGTGTTCAAAGGACCATTGATTAGTACGTAATCATATTAATATATACATACATAGACCGTTTCTACATAAATATACAATACTCGTATGTAACAATTTCAGTTCCTGTATATTCACTTATTAAGACAACAATTAAGCAACATTGCGTCTCTTTGGATGTGATAAATTGCTATGCACACATGTATAGATCTGAGCAAAATAATAAGAACACCTTCCCATATCATTAGGGTATCAAACTGATACGAATGTCGGTTTTTAGTTGGGGTTTCGGCCATGTTTGTATTTTGGTTTTCGGCTATCGTTTGCGTAAAATCTCTGTATATCGGTTTTGCAGCTGCTGTCTGTGCTTTAAGGTTTCGGTTTCGAAATACCGGTATGATTTAAAAGCAACGGATAAATAAAAATTCTTTGAATTCAAGAAAAGATCGTTTTAATAATATCAATATTCAAATTTTAAATCAAAATCAAAATTAGTTTGAAAAACGATCATTACACCATAACAAAATAATTGAATTCATATCTTAATTGAACCGAATCTAACCGTTATACATAAATCGGTTATTTCGGTTTGAATAATTTCGGATTCGGTATAATAAAAATGTTTAGTTTCGGCTAGGGTTTCAGTTACCGTTACCAATTTGAATCCCTTAATACCGGGTTTTGAAAGCTTATTAAATGTGTAAAAAAAAAATAAAAAGATTTTATTTAGAAAAATATGCTGTTCTAATTATTTTGCACATGCCTGTATGTATTTCTATGTATCTAAGTATTTACATACAATATATGTATGTATATTACATATGTACATACATTCGTTCTCTCTTCATTCGTTTTCCTCTTCTCTCTCGCCTGCTCGCTCGCACATTTTAGCACAAGCATAAAAAATTCGCAGCTGTTTTTTGTGAGTGTGTTTGTGTTCATCTGTGCTTTATGTTTGTTTGTCTGATTGTGCGACAACAAATGATTCAGTTGGTCTTTAACTGGAACTTATTAATTTCTACAACAACACGAACACTAAGGCACACACACATACAGACAGACGTACATATGTTTGTATGTATGTATCTGTGGTTTCCCTACAGTACGGGTGGCCGGAGAACACCTAGGGAATTGTCTAGAAAATTGATATTCGGTACTAAGTATCACATGGAACACTTGCATGCCGTTTTTTTTTTTACAAATTTTTTCACGACATGTACGCCAAATGTACCGAGCGGTACACCGCTGCATTACCCTTAGCTAACGACTTGTACCAAGTGCGTTAAATAATCATTAGGACAAGGTAAATGGGTAATAAAAAATAACAAAATAATATTCATGTTTTAAATTGGTAATAATTTTATTGTTGGCTTCTTATTTCTATAATTATTTTTATATGTTGGGTAGAGATTTACGCCGCCGCCGCCGATTTTTGACTTATCTGACGCGCCGCCGCCGAATCACGTATATAGCGGCGCGGCGGCGGCGGCGGCGGCGGCGGCGGCGTCGGCGTCGGCGTCGGCGGCGTGATAGCTTTTTATAAAATTAAAAAAATATATAAATAAAAATGTTAAAAAATATTGTGTAAAGTAGTCTAATAGTCGTTTTTAATAATCGATTAATCGCCGAGATTGTCTCATCTCCCATCTCCTAATGAAATTTAATTTAAGTTGATGAAATTAATACAATATAATTTGTTAAACGAAGGAATATTGAATTGAACAAAATCGTTGAATGGTTCTGAATATGTTCGAAACAATTCTGATTTTATTAAATACTTATAAAATATTTAAAATTTGATTTTTTAACTGTGTACGCCGCCGCCGCCGATAAATTCGACGGCTTAGCCGCCGCCGGTTCTCTCTGTCGGCTAAGCCGCCGCCGCCGGTTCTTTTTGGTCTCTACGCCGCCGCCGGAGCTAACTCAATCGGCGTAAACCTCTAATGTTGGGATCGCCTCACGCAACTCCTCTGTTGGTCCGAACTCATAGTTAGATAGATAGCGTCTAAAATGCGTCAATTGCGATTAAATTGTGTATAAATAAATAAATAGTTTTAATTAGTCTGTCAACTAACAATTTTTTATTATTTAGTTTAAAAATCAGTGCTTGGCCAGAGTAGAAGTAGCGACTCTATCCAGAGAGCCACGGGCCATAGAATTTGTAAAAACTGAGATGAAACGCGCTGATTCAATACGTGCAAAAGCAACTGATACATCACGGGGATAGAACGGGATGACGCCTCGAGACCAGCCGAACCGCAGGGTGTCGTTTTACGCAACTTGTTATTATTGTTGTTGTTCTTGATGTCGATATGCTAGCCGTTGTTATTATTGCTAGTGTTATTGTTATTGTATTTCCACTGTCACTGTCGTTTCTTTGCTTTCACACAAAATGTGAAGTTCATAAAAAAACAGCACATCATTGTTATGGCAGCTGATAATCTGCGAGTACATACATAAACACTAAGAAACATACATGTGAATGTATGCATGCAAGCGTATACGCACTCTGGTTTGCTTGTAAGTCAAGATACAGATGTCCATTTCCCTGTGTGCCTAGCACTTGTTTGCAGATTTCCGATTGCTTGGTAATTTTTAGCTTTTTCCCTTTTCTTTTTTTTTATTGTTAATTGTTTTCAAATAACATGAACTGGTCTCTAAATGAGATACAGATATATGTATCTGAACTTACAGATACTTTAAGAGTAGGAGTTAAGAATTATTGATATATTTGATGTTATTAAAAAAACTTATTTATAAAGTAAAATTTCTGATATCCCATTTTGTGACAAATGGTATTAAATTTAATGTAAGAATTATTTAAAAAAAAAATTTGGCATTCGGCACTGCGCATTAAAGTTATTTTAAGGTATCAAGAATCGCGACCTTTTTACACAATGTGCCGAATGCCAAACTTTTTACTTTTTAAATAATTCATATATTAAATTAAATATCGTTCGTCACAAAATTGGATATCAGAAATTTTACTTTATAAAGAAGTTTTTTTAATAACATCAAATATATCAATAATTTTCTTAATATTTAAAATAAATGTAAGGCAACCGATTTTTTCCATGAATAGTACCACAATTGGAATTTATTCTAAATACTTATCAAGCTATAAATATTTGATCTATTTAATACAAAAAAAAATAAAACTAATTTATTAGAAACGTTTTGATTTTTCCTTGATTTTTTTAAGCCATAGAATTGTTTAGTAAAAAATTCAAAGACGTCATTAAAAATTAACGTAAGCTCATGATTTTCAGTCAAACTCTTAAATAATAACGCGATACTTTTTTTACATTGTAACCCAAAATGGATCACACTATTTAACAATGGGCAACACTTTCTAAAAAATGTTAGCGCCAAATTTGAAATCTATAAATTTTAATGTGAATTGTGTCTAGATCTTAGAAACTGTAAGGGCAAGAGCAACCAAATTTGGCACACAGACTTCTACGAATGTTTAGCAGATCAAGAGCGTTTCAAATTTTTGCCACGGCACCGACCGCCACGGCAAATCACAAAAGAAATCCATCAAACCCACAGTTTACAAGGTAGAACTCTTTTCTTGTTGAATAACGTTTTGCATTATTATAATCCATTATTGTTCTGAATATCATCATAACCAAATAAATATAACGGTAATTAACGCAGTTTATATTTGTTAAGATACTCATACGCCTAAAAGTATGCAGTAATTTCAATTTCGTTCCGCGTTGCCTTTAGCAACACTGAAATAATCTGAGTAGGCGAATGCTAAGTTCTTACAGGGTGGATGATCCGCCCTGTAATTTATCACCAGTCTGCAACTAAATTTTGGCAAGAAAATCAAATTGCTCTTATCGGTTAGATTATCTAATGTAATGTAATAGTAATGTTGTCGGCAAGATGACAAAACGGCCCTTAATCTATCAACCAATTATGTACATCATATGTACATATTGTTATGTTGAAATATCATTTTAATCCAAGGCTGCAAACCACCAAAGATTTGGTTAAGGTTACGACGTAGAATTCAGTTTTCGAGCCACCTGAACGTAAGGCTTGTGTTCAAACCTTGGCTCAATTTTATACCAATAAAATATTTTTATTATTTTCATTTTTTTCCCATTTCTTAAGCCACTTAAATTTTGTATTAAGAAAAATTCGAACTTTTAAAGATAATTGGAATTATTTTAAGTTTTAAAGCAGCTTTGTTTTAGAATATTTTGGGATGTTGAAGAAATTAGCCTTTAGTGATGCAGAAAAAAAAACATGTTTACGATTTTAAGATACAAATTTCGTGAATAATTGGTGAGAACCCGCGAGCCACGATGCTCGAAAGGCCTGGTTCAATCTCTAGTCTTAACTGAATAGAAATTAATATAAGAAAGTTTTTGAACTTTATTGGTCATTTGGTGGCTGCACTCATATGTACATATGTATGTAAATACATACAAGACAACACGTGAGTAAGTTTAACAATCTACATATATACATAAATAAGCTAGTTAACTAGCTTACACACACACATACACATAAAGAATTATAAGCGCACACATAAAACACATAGCATGTAGACACATATACATAGATGTACCCAACGTCAGCAATTGGAGTCAGAAGTCAACCGCTGTTGTTGCTAATGTTGTTGTTGTTCTGTGCTGCTGCTGCTGCCGCTACACTATGGGGAATATTTCGATCTTTCTCAAATTAAGTCATTTTTAAAAGTATTTAAATTGGTATTTTCTTTTTGCTAACATCTTTAAAATCTTCAAACTTTAAAGCTCTATACCAAAAATAATATATAACAGACCCCTGTTAAGCCTTACAGCTGTTAAGTCAGCTGTTACTATCAAACAGCACGTACTAAAGGATTGCACTGTTTTGCAGCTGATATTCAAATTGATATTGTACAAGCGAGAAACATTTTTTGAACAAAATTTTGAATGGATAATAATTATACAGGTTTGTACTATGTGTTGGTTGTACTAACATTTTGTATCTGTGCGTGCTCTACTAAAATTTTGTAAAATTAGCAAATGGTTTAAAGGTAATTTCTTGGAAAGTAATGTCAACTTTGTGGAGACATACAAAACGTAAATTAAGTTACATTAATGTACGTCCATATGTATGTCGTAGAACAATTAATTCTGATTTAAGGGTACTTTGTCTTAATGTGTACAAATCCGCACAATTTGCGCAAATTAAATTTTTGTAGGTGACTGAGCTTTAAAACGCGGCGCTGTTTGATGAATGGCGCAAGCAGATTTCTTACACAATAGTCCGTACCTTGATCAGATGTCCCCAAGGCTGCTATATGTTAAAGTGATCCGATCTTGATTTTAGATTTTTTTTGGCCAAAATGTCAGAAGAGTCATATAACCCACAAGTGGGTAGTTTGGTATGGATATCTTAGAAAACAAAAAAGTTTTTCATACAAGAACTTGCAATTTAACCGATTGTTTCTATGGGAGCTATATGATATAGTTGTCCGATTTGAATCATTTTTTGACAAAGTATTAATAAAATGATTATACACTAAACTTGTAAGTTTGGTCTGGATCGCTTGGAAAACACCGAATTTGTATACCCTATAAAATTGCCACGCCCATTTTGCTGGCAGAGCTTCCTATTGATCTTAGAAGCCTAAGGCAAAAAACTAGACCAAAATATCTCATTCCGTTCTTGAGTTATTAATTTATATTCGAAAAATTTAAAAATTCCCCATAGTGCGCTGTCCATTGGCACAGTCACGGTAAAAATATTTCAAAATGTCTGTTAACTAACAGGACGTACCACTGTTAGCTACACAGCTTTTCAGCGATCTCATCCGGTTGCCATCAACAACACGCGAGAGCTTTTTGGAAGTCAAAAGAGCGTCACTGTTTTAACGCCATGTTGGCGCTCTTAGACTTATGCTCTCCCTTTCCTTCTCGATGGCTCTCTCTCAATTCTCTCACAGTCTCACACACACATGCGCGTAAGCTCAGGCCACAACGAACGTAACACAAATGCAAAGTTAAGCCTCATGCTGTTGAGAAAATGGGGAAAAATCGAAAGAAACTAGAAAAAACTTGTTCCTTTCCAACAATAAGCGACAAGATCAGACGCCTTATTCGCTCATTTGCTGCATCATCAGTTGGCCAACTGGCTGGGTGCCCAGTGCAACAACCACAACAACAACAACGACAACTTTTGTGCTTCCCCATCTCTAGCAGTGTCTTCACTTGCACAGCAGCTTCTTCTATGCAGCTGACGACAAACGAAACGACTCGGACAGCAAAAAGCGTTGCAACAGCAACAGCGTTACAACAAAAGCAAAGCACACATGTCAGTGTCGTCGTCTGACAGTACCCACAATACATGCAAGCAAACAAAACATAGAAAAACGCATTTATACTTTCACACATACATATGCAGATGTACATATGTACATACATATGTACATGCAATCATATCTAGTAGTTGTTAAACTTGCTTGCTAACTTCATACGAACTCGTATGTCCATACACACATATGTATGTACATACATATGTATGGACATGTATATGAGAGTAAGATTCTCTGAATATACATACAGTGACTAACATCTTATTTGACCCACAACATTTTTAACTATGTATGTTGCATTTTTATTTATATACATATATATTTATGTGCATATTACGTATAATCAAAAAATAAATTGCAAATATTTTGCTTAAATTTAAAAATGATTTAACAAATTAGCGTTCAAATTTTATTTATGCATATTTCCTTTCCATTAAAAGATCAATTCATTACAAATTTGTAATATGCAAGAGTAATGGTTTAAATAAGTTGGGAGACACTGTACCTACACATGCATGTACATATGTATATGTATATGTATGTATGTATGTACATATATTTGAAAGCTCTCCACCTGTACAAGTTAATTCTATTGTGTTCTAACAAATCATTGCCACTTCATTTTAATATGCCCGTCATCAAATTTGCCCACTGATTGTAGTTAATTGTCAAATGATCAGAACAAACTGTGACTTCATCTATGTATGTACATATATACATGGTATGTACATATGTATGTGTATTTATTTATGCTATTTACTCATTTCATTAAATTACCAAAAATGCAAATTCTTGCAACAGTAATGAATCGAATCAAAATAATATGAAAATACTGCATTTTAAAACCATACAGACACATTTTTGTGTGTATGCGATAACTGAGCACTCGAGTGTAACTTGAATCGAACCTGCCCCATATTTTTTTTTTTAATATTTGTGTATGTAGTTGGCCTACCTGCTTTTGTGAAGTCTTTTGCCTGTTTTGGGTACAGATGCAAAATGCTGCCCCTTCCCTCTCTCACCACACGCAACACAGCGCCACTGTCGTCTCTGGCTGATACTTTGCTTTTCCTTACACAAATACACAACAACTCACCGACACGCACACACACACACATGCCCATACATATGTAATCGCATGCAACTGTGTGATTTTGTTGGTGTTCTCTCTCTCAACAAGTGAGCGAAATTGAGCGCAAAGTAAATGAGCGGCAAAAAGGCCACGAGCGTAGTTCGGCTCTTAACGCTGTATTAGTCACACTTTACGTACAATACCAACAAGCAAAAGAAGAATGAAGAGAGCGTTGCTCGGTCTGTGTATGCATGGATGTTATACTGTATATATGTATAAGTGCACGTTTCTGTTTTTGTTGTTGTATTGCGTTGGGGCTTGATCACACATTGTGTGGCTGTGACTGCCATCGTTTGTGTGTTAGCAAACTACATACATATGTACATACATATACACAGAAACAGCTAGAGCCAACTAGGCAGCCGAGCGAGCAGCCAGTCAAACAGGCAGCAGGCAGCAACAGAGCCAAGACACGGAGCCAGTCAGTCAGCTAGCCCAGCGAGCGAGCTACTGTCGTTCTTTGTATTGATTCAGATTCAGTCGATGAGTTTCTCTCGCTTCTGCGCGTTGCGTGTTTCGCAGTGTTTCCGCGATTTTTTCGTTGTCGTCATCGTTGCCGTTGCGCGCGTCTACCCCCACCCACTCTCCGTGGCGGCTCTTTTCGTTTATTTGTGTGTGCGTATTTTTTATTTCATGTATGCATGTACATACATACATACATTGTTGTGTATATTTGTTATATTTTTTTTGTTTTTTTTTGTCATGTTTTCTGTTAATTATTTTCTGCTGTGTTGTGTTTCTGCAATACTTTTATTTGTTGTGTACTTATTGTGTTGCTTAACTGAAAATATCACTTGTGTATAAGATTTGATTACTTGCTGCTGCTTCGATGTTTTTTTAATTTTGTATCTACATACATATGTATGTATGTGTCTGTGCTCGTTCAGTTAAATTTAGTTGGCGTGTTTTTCTGACCATGTTGTGTTGTTGTTGTTCTTCTTCTTTCACTATATACATATGTGCGATCGCTGACAAGCAGATGTGGAAGAGAGGCACCACCGCTCTCTTATTCCAATAACTTCCTTTGTCAGCTAAACTAATCAAGAGGAAAAATACACCTACGCGTCTAGTACAGCAATAACAAGAAGATCAACAAAATGAAGATTATTCAATTGGGACCACTCTTTGTAAATGTGTGTGAGTGTACAGCTTAAATGCTTATACATTTGTACATATGTATTTATGTTTGGTGTATAAAAAAAGACATTCATACATATGTACATACGTCACTCCAAGAAAAGTTTGCATAGTTGTGTACGTGTGGCCTAATGGGATATGTGTGGATTGTCTACTTAAGAAATACGCATATGTACATACATTTGTATGCTTGTGTGTTTTTGCACACAATACATACACGCAGGGTGAAGTACATACATACATACATAAATACAATGCATTCGCCCAAAAGAATAATAACAAATCTATCAAAAAGACACACAATGCGTGGCGTGGATCAAACAAAATTCTCAAGAGAGCGAACAGCGCTTTGAGCTAAATCTTCAATTAAGTTGTGCAAAAACGTCCCGCGTTTATTTGCTCCTTTTCTCTTACAAATGTGTTCTCGCAGTGTCTGCTGCACCTTTTTTTCCTGAAAGGCACATACACATGAATACTTGGATACATATCGGCGTAGCGGCACAGTAGATTTGTGCTTACATGCATACATACATACTACAAACACAGGCACGCAGAGAAGCAGCAGCAAAAGCAGCGCGCGCGCTTAGTTTAAAATTTAAAGAGATCTCAACTCCAATTGTCCAACTGGCATTTTATAATCTTTGCAATTTTTCCAGTTGTCAACAAAGCAGTGTAAAGTGCAAGCAGCAAAGAAAGTGCTTTGAAACGCGGGGTACCAAGTACAACGCGTTGGACGTTATCAATTCTGATAACAGAAAAAAAGCACAACAGTGAAAACAGTCAACGGCAATAACAACAACAGTTAAAAGAGTGTGACATCAGCATCCCAATAATATATGTACTACACATGTAAATATATGTACAGATCTAAACATATATACATAAATACAATATAAACTGGCTGCATGAAAAACATCACCAGCTCAAGCACTTGTGGCACGGGGCTGCTGCAATTGCAGAACAATCTCAGCAACAGCGAATTGGACGTCGCTGTTGTTGGCAAACCAGAGTCAGGTGCGTTATTATCTCCTCTCTCTCACTTCCTTCTATACATTTCTTGCTTCACCTTTCCCCTCTCTTAATTACAAATGTACGTATGTATGTGTAATCGTGTATGTTTTTAAATACACATATGCATGCTCTCTTCGTATCTCATTTGAATTTGACTGCAATCAAAGAAGAGAGGGTATAAGAGAGCCGACCACCCTTAACATTAATTCGCAAGTATATAAGTTATTATTAAATTTGATAGCGTTTTTATGGATTCGTAACAATTTCCGGGTAATCTGTTGTAAAAGGGATATTGGAAACTAAGTACATATGTATGCATGTGTCTACGTATTTTAGATAAATACATATGCATGTATATGTACTTGCATATATACATACATACATAGGACTTATCTAATATGTAATATTAAATATCTGTTCTGTCGATGCGATATATTAATATTTCCCGTAATAGCTTTTATGCGAAGTGCCGAATGCCAATCTTTTTTTTTAGAACATATAAAACAAAATTTGTAAAAATTGTTTAAGCCATTTTATATCAAATTGCCAAAATGTCGCGTGCGAAAATGACTAAAATTATATAAAAAAGACTACTTAATTTTTTTAAGTCAAATAAAAAAAAAGATGAAGAAATATCAATACGTAACATTTTAAAATCAACCTTAGCACCAATTATAGTGCTCATCAATAGTAATAAGTTTCGCCTTTTGTCAAAATAAAAAAAAGTCTTTGCATATGATTTTTTTCACTTTGAATACATACGAATGTCGCATTCGACATTAGAGAATTGACCAACTGTAGAACAAACATGTCCAGATTTCCGATAAGGAATAATTTCTCATCATCAAATCTTAGACTTTTCAGCGCCTTGATCCCAACAGACAAGCAAACAAACTTTTCATCTCATTTTGAAAAGGCATCTAAAATTTTTAAAATTTATCATATTTTGAACCAGTTTTTGGATTGGGATGATCGAAGTATCATTCGACGTCTAATTTATGATAAGAATAAGGCTCCAACGACCCCATTAGCTGCAATCTTATAAATATTGCTTCTCCCACTTACACCCCCTTATCTCATGAACCAGTGGAGTTAGCAAAAGTCTTAGTATGAAATTTTGTTAGTTGTGACTATACCTTTGGATCGGTATATAACTCGACCTGATCGGACAGTCGTAGCAAATTTTCCATTGTTCGAGCATATATTGCTAGGTTTTAAGATCTGTGTTTGGCGGGAAATTTAGCATCGAGTGGAAATGTTACATTGTAGTTAAAATATTTATTTTGTCGATTGCAGCACAGATTCTGAATAATGTTAGCTAACAGCTGGTATTATGGTCGTGATTTATTCTATAAAATAATATCCTGGAGCAATGAAAGTCAGAAGCTTGAATATGTATGTGTCTGTGTGTGTTGAGGCAAAACAAACAGATTCAATTGAGCCTAAAACCTTTTACACCTTGGCAAAGTTGAATGGCTCGCTGTTAGATTTTCTCTTACCTGCAGACGCCCTAGCTCTTTCTCTTTCTTTGAATTGAAGCTCTCTTTTGTGCTGTACACACGCGTTCTTAAATCAAGTACACGGTGGTGACAAAGACAACTAATTCCAGCAACAACAATGATCACGTTGGATACAATACTGGTTTCTATCTACCCTCATACATACAAACAGGCACACACACACACACATGCATGTACATGTATATATATAAATGTTTTATATCTTCGTACATACAAACATTTATGTGTCTGAGCGTGTGCGTGGCTGTCTATTCAAGCGAGTCACAACAACTACAGCAACCCAGTATGACTTTACCACTTCCAAAACGTATGTAGGTTCGGACGCGTTCCAATTCCGAGTTGAACTAGTACCCAAATGTAAATTCTTTAATTCGCTTTATACAGGGGAGAGACTTGAAAAAGATGAGTCCAAATACCACCATCTGACACGTGGAAAGCAGCAGGCGGAATCGCACATCTAGAAGGCATTCCTTTGGATGGTATTTGGAACGTATATTAAAACACAAAAAATTTGGGAAATATATGTATTTTTATTAAATTGTATAAACAAATAAGTACATTATTAAACAAAAATGTTTTAAAATTTCCAATTAGTATTAATGCTGTTGCTCCGTCTTTTTCAGTCGTCGAGGTTTGCTTTTCTCTATTTCAATGGCGTCGAGTTGATTTTGTATATACATACATATATAAGATATAAATGCAATAGAATTTATTGTATTTTCATACTTACATGATGTAAAAAGAATAATTTTACAAGTTTTCACATTTCACAAACACTTTGCAAACGCGTGTGAATTAGACGCCAGCTTCTTCTTGTTTATTTACGAGCAAGTGAAGAGTATCGCAATAAGAATAAGAGAGACAAAAGGAAATCAAAAGTAACGTTTACTCTTTTTATGCTTTGCGCACTCTTTCGTGGTAGTTTATAGACTTTGTCGCGACGCGGCGGTTTTTAACGTGCAGACATTTAGCCTTCCAAATTCACCAATGTGTAATGTGTGCCCTCTTTTGTGATGGTTTGTACGTTTCGGAGACAACAATGGCAAATACTGCTCATTTTGATGGAATGTACATGCTTACAAGAATGGGTCGCCCGGGAACACACGTTCCCAAAAGTTTTATTGGGAAGTCGCTTGTATGTGTGTGTGTGCATGTCTGTACGTGTGCTAGGTGGGGTTCACAGAACCCTATCGGGTCTATCTTGCGCAATGTTTTTTGCACATCCACTGTGCCATGTCCTGGTCTTTGGTCTCTATCCTTCTTCTTCTCTGTGTGTTTTTCTTGAGGGGAGCTCTCATCGATCAAGGTGCCATAAGTTTTTCCACACCCTATTCGAGTTGAATGCATGCAAGTGTTGCTGCGCTGTTATCATTTGACTGTTAATAACATAACAGTCTGTTATGCTAAATTTGGCGCGATCACTGAGATTCCGAGTTGGAGCCAAGTCAGCAATAATACCTCAAGCAATAGCAAAAGCTGTTTGAATTTTTGAATTTTTTAGTTTCTTATTTTTCTGATTTCAGCTTTGACTTTAAGATTGAGTTCGAGTTTGACATGGACGTGTGTGGATTCCTATCAGGCGAAACAAAAAGTTGTCCTACCAGTTTTTGTTTTGTATTTTGGTTTCTTCTTTTGCTTTTTGGGGCCATTCTTTTTGTTTGCAGTGTGTTGTTGATGTTTTTGTCGTTGCTGCTTGAAGTGATTTTTTCTGTTTTCCTCTCTACTGCTGACTGTTATTGCTGATTGTGTTTACCTTGATACTTGCGACGAATTTGATTTGGACGGTTTTACAGTAGTTTCTGTTACCGTCCTTTCCCAAGAGCTAACTGGTCGACCCTTCGAATATCACCAATTACGCAATCCTGATCGATTCGATCCGTACTATAGATTTTTTCCAATTCTCACCTCATGCAATGAATACAATATACTACTTATTCCTTCAATCAGTTAACGAAGAAGAAACGGTTTGCCACGAGACATCATTTGGCTTTATCTGTTGTCGCAGTCAAGTCGCACTAGTCGAAGAACCAGTTTCAGTTTTCCACACCCCTTTTTTCTTCTGTTTCTTCTTCGACTTATACATTTGCAATCAGCAGCGACAAGCCGACAAGAAGTTTTCAATCAAACAGTAGTGCTAAAACTAAAAAATTTTTACCTTTGTTGTTATTATCCGTCTATTCTTTGCTTGTCGTTTATAATTGATGTTTTGATACTCTTACAGATGGTATTACAATTTTGTTCGAAAATGTGTAACTCAATAAGTTTACACATGTGTACATAAGGGCATTTCCACAAAAGTGTTATCCGCATCCAAAATCTTAAAAATTATCATTTGCTTACATTTTGTTAAATTTTCGTCCAGAAACATTTTCAAGTTACTTATTTAAGCAGTTCATAACTCAATCAATTCACTAGGATGAGCATACCAACTGCATCTTTGAACTAATTTAGTTTTTCTGTATTTTTTGCTTGTTTTCTTAAAATATGACTTCCAAAATGGAGTGTATGTATTATAATGATTATTTAATGAAGTCTCTCTTCCAGCATCAACAAGTTAATAAAAATGCAAAGAAATCTCATCAATTCTGTTCATGAAACTAGTTATTGATGGAAAAAGTTAATAGTACATGTATATTTCAAATAAAGCAAAATAAAAAACGAAAAAAGTATGATGGAACAAAATTTCGCGTACGACAATGATTAAAATTGATTTTAAGAAAAAACTACTTAATATTTTTTCATTAAATAAAAAACATTATTAAAAAAATATAAAATTTTAAAATTAATTGCATCAAAATATTCGTTCAGGTTTCGCTGTTTGAAGTGGTCGCCGAAAAAGGGACTTCTGCTTGAGTCGCGTGCGAGTTTCGTGGATTTTTGTAAATATCTTGAAAATGAAACATTGGTCAAAATCTACCTTAGGACCAATAATAGTGCTAATCAAGAGCTATAAGTTTCGCCTTTAGTCAAAATAAATAAAGTCTTGGAATACGTTTTTTTTCACTTTGAAAGCGTACGAATGTCGCATTCGACAATAGAGAATTGACCATATACATATACACTTTATAAGAATGAAGAAACGATATAGCCATGTCCGTCTCTCCCCCCGAAAACTCACAAAATTTTTCTGTATGATGCACAGTTAAGATCAAAGAAATGCGTGTCTTTTATCGATAGTGACGAAATCCTCTCCATGCCCCAAAATTTCTGATATCCAATTTTGTGACGAACAATATTTAATTTAATAAATAAATTATTGAAAAAACAAGGGGGCTCCGCCCCCTGCTCGCTTCGCTCGCGATACAGTCCTTGGTATGAAAAAAGCAAAGACTGGTGAAAATTAATTTATATTTTAGTTAAACATTGATTCGTCGTAGGGTTTTATATTTAAAAACATCAAATAATCAATGTAAAGTCGAATAGACATATGCGTTAGAGAGAGCGAGACAACAATATGTGTATTTCCAAGATCGGTTAAGCACACGCATACATACATATGTAAGCACGAGCCAAAACAAAAGAATTTTCTAGATTAGCATTTATAAATATGAACATGCCGGATTATAAACACGACAAATAGCTAGAATTAGCTGAATTTAAAAAGGAGTTGACAGAGCCGGGATTTGAACCCGCAACCCAATGTCAAAATAGGATTACAAAGTATGGGGACTAAACCCGTTGAGCCATCATTGCTTGTTAATCAATCTTATTGAAAAATTAATTTAAAATTGTATAATACCATCAAATGTTAATGTATATTCCAATATAACATCAATAAGACATGACAATATAACATCAATAAATAAAAAAAAAACCATTTGCCCGAGGCAGGATTCGAACCTTCGACCTGCGTGATAGAATAAAATTAGATGAATTCAGCGACTTAGCACAGTACGCCACGAAGCTCACTAACATTTGTCTGCCAAATTTCAGCTTTGTTAACAGCATTTTTCTGCTATTATTTATGATTACTGCCAACCCTCACACAATTAAACAGCTTAACTTATTATTTTAATATCTTCGCTATTTACCGTCCGATCGCAATGAAATTCTACACAGATCGTGGACTATTTACGCTTCATCTGTGGAAAATCTGCAGTTTCTCGCTTTCAAATTGTTCTTGTAATTTAGAAATGAAATTTTAAATTTGGATTTTAGGGCGTTAAAGGGGCGTGGCAAAATTCTAAAACAAACTTAATCTGCTTGCAATATAGATGAACCTAGATACCAAGTTTGGTGTCTCTAGCTCTTATAGTCTCTGAGATCTCGATTTTCATGCAGACGGACGGACGGACGGACGGACAGACGGACATGGCTATATCGACTCGGCTGTTGATGCTGATCAAGAATATATATACTTTATGGGATCTGCCACGCCTCCTTCTGCCTGTTACGCACATTTTTTGAAACAAACTTAATAGACCCCTGTACTTTTAAGTACGGGGTTAAAAAGGTTGGCATTCGGCAGATAAGAATTCAGCATGTCAATTTTTCTTAAATCGCAAGAATGTGAAACAAAAACATTTTTTCATATGTATTGTTTTACCTGTGCAGTTCACAGAAAAATATCAAAAATACCTTGATATATAGAACATATGTATCTGTAGCTTTTGTATTTTGGAAGCTATGTGGGCTTTAAATTTTGGCGGGTTTTTCCGCTTTCCCGCTAACCTAACGTGTTTTTCCATAAGTCGTAGAACAAACATTTCTAGTTTTCCGATAAGGAATAATTCCTCATTAACAAATTTAAGCTTTTTCAACGCTTTGATACGCACAGACAAACAGACAACATAAGTGACTTTTTATATCATTTTGGAAAGTTCACTCAAAATTTTTGCTTATCTTATGAACCAGTTTTCGGATTGGGATGATTGAGGTATCATTTTATCATAATCCTTTCAGATAAAAATAATAAAAACAACAAAAAATTGTACCGAAAGGCTCCAACAGCTCCATCCGCTGCAATCATTTAAAATCTTGTACCACCCACTTACACCCCCATATCTCATGAACCAGGTGAGATACCAAAAGTCTTAGTAAGCAATTTTGTACGTTAAGACTATAACTTTCGATCGGTATATAACTGCTCGGACAGTCGCACAGTGGGACAATCGCTCATTTTTTAGTCGAAAACTCATATCTTTTGAACCAACACTGTATGATTCGTCCACTGGGTGATTCAGGTTCGTCGGTCAAAGCTGAAAAATATTTTCTGTGCACATTTTACATGTAAAATTTTGAATAAAAATCATTTTTTTTGTCTGATATATACATTTTAATCTTATTTCATTTTTAAACAATACTGATTAATGTATGAAATAGTTCAATTAACATAATTACATGATAAAAAAAATTATTTTTTTTCAAAAAATTTATATCATAACATTGGCAGTCAGGCACAGAGGAAACGCATGTGTTTGTACTGCGCTCTTCTTCTTCCACCAACATTTTTTGCGAGGTTGCATCAGTTTTATTGATTGGAAAATCGTGGATGCAGCTCGCTGCAGATAAATTTATAAAAGTTATTTTGAGAATTGATTACCGAAGCGCCGTATTGGCGTCACAGCATAGAGCGGCATACGTTAGTTATCTTCCATCAAAGTTGCAAAATAGCCTAATTTTAGTACTTTAAAACATTGCTGATATAAAAGCTAAACGACGGGTGGAATAAATTTCTTCCGTATTTCATTAGAAATTAACATACTTTTCAGATGAAACCAATACCATATAGATCGGTCGTTATAATTCAGTTATAAAATTTGTATTTTTTCTACAATTTGCACATTTGTGCGCGAAGTAAAAATGGGTCGAATTTGAGAGGCTGTCACGCCCACCTGATTCCAAAAATCTTCGGATTCGTAATTCTGAGATTTCTCTATCGAATGCATATATTTGTTTTTAAATCGCTTCCATAGAAAAAGTGGGGTTTCGACAGGTTACGCCCTAATTGTCCCACAGTGAGAACATCATGTCATATACGATCGATTGAAAATCAACGATTAGTATAAATAACTTTGTTGTTAGTTGAGATATCTCAACTAATCCTACAGATTCTTTATTTGGTCTTGTCTTATACAACTTGAAAATTTGTTGCTTAAATCGGACTACTACATATCACATATGTATGTATGTCTAGGGTTTTCCAATAACAATTTTACATATTCATAAAACACAGAAATATTTAAGAGATTGAGTTCAAATTTATTGTGGGACTATTGAAAAGTATTACATTTTATTAACGAAATTGGATTTCGGTCATATGACCACCACGAGACTGTTTACAGCGGGTGATTATTTGGACCCAATTACGAAAAAATACGGCCCAATCACACCTTCGGCATGAAAACCGCACCAAACAGTAACTATTTGCGGATGCAACGGTGTCTCAAGAAACACATATGGCAGCTATATGATATAGTGGACCGATTTGAATCAATTTTGGTCAGAATGTATAAAACCAACTTAAATACATATCCTGTCAAATTGGTTGATATATAATGCATATTCTGTCAGTTTGGTTGAGATATCTCGGAAAACAAAAAAGTTTTTCATACTAAAACTTGATTTTCGACCGATCGTTCATATGGCAGCTATATGATATAGTGGTCCGATCGAAAATGTAAAACAAACTTGATCTGCGTGGGGTTTATAGAAGTCTGTGTACCAAATTTGGTTGCTCTATCCCTTATAGTCTCTGAGATCTAGGCGCTCACACAGACGGACATACGGACGGACAGACGGACATGGCTATATCGACTCGGCAGTTGATGCTGATCAAGAATATATATACTTTATAGGGTCTGCCCGTCTCTTTCTGCCTGTTATGCACATTTGCACGAATACAATATACCCTTTTACTTAATTTTTAAGTAACGGGTATAAATACATGTCTCATAACTAACGGATTGAGCAGAACCTCATAAAAACAAACAACAACCACACAGACTATGCTCGAAAATGCCATTAAAAATGTTAATTTTGCTTTAATTTATGACTTCAGAAGTTGTGTTTGTTGTAGATGTTGTTGTAGTGCTCTCAATTGAAAATTTAGTGCCTATCGCTGTCTTAAATCATAAATACAAATTTCATTAAGAAATCAAATTTACTTTTAAGAATCAGATCTTAAGTCTTTTTATTAAAACTTACATATACATACAGTCATTAGCAAATGTATTGGCATATCAAATTGAGTTTTAATAAGTCATGTCTTTTTTTTAACTTAAAATATATTTCGTTACATGGATTTATATATGTATGTATGTATGTCACTTCAAATATCGTCACTTTATATAGATAGATCTGGTACTCATCCTTATATCCACAAAAATAAAATAAAAATTTGCATATATTCCACTTAAGCTTCAGCTCTCATATGTAAGTATATCACATATGTATTATACTAGTTGGTGAGAAAAGAAAAACTGTAGATGTGTATGTATGCAGACATATTAAATAAATGTATTTATTATGTACTTAATAAAGAAAGAAGAAAAATGTCGCCTGTCAGTTGAATGACGACCACTGACAAGCACTGTTATTAACATGCAATTCAAGCGCCCCTGCAGATCATGTGCGAAACACCATCAACCTGTCCCCACACATTGTATGAAATCAGTAGTTGATGCTCTCAACTCTCTCGGTTCGACTCTCTTTTGGCATTAACTTCTGCTCTTTAGCACTCATTTAGTTTTAGACCACTGCTGCTACCGACCCCTCTCGTCTGTCGCCGCCAATGCTGCTGTGTTCTGTTTTTTTGAAGTACGTGACTTGCTTCGCACTTCCTGTGCGTTTTGTGTTGGTCGAAGAAATGTTGCCAATTATTCAAAGTGTGGCGGCTGCTTCTGCTGCTGTTGACAGACAAATAAAATAAAACAAACAAATAATAACTAAGCATACACACATAGCTACGATTAGGTTATATGTACATACATACATGCATACGTATACAAATATGTACACATACGAGGTGTGAGCGAATTGTGTAATTGCAACTAAAGGCTCGACAATTTTACCGCCTGGCGCTTCTGTCGTCACGCCGCGTTGGTCCAAATGAGTTAGTGAGACGTTCTCAGTGCATTTATGCACTCAGCTAAACGGTACGATTCGAATCACACTCGGAAAGTTCTCAATGCAGACACAGATGAAGATATCTGCTGAAGGGGGCCTGGTGTCGGGTGAGCGGAGACGGTCACCTGTGTGACTCATCGAATGAATTTTGAAGACTATTCCGAGACCTTAGTCAATGTGCGCACCCAAAACCACCGCACCCAATACATAAAGAGAGTGTCGATAATGCTGCTAAGCAAAAAAGAAAGAGAGTAAGATGCTGACTGCCGTCAATTTTTTTCTCTTGTTTTGGGCAAATCAAATTTGATATCGTACGAGAGTTTAGCAAAATATAGAATTTTTTCAAAAAAGTGCTCATGTTGCTGGCTCGCACTTGCCAGCAACTGCTCTCTCGCACTGTTAGTGTTAACACTGGTTGCCAATGCAGATTATGCATTTTGGCAGTGTTGACAAGATTTGAGAAATCATAAAAATAATGAATTAAAATCAAAAGTTTCAACAACCAAATATGAGAAAAAAATATATTTTTGTTGTTTTTTTAATTCTTAATAACACTGTGCAAGTCGAAAAAAAGACATGACCAAACTCAACGGTTTCCCCCTATTTCGGGTCATAGGAATCGAACTGCATCAGTACTTTTTTGAGTTACAACGATGGTTTCCTACAACATTTTTTTTTAATTTTAAGGAAATTGTTTGGTCTATATCTTCCATGTTATTGTTTTTTTGGTAAACTGGCTTCAGCAAAGTTATAAAAGTGATAAAAGTCCTCAATATGGGATTGTTTGCTTATTACGATATTGTCCCCAGCTACACTCTCCCATGCTGACTTCATAAGAACTGCATCGAAATGCTTTTTATCTGTCAAATCATAAATGATTGCATACTTTTCCATTTCTTGAGTTAGATCAATTCTGTCCTTTCACTTTTAATTCGCTTTTCGACATTTTTTCAAATATTCCCGTGCTCTCATTCAACAACCCCTCGCCAAAAGAATGAACAAGGCATATGTATATATTTTTACAGTAGTCAAAGAAATCCCAGCTGTTGGGCCAAAAGTGTTGAGCAACGCCGCACCTTATCTGGCAACTCTGTTTGATGACTTTTCTGGCGATCGCACCAGCGGAAATTAGACGACAGAATTCAGCTACCCCTCCGCCGATGTTTTTTTATATGGAGTTTACCCCGGGGTGGCGGAATTTTTCTGTGGTGGGGACTTTCTTATAGAATGTAATACGAGGGTGGACCGATTAGTCTTTGGCGAAAGTATTAAAACGTCACTTTCATAATAAACATATAATTTTTTTGATTTATGTAATCTATCAGCTGATTGCGGGTTAAGTTTCATGAAAAACGGTCACACAGTTTAATTTTATCGAATTACGTAGTGAAACAACTTTGGCAAGCTCGTAAAAATTTATAAATTTTAATATCGCGTATTTAAAACATAGATAAATTGAAGAAAGAAATTTTTTTTTGATGTTTATGCACATTTTGCACCGTCGAAATCCACAATAAAATATGCGACAGCTCAAAGTAGGCAAACGAGGAACTTGACGAATCTATTTGGATAGCATAAAAAGTTAAGGGATCGCTTGGGTGACGGTTCAAATGGAGATTATGTTAAAAAATAAATGTATTTCCATTCCAAAAATTAGTGTAATACCTACTTAGGTCAATTACTTATTAGCCCACTTTCGTCGAACTTCAAGAGCTTTCAATAAACTTGGTCTATTGGTGCTATAGCTATCAAAAAATATTTGGCTTCTCTGATGTGTTTGTTTGGGCACTTCCTTTAGTAAATCAATTTTATCCTATCTTGTGAACAGGTCCAGGTCCTCTTTTTCCTTTCAATTCATTTGCCGAAATTTGTTGTGAATTTTTTTGAGCTTTTTTTTTCAACTAAAAAAATATTGAACAAGACATATATTTTTACAGTAGTCAAAAAAATACCAGATGTTGTCCAAAAAGTGTTAAACAACGCCGCTCCTTATCTGGCAACTCTGTTGGCTTTGCTGATGATCGCACCAGCTGAAATTAAACGAAAAATTTATCTTACTCTTCGCCACTGTTTTTTTTTTTATGGAGCTGACACCCAGCCAATAGTATTTTTCAGTGCTGACGACTTAGCTTAAACTTTTCTCTTCAATTAAGTTAATTTTCTACATGGACATCACACAAAGCAATCGACAAATATTCAATCGGAAATATTTACACGACGTACACCGGAAAGAATTCTTTGTAAAAAATAAAATAAATAAATGGATAAGCCAACTCCTGAGTCGAAAAATCAATATTGCCACCCATCGGAAGCCAAGGTGCCCAGATTCTTTGGGAAAGCGAACTTTGGCGCTGTTCAACGTGTGCGCAAGGAATCGGATACTGTGCTGTGGCACAATTCAATAGCTTACCATGAACTGATCGCCTTCATTAGCAGGACGAGCATAGCGATTCAGGGTGTACGTCAGTTCAATCAGGGCGATTATCCCATTAGCCCAACAATGCAGCGTCTGTGCAACATCTTTGATCGCCTTATTCAAATGCTGACCTCGACAACGCAGCAAGACGCAACTACTGACAAACCGGATCAGTACTCAGATGTGAAGCGTCCGAGCACGGTTGAATCGTACCGCGATTGGTCGCGTCTTATGCTACGTAGTATCTTTAGCATGGTGGAGCAGGCGGTGCCCTCCAATATGTGCGAGCATATCGGTGAACTGGGTCAGTATCTGGCCGGTTCATTTGGCAATCAGACTCGTCTAGAATATGGCACCGGGCATGAGCTAAGCTTTCTGTTCTTCCTGTGTGCCTTGTTCCGAGCGAAGGTGCTGTTGCCATCAGATGAACCTGCTGCCGCATTGATGCTCTTTCATCGCTATTTGAACTGTGCACAGCGACTGCAGATGCAGTTCGGCCTGAAACCGGCCGGTTTCCAGGGCACCTATTCGCTAGACGATTATCAGTTTATTCCATATTTGTGGGGCGCTGCGCAGCTCTGTTACGATCCGCCCTTTAAGCCAAAGCAGCTCCTCGATTCGAAAGTTTTGGCACAGTGGCGCAAGCACTATCTACTAGCCGGTTGTGTGGCTTTCGTAGCCGATACGAAACGGGGCACTTTTGCCACGCACTCGTGCCAGCTGTGGAGCATTGCAACATTGTCGTCGTGGACACAGGTCTATCATGGACTGCACAATATGTATCTCAAGGAGGTCGTCTCTCAGTTTCATATGTTGCGTCACGTCTATTTTGGCCAACTGATGTCTTTTGATTCAGCCCCACCTGCCAGTCAATTGGTGCGTCCTCAACTTGGCTATTTGTCGCAGCAGCGTCGGGACTATCTAAAGAAACGTCTTGATAGTCAAGTCTATCAGCCGCAGGAGGTTGCAGGTGGAGGTACAAGAGGAACTGGAGCCGGAACATTCGAAGTATAAGATGTCGCGCATTGCCCTTACGACGGAATTAGCCAGCTTCAATATAAACGAAACCAGCATCAGTTTGAACTACTTGGAAAAGAAGCGCTACAAACGCCCGGAGCAGAGAAAGAAGGGCTCAACATAGTGTTTATATGGTGGTAATGTCTTTGTGCAATTATAAACATGTCAGGTTGCGTTTATTTGTGCTCCTGTTGTCATCCATTCATAATGGTATCAAATCTTAAATCAAACGAAATTAAATAAAATTAGCTTGGCCTGTCGCATGACATTTGCAACTGCTGTTGTTGTTATGGATGTATCACCATCGCTCACCAGCTGTCCATTAAAAGTAAACCAGTTCCAGTTAAACCGTCAGCCCCACCCCTGCTTTCCAGCTCCCCTTTGCTCCTAACGAATTGCGCAGATCAAGCGACTTAAAATCTGTTAACCGGTTTAGAAACAGACTTAAAAAAGTTGCTGCGGCTCCGACTGATGCTGTGCCTGTACAATTGCTATTGTTGCTGAGAACTGTTATACAGAGACGATATTCACATTATAAGTTTAGTCCTATGACTCTTTGCAAAGCAATTAAGTACGCTTACAGACATCCAATAGATTGGAAAGAATCCGCAGATTTCGGGGTTGGCGTCCAAAAAGTTTTATATTTTTCCTAGATATATACTCCTCATCACTTGAATAGGACACCCCCTAAGTGTATTTTCGATCGCCCACTGCTGCCAATCCAATGATGAGAGACCTAATTTTTTTTTTAAATTCAAGATCATTTAGTTGCCTTACATTAACCAGTTGGAGTTCTTCATTGTACAGCTTTTAAAAATAACAAAAAATTCTTAAGCATAATTCGTCAAATTCAGGTGATTAAATACTGCGTCACTTGATTAGGACACTTAAACAAAAAAAAAAAACATTCCAGAGATCTCAGATTATTTTTCACATAAATATAACTTAAATATAGGGTAAGTAATTAAATTTAGAAGGAAAAAAAATGGTTTAATAATGTGTCGAGCCACCTTGCCGTTTCAAAACTTCAGTCATCCGGTTTGGTATTGATTGATATAAGCTGGCCAAGTAATTTAATAAAATCGAGTCCCAAGCTAATTCGATTGCTTTAATTAGTTCGGGTACACTCGAATATTGTTTTCCTGAGCCATATATTTCACGGGTCAGCCATCCCCAAACATTTTCGATTATATTTAAATCGGATGAGTAGGGCGGCCAGCTTAAAAGTTCCACATTTTGGCTTTGTATATAAGATTTTACAACCCGAGCTGTATGTATCGGCGCATTATCATGTTGGTAGATCCATTGCAGAGGTCCAAAAAGGTTGTGAAAATATGGAAACACCTCTTTTAAGAAATCTTTGTAGCTCAACGCATTCATCGTTGATGACATAAATTTTAGTTTACGGGTGCCAATAGAAGGAAATGGCCCCCCACACCATAACCCCTCGAGCTCGGCTATGCAGACGGTCCAAATGATGGGGTTCCTTGCGAAGATCATGGAAATAGTAACTAAAACCATCTGGGCCTTTTAAATTAAACTTTTTTTCGTCTGAGACTACGCTATGCAAGTGCGAGGTCCAGGCCACATGCTCGCGACAAAAATTGAGTCGTTGCGCTTTTCTTGCCGGGTTAAGGGGAGGCTTCTTCTTTATTTTTAACCTCTCAAGATGTTTAGCCTTCGAAATAACGCGATGGATAGTGGATAGGCTAGCATTTACATCGCATTTTTCACGAATTTTCGCCACAGAATCGTGAGAATTTGACGGATTTCTTAATACCAGGCGTCTTTCCGATTCAGTGAGCACTGTGCGTGCGGCCTTTCATATTTTTTCAATAATCCGATTCATTTCTTAAAAATCGCGAAATGACATGTCGGCTCCTGTTTATTTATTTATTTTTTTTTTTGCTATTTTGGATATTGATAGGCCAGAGTCCTTGTATGCCTTTATTTTCCCTTTTTCCTCCTCAGTTAATTCTTTTCCTCGACCATTTTATTTTTATATAAAAGAACATCGTCGAAAATATCAATAAAAATTGATCAACCTGAACTCCGTAAGCACGTGCCAAAGTAGACGATCAAACAAAACGCATGTTTATTCAAGTGACACAAAAAAATGTACTCAATTTCAAGCGAATTCCAACATAAAGCAGGATAAAAATATAGCACTTTTGCTGAACTTGCAGCTTGTTGTTGAGAGAGAGAAATAGTTGCTCAAAGAGGGGGTACAAAAGTTATGTTATTTTATCATTTCGCTTTTAAGTTATAAGCTATTGAAAAAAGAGTGTGCAGGGTGCCCTATTCAAGTGATAAGGAGTGTATATTGACAGGGATTGGTCAAAATAAAATGTAACACATCGTGCATTTTGCAAAACATTACACAACGATTGACAGACACGATTGGTCAGCATGTAATAGACCAAACCAAAAGCATATTCTGGCGATTTGGTTCAAATCGGTTCACTTTTTCATATAGCTGCCATAGAAACGATCGGTCGAAATTCTCGCCTATTATGTTTCTCAGCGCAGAACAGGAATTGATTTTAAATCTATGATTTCTTGGCGAAAACTCTTAGAATTGACCGTAGATTACGAATATGGGTTACAATTTTTAATTTTTTTATTTTTGGGTCCCAGACAAATCGATGCACCCTACCGAGCACCTAGATCTTATGCTCTAATAGCTCAGTGTCTGGCTGTCGCAGGACGCTAATCAAAATTAAAAGTCTGTTTATTATCTTAGTATGAAGCCACGGAATAAACTAGGGACATGGAATTTAAAATTATGGAATTTTTATAAATATGTATAAATTGAATAAATTAAATATGTTAAATTGTATATATTACTAGGGGGCTCCGCCCCTGCTCGCTTCGCTCGCCAACCCCCAGCTCGCTTCGCTCGCGGAAATGAAATTTAGTTAATAATGGTAATTAAGGTTAGTCAAAGTAACCTTTAGTATGAGTTTGGTTGAGATTTCTTAAGAAAGAAAAACAATTTTCATACTAATCGATAATTTGCATTATATTGTTCCTATGGCAGCTATATGTTATAGTAATCCGACTTTTACCAAATTTGGTCAGAATGATGAATGACTGATATAAAATTTAGTTAATAATGTTAATTAAGTTTTAGTCGAAGTAACCTTTAGTATGAGTTTGGTTGAGATTTCTTAAGAAAGAAAAACCATTTTCATACTAATCGATAATTTGCATTATATTGTTCCTATAGCAGCTATATGTTATAGTAATCCGACTTTTACGAAATTTGGTCAGAATGATGAGTGACAGTACCAAACATATAATCTGTAAGTTTGGTTAAGATATCTTAATTTATATAATATAAGTCACATTAACCTTTAGTATGAAAAACTTTTTTGTTTCTTAAGATATCCAAATCAAACTCACAGATTGTATGTTTTGCGACTGTCTCTTACATTCTGACCAAATTTGGTCGAAATCGGTCAACTATATCATATAGCTGTCATAGGAAAGATCGGTCGAAATCAGATTATTCATATGGGAGCTATATGATATAGTAATCCGACTTTGACCAAATTTGGTCAGAATGTAAGAGACAGTCCCAAACATCTAATCTGTAAGTTTGGTGTTGATATCTTAAAAAACAAAAAAAGTTTTCCATACTAAAGGTTAATTTCATCCGATTATTGCTATGGCAGCTATATGATATAGTAATCCGACTTTGACCAAATTTGGTCAGAATGTAAGAGACAGTCCCAAACATCTAATCTGTAAGTTTGGTGTTGATATCTTAAAAAACAAAAAAGTTTTCCATACTAAAGGTTAATTTCATCCGATTATTGCTATGGCAGCTATATGATATAGTAATCCGACTTTGACCAAATTTGGTCAGAATGTAAGAGACAACATCTAATCTATGTTTGGTTAAGATATCTTAACAAACAAAAAAGTTTTTCATACAAAGCAATTCCATGACCTTTTGACCTCGGGTAAACACACTTCCAGGTGGAATTTTACAAAACGCCGTCTTATTGCACGATGAAATTGTCTCAGCTATGTTGTGTGAAAATTTCAGCTCTTTAACTTTAGCCGTTTGGCCTACACGTTGATATGTCAGTCAGGACAAAGAGTTTTATATATATAGATTTCGTTTTTGTTTAACAGTTTAACGAAGGGTTACACTAAACTGCTGCAGTGATTATCGTTACTAAAATAAAATATGTTAATGAATGATTGACAATAGAAAGCGTTTTTTACATATTTATAAAAATAATATTTGAAATACTTATATTTTTCTGATTGGCAAGTACATATGCGCATGATAAAAACAAGATCGCTACGCCCCCTGCTCGAGTCGCTCGCGGTGAGGTGCGGCACTCGACCTAGGATACCCGTTACTTGTTTTAATATTTATAAAGTACTAGGGGGCTCCGCCTCCTGCTCGCTTCGCTCGCCAACCTCCGGCTCGCTTCGCTCGCGGTAATGAAATTTAGTTAATAATGTTAATTAAGTTTAGTCAAAGTAACCTTTAGTATGAGTTTGGTTGAGATTTCTTAAGAAAGAAAAACAATTTTCATACTAATCGATAATTTGCATTATATTGTTCCTATAGCAGCTATATGTTATAGTAATCCGACTTTTACCAAATTTGGTCAGAATGATGAACGACTGATATAAAATTTAGTTAATAATGTTAATTAAGTTTAGTCGAAGTAACCTTTAGTATGAGTTTGGTTGAGATTTCTTAAGAAAGAAAAACAATTTTCATACTAATCGATAATTTGCATTATATTGTTCGTATGGCAGCTATATGTTATAGTAATCCAACTTTTACCAAATTTGGTCAGAATGATGATTGACAGTCCCAAACATATAATCTGTAAGTTTAGTTAAGATATCTTAATTTATATAATACTAGGGGCTCCGCCTCTGCTCGCTTCGCTCGCGGTAATGAAATTTAGTTAATAATGTTAATTAAGTTTAGTCAAAGTAACCTTTAGTATGAGTTTGGTTGAGATTTCTTAAGAAAGAAAAACAATTTTCATACTTATCGATAATTTGCATTATATTGTTCCTATGGCAGCTATATGTTATAGTAATCCGACTTTTACCAATTTTGGTCAGAATGACGAATGACAGTCCCAAACATATAATCTGTAAGTTTGGTTCAGATATCTTAATTTATATAATACAAGGGGGCTCTGCCACCTGCTCGCTTCGCTCGCCAACCCACAGCTCGCTTCGCTCGCGGAAATGAAATTTAGTTAATAATGTTAATTAAGTTTAGTCAAAGTAACCTTTAGTATGAGTTTGGTTGAGATTTCTTAAGAAAGAAAAACAATTTTCATACTAATCGATAATTTGCATTATATTGTTCCTATGGCAGCTATATTTTTTACCCTTTTTATCAATGACCTACCTACCGTTCTGTCCCACTCTTATATTCTAATGTATGCAGATGATGTTAAACTTATCTTTTCATACACAGATCCCCTACTTCATAATCGTCTGCAAGACGATTTGAGCGCTATGCAACTATGGTGTTCGGCCAATCAGTTGCATCTCAACTGCTCAAAGTGTATGTATATGACATTTAGTCGCTTTAGGCCCTTTTCTGTTGTATATGCGATTGACAACACCCTGTTGCAACGTATTTCCTCTGTAAAGGATCTTGGAGTTTTATTTGATGGCAAATTGAACTTCAATTTCCACATCTCCACCATTGTCAATGAAGCCAAGGGTGTACTTGGATTCATTAAACGTTGGTCGAAAGAATTTATTGATCCTTTCATTACTAAACTCCTTTATGTCTCATTAGTTCGTCCTATCCTGGAATAATGTTCATGCGTTTGGTGCCCGCAGTATCATATAAATCAGGTTAGAATTGAATCAGCTCAAAACTTTCTGCTTTTTGCCTTACGTGGTTTAAACTGGGATCCTGATCTACGTTTACCATCGTACTCAAGTAGGCTTCTTCTTATCAATCTTCCGTCGTTGGTCAATCGAAGAATAACTCTTGGTGTTGATTTTCTTCACAAATTGATTAGCGGTGAGACTGATCCCTTTTCCCTGTCTCTTTTACGTCGCCTCAAGTTTTCGGTCCCCGTATAATCTATAAGTTTGGTTAAGATATCTTAATTTATATAATATAAGTCACATTAACCTTTAGTATGAAAAACTTTTTTGTTTCTTAAGATTTCTGAATCCAACTCACAGATTGTATGTTTGCGACTGTCTCTTACATTCTGACCAAATTTGGTCGAAATCGGTCAACTATATCATATAGCTGTCATAGGAAAGATCGGTCGAAATCAGGTTTTAGTATGAAAAACTTTTTTGTTTCTTAAGATATCTTAATTTAATCCGATTATTGCTATGGCAGCTATATGATATAGTAATCTGACTTGACCAAATTTGGTCAGGATGTAAGAACAGTCCCAAACATATAATCTGTAAGTTTGGTTAAGATATCTTAACAAACAAAAAAGTTTTTCATACAAAGCAATTCCATGACCTTTTGACCTCGGGTGAACACACTTCCAGGTGGAATTTTACAAAACGCCGTCTTATTGCACGTTGAAATTGTCTCAGCTATGTTGTGTGAAAATTTCAGCTCTTTACCTTTAGCCGTTTGGCCTACACGTTGATGTGTCAGTCAGTCAGTCAGTCAGGACAAAGAGTTTTATATATATAGATATACCTCAGTAAAATAGCTATGTATGCAAGTATTCATTTCGATACTGTTTCAATTAGAATAACCGTACATTTATTTTGAGTATACAGTTTTTTTCGTTGATGTTTTGTGTTCATTCGCAATGTTTAAGTTTCGTTCGGTAGCCTTTTCTATAGTACCGTTAGCTAAAAAATGTGCGAGAGCTCGCGATATTCGTAGAAAATGGGTGTATGTGCAATTCGTTATAATTGATCGTTTTGTGCTGCAGTGTCAACAAAGTTTTAGTAAATGTTATAAGATTGGACTGTGAGATTGTAAACATAATATTAGTGCTTAATAAGAGTGACATTTGTAAACAAGCGTATTTCAAAACCTAAAATGCCTCGTGGAACTGAACTTTCGCCAGATGAGCAAGTTAAAATTAAAACAATGTATGAGAGTGGGATTAAAGTTGGACAAATTGCAGTGAAAACAAATCGCCATCGTAACACCATTACAAATTTTTTGAAAAATCCCGAAGGATATGCTGATTGTAAGCGCTGTGGTCCCGTGTCATCAATTAATGAACGCGTAAAGAGGCACATTAAACAACTTGCTACCCAGGATTCGATGAGTTGCTTAAAAATTAAAGCTGAACTGGGACTATCAGTCACTCGACAAAGGATTCAACAAATTTTGCGAGAGGACTTGCACTTAAAATATGAAAATAAAGTGCCTAAACCACGCTTAACCCAAAGGCATAGAAATGCTCGGATTGACTTCTATGATAAATACAAATTCTGGGAAGAGGAATTTGATTCCGTAATTTTTAGTGACGAAAAGAAGTTTAACTTGGACGGCCCTGATGGTCACCACAAATATTGGAGGGATCCCCGCCATCCTCGGCAGACTTGCTACAAGCGCAACCATGGGGGAGGATCCCTCATGGTATGTGCTGCATTCAGTGCTAAGGGAAAGTCCCAGATATGTTTTATATCAACTCGAATGAATGCGGAAAAATATGTAGAGCTGTTACAATCCGATCTTATATCATTTGCTGAAGAACTTCATGGTGAAAACTGGATTTTTCAGCAGGACAATGCACCGATACATGTGGCAAAGTACACGAAAGCTTATTTCGAAGCCCATAAAATTCCATTGCTAGACTGCCCAGCTATGAGTCCGGATCTAAATCCAATAGAGGACTTTTTGTCCATCGAAGCAGTATGACAATTTAAAGCAGCTTAGAGAAGCCATTGTAACGGAATGGGCTAAAATTGATCTGTCATTGCTGGAAAAGCTGGCATCGTCAATGCCACGTCGACTATTATTAATCCAAAATCAAAAAGCAGGACCTATTTCTTACTAAACTATCAAAAAAAACTTGTTTTAAAATAATGAAACTCAAGATATTTGATTATTTTTATAATGTAACCGTTTTGCACATATAGCCATTTTCTATGAAGAAAATCTTTTCTTAAATTCCATAAAATACATAATGCGTTTTCTTGAATATTTTTATCTTTTTCTTTTGTTGCTTTTAATATGTATCTAATAAAAATTATAAAGAATGAAAACTAAAATGTATTTTGAATGTACCAATTAAATAGGTTGCACATATAGCTATTTTACTAAGGTATAGATTTTGAGAATTTAAAAAGTTTTCGTACAAAAACTATATGATATAGCGGACCGATTCATGGTCGATATATCTCAGAAAACAAAATGTTTTCCATACTAAAACTTGATTATCGACCGATTGTTTCTCTGGCAGCTATATGATATAGTGGCCCGATCGAAAATTTAGAACAAACTTGATCTGCGTAGGGTTTACAGAATTCTGTGTACCAAATTTGGTTGCTCCACCTCTTATAGTCTCTGAGATCTAGGCGCTCACACGGACGGAAGGACAGACGGACATGGCTATATCGACTCGGCTGTTGATGCTGATCAAGAATATATATACTTTATAGGGACTGCCCCGTCTCTTTCTGCCTGTTATGCACATTTGCACGAATACAATATACCCTTTTACTTAATTCTTAAGTAATGGGTATAATTATGTGACATATTAATAATTCCTAAAAGAGAAGTCAAATCGCAAAAGCTCAACAAAAAATTTGTGTTTTATTTTACATGTTATTCAGTCTAGTACTGTCTAAAATTGATGAGTTCACTTGTTATCTTAAGTGAATCTCTCATTGGAGCAGTTGTTATGTCAAAACTTATTAGCTCTGAGTCATCTACCCTTAAATTTAAAATATTCTATGCAGAAACTAACCTGTCCCCTGAAAAGCATCAAAGGGATGAACCCTTTCTAAGGGTAACTGCATCTACGAAGCGACAAGATATAAGATGATTGAATTTTTCAAGTGCTCAGACACTCAACCGTTCACACACAGATACAGAGTGAGTTGATTGATGATAAACTATCACCAGCTTTCGTATACCCATTAATAGGGAAATTTGGAGGTGCATATTAAAAATTCAATTAAATAACTAAAAAAAAAATGTTTACAAATTTGTTATTTAAGTTTTATGTAAGATGTAAAATTTAACTTTGGCGACTAATGCAATAACTTGTAAGTTTGTTGTACTTGTAGCGTTAGGAGTATTCAAATTAAATAAATTAAATGTTGTGAATGTGATGTCAAAACTGAGCTCCACCGAAAGGATGCCAAGGACAGTATTTAATGTTAATCATGATATTTAAAGGGTGTTTTAAAATTTACGCCTAAAAGTAAAAATTTCTAATATCCCATTTTGTGACGAATTATATTAAATTTAATATACATATACATACGTATATTAATTAAAAAAAAAAAGTTTGACATTCGGTAAATTGCTCAAAAAGGTCACGATTCTTTATGCCTAAAAACTTTTTTTTTTAATTAATTCATATACGTAATTTTAAGTATTAAAACATATTGAAATTTAATAAATATCGTTAGAGCCATTATCTATTACATCGCCGCAATATAATCTAAAAAAGCTTTTACGCCTAAAAGCCCTTAAAAATACCTTTATAACGACATAAAGAACACATCTTTATGGGTGATTTAAATTTATCCGGTTTTAGCTATTTCCCGCTAGACTAGCGATTTTTCCAAAAAGTCGAAGAACAGTCTTGTCATAAATGAGCGATATGTTATGCCTAGGTACATACATACATATATCCTCTACTAAGTGCATTTCCTTGTGTGTAAACTTTCCTTTCTTTGTTCGTGCATACATATTCTAGCAAATATTTGCGATACATATTTTTAATTTCTCGCGCACATCAAGGAATGCGGATTGAGGCACTGTGTTGTATAGTGCTGTGTTGTGTAGGTTCGGGGTTAATTTCCTTTTACTTCATATTGTTCTTTTGCACATTGCAGGACATTTTTGTGGGGTGCAGTACAGATTTGAATAGCGATCACCCTATTAAGGGCTGGATTCAGCCAACCTCACACATCGTGAGCTCACTAGCACTTTATGTGGGGTGACTGATCCTGTAGCACCACCACCAACATTACTATGTCACCACCACCACCATTACCACAACCACCAACGGGCCAAAACGTTGGCTTACAGCTGTTCATGGTCCCAAGCGTGAAAACGCACGAGAGAATAGAGAAATGCAAGCCAAATAATACATTCCATAAATTCCAATTGCCAGCAAGCATCAAGGGTAGCAAAGACAAACCGAAAAACACATACATACATTCCCTTATTAACTCACAGCAGCAGCAGAGCTGTGAGACAAGACTGCGTCTGAGTTTGAGTCCTACTCCAAGTCTGAGTCGAGCCTAGCACATTTAGTGTTTGGTCTAATTGGAAATTACAATGAACCGAAACGTTGCTGCCTAAACATTAATATGATAATATTGTGCACATGTACACACTCTGTGTGTGTGTGTGTGTGAGTGAGTGTGTGTGAGTGAGTGTGTGTGTGTGTTTGCTTGTGTGTGCGTGTGTGTGTGTGTTTGCTGTGTGTGTGTGTGTGTGTGTGTGTGTGTGTGTGTGTGTGTGTGTGTGTGTGTGTGTGTGTGTGAGTTTGTGAGATTATGAAAAATTGCACAGTCATCCCTAAAAGTACGGTGACTACTTGCAGGAACATGAGCACGAGCAACCCTGCAGTCGGACAATGCAGCCGCTGCATGCATTATTATGATACAGTTGCCCAGTTTTTATCGGGTTGCTGTGTGTGCCTTACCCCTACTAAATACACAGATAAATGCACATACAGACATGTGCATAATAATAAGAACACCTTCCAATAATATTGATATTACTGAGCTGTTAAAAATTAAAATACTTAAGAAATGGCTAGAAAAAGAGAAACCTGATAAATATTAAATTTTGCCGCTTCCATATAGCTTCCATGAAGTCGAGATAAGCATAAACTATAGGATATAATGAGGGAGCTTCTTCATATTAGATATACATAAGTTATACTCACAAAGTGGGAAAACTACTTTTGGAAGCGATGATACGTCGATTTCTTTCTTTGTTCTTATTTTTCTAAATTCAACAATAATTTTTTTTTTAATTTATAAGGATTATAAAATATGGACATATCGGGATATATATACTATCAAATTAAAAAAAAAACATATTTAATATACAATGCAAATTATAAGAAAGTTTATTAAAATGGAATTATTTTAACATTATTGGGTAAATCATGTTGTTTTTAATATATATACATATACATACATATAAATACATATACATATGTACATACATATGAACTCCTGATCTAACTTAACTGCAATGTTGTATTGGAAATCGTTAGCGAACCTTAAAGCTTTGACCACTGACAGTCGGTATACTTACTCTATAGTATGAACGGCTTGAGGTAGTGATAGAAAGGTAGCAGAAGAGGAAGGGGGTTAAGTTTGCTAAAACATTATTTGAAATGAAATTTCTTTGCTGTTGGTTCTTGGAATTTCCCTGATTCTCATGTACCATGACGCACGACGCGACGCTCCGCAGTAGACGTTGCCATTGACATTTTTGGTCGTCTTCCCCTAATTGTACGTGTGTGTGTGTGTGTGTGTGTGTGTGCGAGCGTGACTGAAACTGGGACTGCATCCTGTCGCGCGTAGACCATCCCCTGTAGCAGGAGCAACTCTGGCCCAAGCCAAAAAGAGCGTACAAAACAAAAAGCAAAAATAAGTGAAAAATGAAAGGCATTTCAGTTTCCACTGCGTATTCCAATCAAACAGACGCGTTTTTCTTCTTCCTTTTTATTTATTGTGTGTGTGTCACTGGGAAATTCGTTCGATTCGGTTTAGTTCGGTTACTATCGTCAGTTTTCTTCGTATCCTCGTTCCCGATCTTGTTCTCCCCGCCCACAAATCTGCCTAATGCTATTCATAAGATAAAGAATTATTAATTTCTTAATATCCTCTATGATTTATATAATTATCAATTCAACTCAGTGCTATTTTATTTTTCCTGTGCTTGTGTATGTATGTGTCTGTGATTAGTGCTGAGAATTTATCAACATTTATTTGAAAAACGATATAGATAACGGCTCCAAATTGGCGCCGTTCTCCAAACATTTAGATTCCCTTGAGGAATTCAAGACCCTATCCGGTGAGTTGACATCTTGGCTCTTAGTCTCAGCCTGACTCAATCAGAGTCTTAGTCTGAAGAACATAGACCCTATCATTGTTATGACTATATGTATATCTACCTGTGCAGAGACACAGGTAAACTAACTTTATGAAACTAATAACAAAGAGTGTTAGATAATGTCATGTTCCTTTTAAACCATAGAATAAAAAAAATTAAAAACTAATTACATAGATTTCATGCTTTTCTAATTTAGCGCCACGTTTCGAGAATTCAAATAAAAATCATAAAATTCGATTATTTACAAAATATGCAGTTTTTGATTTAAAAAAGGTAATGGGTTTTAAAAAATTTAATTTTGTATTAAATTTAACCAAGACTCGAACCAAAATGTTAGGTTTAGGGGTATATAAACCGGTTCCATAATAAGTTCTTTAACTAAAACTGGTCAATTAGTGGATTCTCAACGGCATGTATATCCAAGATACCCAATATAGTTCCACACCCAACATGATACCACCCACTCGGGAATTATGTAAATGTATGTATGTACATATGTGTGTTTCACTCATACATATGTACATATATTTGCTCAAGCTTGCTTATATGAATATATCTGTATGTACTCGCTGTGTGTGTGCTCGTACATGGCTGATTATCAATTTGAAGTAGGCGCGATGATTGTCTTCTTGTCTAACGCCCCCGCCCCCTCATAGTCCCCACTAGCGCCATTGTTAAATATATCAAATGAAATACGTACTTAAGTGCGTGTTGGAGCGCTTTTCATCTGGCCCAGCACGCAAATTCATTCCACATATCAACACCCTGTTTGTTAGACAGGTTGATTGCAAATACACACAACGGGCTAAGGGTGGACTCTTCTGACGAATATATGATGACACAAATTTATGACTCAAACCGCACTTTAAAACGTGTGGAGCAGCCCCTAAACGCAACAATTTCTGATTTTAACTTTTATTTGTAATTTCTTTATTGCAGTCGGGCCCGGCACCATACCATCCCCGTGGGCACCAGTGAATGCCGGTCCTCCGGGTCCACTCGGATCGGCAGACACAAATGGCAGCATGGTGGACAGTAAAAACTTGGATGTTGGCGACATGAGCGATGTAAGTACTACATTTAGATTTAAGTAAAATGCACCTTCTTTATTCAAGGGAATCAATTATAAATGTAATTTGAACTAAATACTTTTAGAAGGAAAAGCCTTAAATGACTTTGGAATACTTATGTAAACAATTATTTATTTAAGCCAGTTCACAATCTTAATTTAAGATGGTCGGCTTCACAGATTCCTTCGTTTATGACTCAAATGTATTTAATCGTGAATATAATCTGTATTAATACACTCAGAAAAATATGCTATCCTAATATTAGGTACAACCGAACTTAAATAAATACCTTTTTGTTCTTAAAATTTTAAGATTGCTGTTTACTGAAAATTTTAAATTAAGTATGAATCGATCTTAAATTTAAATTTTCGAATGACAGTTATACGAAAAAGTAATCTGAAATCAACCAAACTTAGTCATAATGCATAAGACCAAGCTAAATATAAAATCTGTAAGTCTAGATAAGATACTTCCAGAAACAATAGAGTTGTTTATACTAAATTAGTTTAAGATTTGTTTGTACTTAAAATTGAGTTTTTCAAGATTGAAATTATCTTAAAAATTAGATCTTTTTGTACTAGAATCAAGTCAATTTTGGGATATGCGCAAATTCTTTCTTTCATTGTCGCATCATAGAATTCTCAACTGATTTTAGCGAGGTGACCTTAAGCTTGGATTTGTGGTCAAGTCAGCACCTACAACAAAGTAGGAAGGTCGCTAACCAACAAAATACATTATTATTAAATGGTTTTTAATTTTGTTATTTGCTTAATTTTAGTATACATACTAGTGTATGTTTGAAGATTAAATGAAATTAAAATGAAAATGTTTTGTGTTAGAAACAAATACATTTTGGGATTAGATTAAGATTTTGTGTACCTAAACTAGGATGTTTTGATCTTGAATTAATCCCAAAACTAGGGATGTCGAATATTTTTAACATATCGTATCAACGATATTCTCTGTTTTAAAAAGATAAAAATCCAGCGCCAAAATAAAAAATTATATAATATTTAATTATATTAAAATTAAATCTTTAATTTCTAGCTTTCAATAAAGGAAAATAATATATTACATTTTATTTACACGCTTAGCAATTCCGTTATACAATATGTGACAGACTTGTTATACCCCGTGCCCATTAAAAATGGGCAAAAAAAGGGTATAATGGTTTCGTTGGAATGTATGTAACAGGCAGAAGGAGGCGTGGCAGACCCCATAAAGTATATGTATTCTTGATCAGTATAAACAGCCGAGTCGATATAGCCATGTCCGTCCGTCTGTCCGTCCGTCCGTCTGTTTGAACGCGTCGATCTCAGAGACTATAAGAGCTAGAGACTTCAAACTTGTAGGTAGCTGGGTACCATACGCAGGTCAAGTTTGTTTCCAATTTTGGATGCCACGCCTTCTCCGCCCACAAATCTCACAAAACGTTTAACAGGTTCAAATTTTAAGATAGCACTTAACTGACCAAGCAGTTGAGAAGTAAGCCCATTATATGACCCTGAAAGTTTCAAAACGATTGACTCATAAATAGGGAAGATATTAAGAATTGGTTTTAATTCAATATTTGCATATGCAATGCAATGTGCGAGCGAGACAGCATATGTTTGTTTACATACATACATATTTTTTACAATTGTATTAAAATATAATTGTGTAAATACATAGATTTATACATATGTGTGCATTGCAAAATGCCATGTGACGTCACATTTATCAATACAGCAAGACAAAAGCTGAGTGCTATCCATTGTGCTGCATGAGAGGACAAAAATCATTTTCGAGCACTACTCTTTGCTCGTTGCCGAGTACTGAAAACTTCAAATTAGTAATTTTCTTAACCAGCTTGACAGAAAATGCATCTGAATACTTACTTGAATATCGCCTGTTTAAGTACGGAAATCTTGATTATTTTCTGTGTTTACGCAAATCTCATACAAATTTTATTAAAACCATTATCGCGTTAAATCGCCAAACACGATTTTTTATAATAATCTAAACTACATTTGAACTATTATCTAAAGACAATTTGATAAATTAATTTAAATAAATTCAGGTTAATAACTATTTAAAACCCGAAAATATCCATGTCATTCAGCAGATACTGATTACTGAATCCCATTTATATTAAATTACCCTATTATATAAGTTAAATATACTAACAATAATATTCATGCTTCGATTCCAGGACGAAAAAGATCTATCATCCGCCGATGCCGAGGGTGTCTGGAGTCCGGACATTGAGCAAAGTTTTCAAGAAGCACTGTCAATATATCCACCATGTGGGCGCAGGAAAATTATATTATCAGATGAGGGTAAAATGTATGGTAAGTAAACAAATTTAATTACTATAGCATAATCCTTACTCTCTTCAAAAAATCCACGGGCTTTGGGCCTCAAAATTGAAAATGGGATTTTTTTGTTTGTTGTGTGGGCCCGGGTCTCAGCTAAAAGCACGAAGACCGGTATGCCCGAAAAGTCTCATAATTTATCTGTATGACTCACTGTTAATATAATTTACTCACCTTTTTTTAATCGATACGTATGGATATATTATATTTAAAATTGACAAGCTAAAAAGAGTAAAGAAATAATCATTTTTTTTACTTAAAATAAGTAAATTCAAAATTTTGTTAGTTGTAGTAGTATATAATCATTTTAAAAAGTGGCTTTAGGCCGTGCCCATATCTAGTCCTTACCAGATAGAGAGATACTCAGACGCTTGTATCATGGGTAAATATTCATATAGATATAGGAGTTTATGTATGCAGATACTTAAACTGTGTGAATGCACCAGCTGGGTGGCGCAAAACAGAAAACAAACAGGAATTTTGCGGTTACCGTTGTTAGTTTTATTTGTTGTTATACCCTTGCAGAAAGTATAATAATTTTGTCACGAAATGTGCAACGAATTAATGAAGACGTAGCAGACCTTATGAAGTATACATTTATTCTTGGTCAGACCGATGAGCTGAGTTTACTGAGATATGTCCGTCGGTCTTTTTGTTTTCTAGTGTCTCAGTTCTTAAACTTTCTTGATATAACTTTGTACACGTCAAGTGTCTTTTTGATGCGGGCATATCATATAGTTGCCATAGAAAAATTCGGTCGAAATCAATAAAAAAAAAAAATCTTCAAGATGGAAAGCCTTTTCGTTTCTTTAGGTATCTCAACTAATATCACAGAATGTATTTTAAGTATTATCTTACACATTCTGAAAATTTTCTTATAATCTGACTCAAATCAAATAGCCATCATAGGAACTTTTAATCCGTCTGCAAGGGTATCAAATTAATGTTTTTGTGTTAACTCGTATACCCTCAACACAACTTCAATTGGACCAGAAAACTAGACTCAAGATATCGTCTACAACTGAAGGTAATGACATACCTTGCAAGTCATTTTCTATTTAAGGAATTCCTCAGAGCAGAAATCATTTATAGACAAATTTTTAACTAATCATCAAGATAGTACATATGTACATATGTATATGATCTCTAAAAAATACTTAAAGTGTATTACCACGTCGAGCAATACTTTAAGTCTCTGCACATTTTAACTCTTCTTCTTTTTTCCTTTTTAGACCCCGTACTTAAAAAAGTACAGGGGTCTATTAAGTTTGTTTAAAAAAAATGTGCGTAACAGGCAGAAGGAGGCGTGGCAGACCCCATAAAGTATACATATTCTTGATCAGCATCAACAGCCGAGTCGATATAGCCATGTCCGTCTGTCCGTCCGTCCGTCTGCATGAAAATCGAGATCTCAGAGACTATAAGAGCTAGAGACACCAAACTTGGTATCTAGGTTCATCTATATTGCAAGCAGATCAAGTTTGTTTTAGAATTTTGCCATGCCCCCTTTAACGCCCTAAAATCCAAATTTAAAATTTAATTTCTAAATTACAAGAACAATTTGAAAGCGAGAAACTGCAGATTTTCCACAGATGAAGCGTAAATAGTCCACGATCTGTGTAGAAAATTTCACTGCGATCGGACGGTAAATAGCGAAGATATTAAAATAATAAGTTAAGCTGTTTAGTTGTGTGAGGGTTGGCAGTAATCATAAATAATAGCAGAAAAATGCTGTTCAAAAAGCTTAAATTTGGCAGACGAATGTTAGTGCGCTTCGTGGCGTACTGTGGTAAGTCGCTGAATTCATCGAATTTTATGCTATCACGCAGGTCGAAGGTTCGAATCCTGCCTCGGGCAAATGTTTTCTTTTTTTATTTATTTATTGATGTTATATTGTCATGTCTTATTGATGTTATATTGGAATATACATTAACATTTGATGGTATTATACAATTTTTAATTCATTTTTCAATAAGATTGATTAACAAGCAATTTTGCAATATATTAGATAATGGCTCAACGGGTTTAGTCCCCATACTTTGTAATCCTATTTTGACATTGGGTTGCGGGTTCAAATCCCGGCTGTGTCAACTCCTTTTTTAAATTCAGCTGATTTTAGCTATTTGTCGTGTTCATAATCCAGCATGTTCATATTTATAAATGCTAATCTAGAAAATTGTTTTGTTTTGGCTCGTGCTTACATATGTATGTATGCGTGTGCTTAACCGATCTTGTAAATACACATATTGTTGTCTCGCTCTCTCTAACGCATATGTCTATTCGAGATTACATTGATTATTTGATGTTTTTAAATATAAAACCCTACGACGAATCAATGTTTAACTAAAATATAAATTAATTTTCACCAGTCTTTGCTTTTTTCATACCAAGTACGGGGTCTCCGACAGTCGAGTATGGTCGACTGTATCGCGAGCGAAGCAAGCCGGGGGTAGGCGAGCGAAGCGAGCAGGGGCGGAGCCACCTTGTTTTTTTGGCGTACGTTTGCGGCGGTCCGTGGATAGAAAACATAAATTCCGTACTTTGAACCTTGAGCTGAAAGTTGTGTCAAAGCGCTTTGTTCCCAGGTTGAATTCAGTGGGTGGTGGTTCGGACTGGACTGGGTGGAGTTGAGTTGGGTTGACTTGGGTTGGGCTGGGTTGGTAATGGCAACAGGCGGTGGCAGTGGCGTTCAAAGTTTGACAGTGTGCAGCAAACGTTTAAACTGGGATAAATGTGCTGACAGCTTAAATTGTTAGCGTGAGCACTATTCACGTGCGTGTGTGTGGTGCACAAGTGCGGCAGCAGCGAACGACTCGACGGCCGTTGCAGTATTTATAATAAAAGCTAAAAGGACACACGCCGGCGGCTAGTTGTCTTCGCTGCTGTTCTTGCTGGTGTTAGCCGCACCCAAATGGCGGTTTAATGGAATTACGACAACAAATTGTGAAAATTTTGCTCCGCCTTCCTTCCCTCCCATTTTGGATACATGTATGTCCTCTGATTGCCTGACATTCAGACAAAGGTAGGCACGGCCCGCTACTGTTTCGTTGCTGCCACCTCTGCTGCTGCCGCTGTCTCTATTGCTGCTGCTGCTACCAATGCTAGCTTCATCCTGCGAGACGTCTACACGCATAAACAACAAGTTTTGTAATTTATGTCCTACAGGATATTGTTTTCATTTTATGTTCGGACTAGCCCAACACCAAAAGCAGCAGCGACAGTAGCAAAACTGAGTTCGATTCACTTGCCAGACCGCCCATTGCACAGTGAGTCAAAAGGCTGAGATAGCGACATTTAAATAAACTAACACATGCGGAAAAAGCTATAGTAGGGACCCAGACTTTGAGATACCTGTTATAAAATGTATATATGTATAATAATTTATCTTTGAAAAAAATGACGACAAAAAGAAAAATGTATTTCTGAAAGTAAAAATGTAATTAAATGCTATTTGGCCCACTGTGCATTGGTCCAATGCTTGCATGTCCTTTGGCTGCATGTTGTTGCATGAAAGCTCGCTTTGTTTTTAGGCTACAGCTTAAGCTCCGTCCATGTCCCTTTGTTTTTCCGTGTCCGTGTCCGTATTCATAGTTCTTTCGTGCCTATATTTCGGAGTCATTTCATTCTATTGCTTGAGTTGTGTGTTTGTGTACGGATTTGTGTTTGAATCTATGTTTGTGTTTGTATTTGTATTTAAGCAAGCAATTAATTTTCACTTTTTACTTAGCTTACATTGCCTTGAGCACGAACTGACACCTTTATTGCTCAGGCTCCTGTTTGGTTTAGTGGCCAACTGGGCCTACGATTTTAAATGGACCTGTGTTAAAACAAACCGGAGTAATTTGTTCAGTTGTCAGCGCCACCTATTTCATAGCATACATTTGCGGCATGCTTGTAAGACAATCGATGAACATATTAATCATCAGGGCATAGGAAAATCGAATCGCTATATGAAATGTAGTAGTTAAAGAGCAGTTTATTGTGAATCGACTCGAATCCTTTAACTTGACCATCGCCTTCCCCGACTTGTGAACCGGTGCATTTCTTGAACATAAGTATGAGACCGTTTTTCGTTCATTTTTTCAGTCAATCGATTCAACAATGCCATTTTGTATTCGCTATTGACTGTTTTATATTGATCGGTATAGTCCAGCGGGGGCAAGCTCTTGCTTCAGATGCTATGTGTGCTCAGTCCGTTATGTTTTCGAAAGTGGCACCAATCAGACGCACACCCACTGGAACGAACAGGTGCCGAGCTCGAGCGAGCTTAAAACACTAAAATACATGGAGTAAAGGCGCCTGCTCGCCGGAACATCGAAATTTTGCAATAACAAAATACACACAGTGCTCAGAGTGCCGATCTCGAGCCTTTTTACAATAACAAAATACGTGTCTCTGATCCGTTAGTTTTGAGCAGACCCTCATAAAAACAAACAACAACCACACAGAGCCGTAAAGTCGTAAATGTGTTTATTTTGCTTTAATTTATGATTTCAGAAGTTGTGTTTGTTGTAGATGTGCTCTCGATTAAAAAATTTCGTTCCTATATCATATTTATATTAACATTAATGTTTACGAAATAAATACGCAAATACGTTCGCTTACTGACTTAGTTCACGCTTTAAAAAAAAACGATTGAACTTAACTAATATTCCTTCCTTTACTTTCAATTTATTTGATTCATGGAAAAAATCTAACTGGAATTAAAGAAGTTTTCAATTGTGTATGCAAACATCGATTTAACGATGTTTCAAGGTATTTTTAAATAACTAATGAGTGGTTGTTTGTGTACTGTGAAATAACTACAATCGATTCGTTCAAGCTGGACGCTCTTTCTCTTAACGGGTTGGTAAATTTGCCAAACGATGTGACAGGAGGCGACTAATCTTACACCAGTGTTACCAACTGTTCACGGCCTAAAATAGCTACATATATTGTCATTTACATGTGTCTAGAAAAAGCTTGGAAATATAAAAGAAAGCCAAAGTAAAAGCTATTTTAGTTTTAAGGTTGATTTTATACCCTGCGTTCGGAAATTATTCAAAATTATGTAACAGGGTTCTAAATCAGCATATACATTCTAAATCAGTATAAAAAATCGAAAACATTCCGTCGTTTCGTCTGTCAACAAAATATGTTAACATGTATATAAAATAGTTATCAAGAAATAATAATTTGGAATATTTCCAGAAGTTTTTTAAAATTTAAAAATAGCTAGCCGCTAGCCGCTATTTTACAATTCATCCCGCATTTGCCAATTGCAAAACGCAAGATCTAGTGGGAAAATAGCTAAATTGGCAACACTGACTAACACGCGAATAATGCAACCACTGCGAAATTCCTTGTCGGCCGCCAACTGTAAAAGTTGGCAAGCAAAAAGGATAAGAGCGAGGGACCTTATTGTTGTTGTTAGAATATTGAAAAAATGTTTTGGCTGCGGGCAAAGCACGAGACAATTGCCTGCTGCTGTGGCAAGCAAATATTGGCAAAACAGCGTGGCAAATTGGCGGTTCCAGGATCAGTTTTTGGTACACCATTAACTTATCCCTCCTACTTACGATGCCGTGGGTTAGCCCACAAGCCGCACAATGGTACTTTTGATAATTTAAGCTCTGATTAATTCAAATTTGCAACTTTCAAATTACGAAGATAATTTTTTTTTTGGTATTTTTAAATTTTTATTTTTTGTTGCGTATAATTTTTTGTCACCCTCCATATGTTTTTGCACGTGCATTTAATTCTCCCGCCTTTAGCATTGAATGTTAAAACTTTTAAGAAAAGTTTATTTTTTCGATAGACAATCATCAGTTAAATATTTATTATCCATAAAATGAGTAGAAATTTACCTTTTATTTTTAGGATCCATGTCAATTTTAAGAAGAAAAATTCATCAGAGCCCAATATATCTTTGATATTAAAAATAATATCAAAATAAACAGAAATAAATCATGAAGGATATTTATAGTATGTTTGTCAAATTAAATATAAAAACTAACTATTATATCAATTTGAAACATACCCTCAAACATACCTTCATATCATATCATATCGGAGCTAAGGTGGCAAAAAAGACCACTGTGCGTCGCTGTCGTCACTGTGTTATGTGTGAAAATATAACCATTGTTTGGTTGTTAATTTTCAAAATATTTACATAGTCTCTCTCATGCACAAACCCTCTCTTCCACACCGAAACATGAACACTCTCGCACCACCCGCACAGAACCACAAGAATTGCACTAAACTGGCGCTGGTTATGACACTTGACATGGCGGATGGACAGCTGCATTCAGCGCTTGGCTCTATTGAGGGAAACTGCGTTCTGGCTGGCTGCCTGAATCCTGTGAAATTTGTGGCCTAAAACTTTCTGCCTGTTGTCGTTTCCCTCAGTTGCTGCCACAAATATGCAACGTTGCTCGCTCCGACTTAGCTTGTTAGTTTGTGTGTTTGAGTATGTGTATGTGAACGTGTGTGTTAAATTTTCTGGCTGAGAGAAGCCTCTCTCGATTAGCTTCGGCCGATGATTTTGAACGGTGTCCAGATTGAATGGGTAGGATTCAGTGTTCCCGTACGGTAGTAAAAAATGTATATCAATGTGAGTTTTATTTAATTATATGGTCAATAGATTTTGTCTCGCTGCATAGTGGACAAAAATCGCAAAAATTATATCTTTTGAAATAGACAAGATATTATAAAAATTTAAAAAGTATTTAATTAAGAACTACGTAAGATTTAAAACATGGCTGTTTGGCTTACAGGGTGCTTCAAACTTGAATGTCAAAGTTCAATATTATTTTCTGGGCATATTTACGAGTACAATTATCATACAATTTATTTTTCATATCTCAATTTGACATTTTTGATAAATTTTTCTTTATTAAATTGGTAATGCTGTATTTTTGGAAAACTTGAACCATTTTTTAATTTGTATTTTGAAAGCTTAATGGCAATTTGTCTGTTTCTATGCACCCTAAAGTTTAAGTTTTTAAGTTTTGAGATTAAGTATTGTGGACAGTAAATATGTATGTCGCAATCGTCCAAATCGAATCACAATATCATATGACTGCATTAGGAACAATCGAAAAGAACAACTTTTTTGTTTTTTGAGAAATCTTATTGTCTTTTATAAGTGCAATAAAATATACATACTGCTACTTACCTTTTGTAATTTCAATTGTTGAAATTAAAAAAATATATAGAACTATATTCGAAGAGTGCGCATCTTTCTTAATCGTAGTTTTCCCTACGTCAGACTCCAGGTATTGTTTCGTCACTACATTAAACAGCTAAAAATTGTCCAAGTCGGATAATTATCATCTGCTTAAAAAGTTCCAAAACATCTGTACGGCAATTACTTAGCGTATTAATATATGTATGTACATATGTAAATAGTAAGTGCTGCAAATTAAGCATATGCGAAGTGACCCGGTCTACGAATCTTACCAAATGCTCTCATTTAAAGTAGAGTCCCAAAAAGAAACTGCCTGAAAATATAATATTAGAGGCTAGCAACCTTAACTTTTAGTTGTACATACATACATACACACATAAAACTATATACATTTGAACATTAATACTAGTACGCTCTGTATTTATTCAAATATATTTTAAAAAGCAGCGAACACATAAATTGACTGATTAACCTATATCATATTTGATTATGAGTACATCAAACATTTGCTTGAATCTATTCATTTATTAACTTCTGTGTGTCCATCTATATAAGTATGTAACTAATTTGTATTCGAATATGTATGTATGTATGTACATACATACATGTATTTGTGGTTTCCATGCTTATGTCAATTAGTAACAAGTAAGAACGCTCTGGTGAAGAGTGACTACAAGATTGAATTAGATATTCTAGCTCACTCAAATACTCACATTAGTAATAAAAATACATACATAGGTAGGAAACTATTAATGTTCATATTTTTTATACCGTGTCTCCATTAAAAATGGGCAAAAAAGGGTATAATGGTTTCGTTGGAATGTATGTAATAGCCATGTCCGTCAGCCTGTCCGTCCGTTAAAATGTTAGTGTCTTTTTTTTAATCAAAAGTATGAATACAATTCCATGTGCTGCATAAGTATTTCTAAGCGTTTAGCTTCGAATTCTCCACGGATTGGAACGGAATCTCACAAGGGATAATACATACTTTGTTGAAATATCCCTATTTTTTTTGGCGTTGGATTTTAATTTGAAAAGCAGCTGCAAGTATGCATACACATTTTACACTTGTGTTTATTCAATTAGTTGTACATACCCCTATCTATCAATTGAATGCGAACTGCAATAAACCTTGGGGTCAGTTTATTAAATAAATAATTAACAACTTCGACGACAAACGTCGCGACATCGAAGCTTCGATTCTAGCTTTCAAATCATCACTGTGCAGTTGGTTCTAATTGATTTAAGTGTAGCATAGAAGAAGTGTGGAACTGTGAACTGAAAATTTATATATACGAAGAATGGAAAATTTGCTACGACTGGCCGATCAAATCGAGTTATATACCGATCATGAGATAAGGGGGTGTAAGTGGGGCGTGCAAAATTTTAATGGTACCTCGATCATTCCTATCCGACAACTTGTTCGAATGATATATTAATTTGAAATTTTTAATGGCCTTCTCAAAATGCGATGAAAATTCAGTTTGTCTGTTTGTTTGTATCAAATTGTTAAAAAAAAAAGCTTAGATATTATGACGAGAAATTGTTTCTTATCATAAATCTAGAAATTTTTGTTCTACGCCATTTAAAACAATCGCTAGGTTAGAGGGATACAACCAAAAAAGAAAGTGCTGAATTCCAATGGAATTTGAGCAAAATTTTTGATATCTAATTTTGTGACGAACGATATTTAATTTAATATAAGCAATATTCTTCACACATATACAGACATTTTCTATCTGTGCATACAAACACAGAACACAAACACAAAATTTTTCCATAAATTCCATTGGAATTCAGCTCATTCTTTTTTGGGCCATGGCCCATCGATTTGCAAAGATTTAAAGCGTAAGGATATTGAAATGCAGCTCTTTTCTTATTTATATTAAGTATCTTCGTATTGTTCGTGCCTTTGTGTTTGTTTGTGTGTATTTTTGTCTGTGTGTGTGTGTATCTATGCGTTTAGGACTCGGAATGTTTCTTGGCATCTGTTCACTTTAAGGGTTGCATTCAAGTGGAATCAGCGTTGTAAAAGTGTGTGAGTGGGCTTAAATAGTATTTCGAGTGCTTTCAAAACAGTCCAAGCATTGAACTCTAAGTGAATCTTAAAAAATATTCATTTATTTGTGAGCTAGATCATCTATATATATAAAATTCTTTGTCCTGACTGACTGACTGACTGACTGACTGACTGACTGACTGACTGACTGACTGACTGACTGACTGACTGACTGACTGACTGACTGACTGACTGACTGACACATCAACGTGTAGGCCAAACGGCTAAAGGTAAAGAGCTGAAATTTTCACACAACATAGCTGAGACAATTTCATCGTGCAATAAGACGGCGTTTTGTAAAATTCCACCTGGAAGTGTGTTTACCCGAGGTCAAAAGGTCATGGAATTGCTTTGTATGAAAAACTTTTTGTTTGTTAAGATATCTTAACCAAACTTACAGATTAGATGTTTGGGACTGTCTCTTACATTCTGACCAAATTTGGTCAAAATCGGATTACTATATCATATAGCTGCCATAGCAATAATCGGATGAAACTAACCTTTAGTATGAAAAACTTTTTTGTTTGTTAAGATATCTTAACCAAACTTACAGATTAGATGTTTGGGACTGTCTCTTACATTCTGACCAAATTTGGTCAAAGTCGGATTACTATATCATATAGCTGCCATAGGAATAATCGGATGAAATTAACCTTTAGTATGGAAAACTTTTTTGTTTGTTAAGATATCTTAACCAAACTTACAGATTAGATGTTTAAGACTGTCTCTTACATTCTGACTAAATTTGGTCAAAGTCGGATTACTATATTATATAGCTGACATAGGAATAATCGGATGAAATTAACCTTAAGTATGGAAAACTTTTTTGTTTCTTCAGATATCTTAACCAAACTTACAGATTAGATGTTTGAGACTGTCTCTTACATTCTGACTAAATTTGGTCAAAGTCGGATTACTATATTATATAGCTGACATAGGAATAATCGGACGAAATTAACCTTTAGTATGGAACACTTTTTTGTTTCTTAAGATATCTTAACCAAACTTACAGATTAGATGTTTGAGACTGTCTCTTACATTCTGACTAAATTTGGTCAAAGTCGGATTACTATATTATATAGCTGACATAGGAATAATCGGACGAAATAAACCTTTAGTATGGAAAACTTTTTTGTTTCTTAAGATATCTTAACCAAACTTTCAGATTAGATGTTTGCGACTGTCTCTTACATTCTGACCAAATATGGTCAAAGTCAGATTACTATATCATACAGCTGCTGAGTTTTTCATACTAAAGGTTAGTTTCATATGATATAGTAATCCGACTTCGACCAAATTTTGCCAGAATGTAAGAGACAGTCGCAAACATACAATCTGTGAGTTTGATTTGGATATCTTAAGAAACAAAAAAGTTTTTCATACTAAAACCTGATTTTCGACCGATCTTTCGATATAGTTGACCGATTTCGATCAAATTTGGTCAGAATGTAAGAGACAGTCGCAAACATACAATCTGTGAGTTTGATTTAGATAACTTAAGAAACAAAAAAGTTTTTCATACTAAAACCTGATTTTCGACCGATCTTTCCTATGACAGCTATATGATATAGTTGACCGATTTCGATCAAATTTGGTCAGAATGTAAGAGACAGTCGCAAACATACAATCTGTGAGTTTGATTTAGATAACTTAAGAAACAAAAAAGTTTTTCATACTAAAGGTTAATGTGCATTATCTATATATATAAAATTCTTTGTCCTGACTGACTGACTGACTGACTGACTGACTGACTGACTGACTGACTGACTGACTGACTGACTGACTGACTGACTGACTGACTGACTGACTGACTGACACATCAACGTGTAGGCCAAACGGCTAAAGGTAAAGAGCTGAAATTTTCACACAACATAGCTGAGACAATTTCATCGTGCAATAAGACGGCGTTTTGTAAAATTCCACCTGGAAGTGTGTTTACCCGAGGTCAAAAGGTCATGGAATTGCTTTGTATGAAAAACTTTTTTGTTTGTTAAGATATCTTAACCAAACTTACAGATTAGATGTTTGGGACTGTCTCTTACATTCTGACCAAATTTGGTCAAAATCGGATTACTATATCATATAGCTGCCATAGCAATAATCGGATGAAACTAACCTTTAGTATGAAAAACTTTTTTGTTTGTTAAGATATCTTAACCAAACTTACAGATTAGATGTTTGGGACTGTCTCTTACATTCTGACCAAATTTGGTCAAAGTCGGATTACTATATCATATAGCTGCCATAGGAATAATCGGATGAAATTAACCTTTAGTATGGAAAACTTTTTTGTTTGTTAAGATATCTTAACCAAACTTACAGATTAGATGTTTAAGACTGTCTCTTACATTCTGACTAAATTTGGTCAAAGTCGGATTACTATATTATATAGCTGACATAGGAATAATCGGATGAAATTAACCTTAAGTATGGAAAACTTTTTTGTTTCTTCAGATATCTTAACCAAACTTACAGATTAGATGTTTGAGACTGTCTCTTACATTCTGACTAAATTTGGTCAAAGTCGGATTACTATATTATATAGCTGACATAGGAATAATCGGACGAAATTAACCTTTAGTATGGAACACTTTTTTGTTTCTTAAGATATCTTAACCAAACTTACAGATTAGATGTTTGAGACTGTCTCTTACATTCTGACTAAATTTGGTCAAAGTCGGATTACTATATTATATAGCTGACATAGGAATAATCGGACGAAATAAACCTTTAGTATGGAAAACTTTTTTGTTTCTTAAGATATCTTAACCAAACTTTCAGATTAGATGTTTGCGACTGTCTCTTACATTCTGACCAAATATGGTCAAAGTCAGATTACTATATCATACAGCTGCTGAGTTTTTCATACTAAAGGTTAGTTTCATATGATATAGTAATCCGACTTCGACCAAATTTTGCCAGAATGTAAGAGACAGTCGCAAACATACAATCTGTGAGTTTGATTTGGATATCTTAAGAAACAAAAAAGTTTTTCATACTAAAACCTGATTTTCGACCGATCTTTCGATATAGTTGACCGATTTCGATCAAATTTGGTCAGAATGTAAGAGACAGTCGCAAACATACAATCTGTGAGTTTGATTTAGATAACTTAAGAAACAAAAAAGTTTTTCATACTAAAACCTGATTTTCGACTGATCTTTCCTATGACAGCTATATGATATAGTTGACCGATTTCGATCAAATTTGGTCAGAATGTAAGAGACAGTCGCAAACATACAATCTGTGAGTTTGATTTAGATAACTTAAGAAACAAAAAAGTTTTTCATACTAAAGGTTAATGTGCATTATATTATATAAATTAAGATATCTTAACCAAACTTACAGATTATATGTTTGGGATTGTCATTCATCATTCTGACCAAATTTGGTAAAAGTCGGATTACTATAACATATAGCTGCCATAGGAACAATATAATGCAAATTATCGATTAGTATGTAATATGTATTAGTAGTAATTATCGATTAGTTTTTCTTTCTTAAGAAATCTCAACCAAACTCATACTACAGGTTACTTTGACTAAACTTAATTGACATTATTAACTAAATTTCATTTCCGCGAGCGAAGCGAGCTGGGGGTTGGCGAGCGAAGCGAGCAGGGGCGGAGCCCCCTAGTTGTTTATAATTCAATTCATATTTATGTATATTATAGGTATCGAATATGTCTATTATTAAATTAAAATTTACCATTTCAAATCGAGTTCATTGAATTAGATCTCTTTCAGTCAAGTGTATCTATATCTCATGTGTTTTAAGTTTCTTACTGTTCTTCTGTATCTCTTATATTTTTAATATGTATTTATTATTGGTTGTCTTACAGATACATATGTATGTACAACACTCTCGTAATTCTTAGTCGTACCTAAAAGCAACGAAAGTAAGCTCACCTTCAACAGTAACGGAACGAACTTCGTACGCCGAGTCCCTGGTAATATTCGTATGCTTGGTTGGTTCACTGTACTTTGAGGGGTTTGAGTCGCTGAAAATAATTTTATTCGGTTAGAACTGAAACTATGCCAAGAATGTAATTAGTGATCGCATAAGCGTAGGCAGTAGGGGGTTAGAAGAGCAGTAGGTTGAAGCCCTGACTCTGCCAAGCAAACTGAAAGCATGCCCCCGGCTGACGACTACCTTCTGCCGGCAATCGGGCCAATGGCAAGGCGACTCTGACTCTCTGACGTCAGTGGGCACAGACAGCTTACACGTAAAAATGTCGTCAGGTTCTTTAAATTTGATTCGAGCAATAACCATGATGTCCTGGAGTTCGAACTTATTCTATTTAATTGTATATTTATTCATGTATGTATTACATACATAGATGTAAGCAATTCCATTTAAAGCCAAACAAAACTATGCCAACAAATATTTTTAATGTTTGAAAACTTCTAGTAACTTCTATTTGGAATTCGAGAAAAGTCATCGAAATTTCATTCGCATTAAGTTAATCAGCAAAATTTTGGCTGATTTAAGACATTCCTTTTTATAATTTTACTTTGTCTGTAAAATTAGCTAAGAATGGATTTGATGAATTTTTGAACACAATGGATCCACGGAATTTTATTTTAAGATAAGCTATCTATAAACACATTCAGCAGAATACAAAATATATATGTATGTGCTTATGAATTAGTTTGGGAAACACAGATTTACACAATACATTTATATTTAATACACAAAGCGTATTAAAATATTCAAGATAATTCATAAAAAGAAAATGTATTGAAATATTTATTTTTTAAAATAACCTTTTTTTAGGGATTGTCATTTTATATGTCCAAATCGCATTTATTGATCTCAAGTAATAACTTAATTTGTTTTCTGTTTACGTTTGACTGCAACATTTATAAAATTTTTATTTCTTTCTATCAATTCTTACAGGGCGCAACGAGCTAATCGCGCGTTACATCAAATTGCGCACCGGCAAAACGAGAACCCGTAAACAAGTGAGCTCCCATATACAAGTGCTCGCCAGACGAAAACTTCGTGAAATCCAAGCCAAAATCAAAGTCGTAAGTTTGCAAAAAAAAAAAAAGAGAATATATCACCAAGAACAACAACAACGAGAAGCACAAGAGAAAACAAAAAGTTTGTGCTATGTATCATTTAAATTAAAACAACAGAAAGGAGAGTTTCCATCCGTTTAATGTCCACATGCTTTGCATACCCGTACATAAGTACTGTTGCTGTTTTAGTTGCAGAAAAGCTGAGTTCACACTTCAATTTTTGCCAAAGTATGACTATTATATTTACTATGTATTAGTTAGGGATTAATGCCGAATCAAATAATGCATTGTGGAGCCTTAGACCGAAAGCGTGACAAAAATCTATTTTTTGAGGCGATGAGCAAAAGTAATAACATAAAAAATATTTATTCTAGGTAAATGCCCATAACAAATGCGTTTTCAAGTCCCAAAAATTCTGATACACAATTTACTGACGAAGGGTATTAAATTTAATACATGAACTTCTGAAAAATAAAAAAAAAATACTATTTTGGAATTCATCATTTATATTAAAGAACTTTAAATAATAGTGAATAATAGTTCGAGTGTCAAAATTTTTTTTTCCCTTGACGCGAAATGAAAAGCTTAGTATAAAACCAATATCGATAGGCAAAATACTAACATTTTGTTAATGTAGCGCCTTTTGAGCTCAGTAGTTAACGTTTTTAACGCTGAAATTTCGCGTCAAGTTGAGTGTAGTCTTATGGTTTAAGATTAAATCAAATGACATAAATAAAAAAGTGGACTACCAAATCCGAGGTCGATTCAAAGGTATACAGCTCCCAATTCGCATTTATTTTATGTTTTAGAAATATTTAGCCTTCTGCATAAATTACCTTAACCAATTCTTACGAGTAATTGCAATGTAGCAACTTTTGCCACACACATCTTGTTTTATTGAATTTCTACATCGACATATCCTAATTTAAAAGTTTATGTTATCGAAATATACATTACCAAAAATTCAATAAGTTATTTAACATGAGAAATCTAAAAATGTATACATACAGAAAATAACAAATATTTTTTTTAAAAAACTGACCGAAACTACACCGGTATTCGGTTCTTGAAAATTATTTATTTCTGTTTTTATTCCGGTTCCATATTTTTCTATATTTATCACTGCGGACGGCAGTCCCCGCTAGTGACGAAAGCAACACGTAGTGTGCAAAAGGCGACTAGCAATATATACACGCAGAATGGAAAATTTGCTACGACTGTCCGATCAGATCGAGTTATATACCGATCGAAAGGTATGACGGTCAATAACAAAAGTGCATACTAAGACTTTTGGTAACTCACCTGGTTCATAAGATATGGGGGTGTAAGTGGGAGGGTCAAAATTTTTATGATTGCAGCTAGTGGGGCCGTTGGAGCCTTTTGGTTAAATTTTATATTTTTCTTATTAAAAATACGCGTCGAATGATACCTCGATCATTCCAATCCGACATTTGGTTCAAAAGATATATTAATTTGAAATTTTTAAGGGCCTTCTCAAAATGAGATGAAAAATGAGTTTGTCTGTTTGTTTGTTTGTCTGTTTGTCTGTTTGTTTGGATCAAAGCGCTGAAAAAGCTTAAATTTTTTGATGAGGAATTGTTTCTTATCAAAAATCTAGAAACTTTTGTTCTACGACTTTAGCGGGAAATAGCTAATTTAGCGGGAAATAGCTAAAACGCGATAAATTTGAAACACCCATAGCTTCCAAACCAAAAAAGGTACAGATATGTTCTATATGTCGTTAGAAAGGTATACTAGAGGGCTTTTAGACGTACCTTGAATATTTTTTTGCAAAGTATTCAGGTGAAATGCTACAGGTGAAAAAAGGTTTTTTGGCTTACAAACGGCTCTAACGATTTTTATTAAATTTCAATATGTTGTAATACGTAAAATTTCGCAACTTTTGATATATGACACATGTCTCTCAGCCACAAGGTTTGGAAGATATTACCGGTTACCTGAATATATACATTTTACTATTTACTATATGGTACTAATTAGAAAATCAAGCTTTGGTACGAAAAACTATTTTGTTTTTCAAGGTTTCTCAACCAATTTGACGGAGTATGCATCTAAGTTGGTCTTAGACATTATGTCCAAATTTAGTTCAAATCGGACCACTATATCATATAGCTGTCATAGGAACGATCGGCTAAAAATCAAGTTTTGGTATGAAAAACTTTTTTGTTTATTAAGATTTCTCAACCAATTTGACAGAATATGCATTATAGTTGGTCCTATACATCCAGACCAAATTAAGTTCAAATCGGTCCACTATATCATATAGCTGCCATATGAACGATCGGTACAAAATAAAGTTTCAGTACGAAAATCTTTTATATTTCTCAAGATATCTCAACCAATTTGACAGAGTATGCATTTAAGTTGGTCTTATACATTATGTCCAAATTTAGTTCAAATCGGTCTACTATATCATATGGCTGTCATAGGAACGATCGGTCAAAAATCTAGTTTTAGTAAGAAAAACTTTTTTGTTTATTAAGATTTCTCAACCAATTTTACAGAATATGCATTATAGTTGGTCCTATACATCCAGACCAAATTAAGTTCAAATCGGTCCACTATATCATATAGCTGCCATATGAACGATCGATCCAAAATAAAGTTTCAGTACGAAAATCTTTTATATTTCTCAAGGTATCTCAACCAATTTGACAGAGTATGCATTTAAGTTGGTCTTATACATTATGTCCAAATTTAGTTCAAATCAGTCCACTATATCATATGGCTGTCATAGGAACGATCGATTAAAAATCAAGTTTTAGTAAGAAAAACTTTTTTGTTTATTAAGATTTCTCAACCAATTTTACAGAATATGCATTATAGTTGGTCCTATACATCCAGACCAAATTAAGTTCAAATCGGTCCACTATATCATATAGCTGCCATATGAACGATCGATCCAAAATAAAGTTTCAGTACGAAAATCTTTTATATTTCTCAAGGTATCTCAACCAATTTGACAGAGTATGCATTTAAGTTGGTCTTATACATTATGTCCAAATTTAGTTCAAATCAGTCCACTATATCATATGGCTGTCATAGGAACGATCGATTAAAAATCAAGTTTTAGTAAGAAAAACTTTTTTGTTTCTCAAGATATCTCAAACAATTTTACAGGGTATTCATCTAAATCTTACACATTATGTCTAAATTTAGTTCAAATCGTTCCACTTTATCATATAGCTGTCATAGGAACGATAGGTCAAAAATCAAGTTTTAGTACGAGAAACTTTTTTGCTTATTAAGATATCTCAACCAGTTTGACTGAATATGCATTTAAGTTGTTCTTGTACATTATGTCCAAACTTAGTTCAAATCGGTCCACTATATCATATAGCTGCCATAGGAATAATCGGTCAAATACCAAGTGTAAGTACTGAACACTCCACGAGGGTGCCAACTGGAAATGGCGCGAAAGTGTTCCTGACCAATGTCGGGCGGCACTCAGCAAAGATCAGGGGTCGAAAATATGTGCTCTGGTTTTATAATTGCCAAATTATATGGGATCGACTCTTAGTCATGGTACTGAGATATATTTCTAAAAACACCAACACCTTTTGGAAAGTTTCAATGTCAAAAGCATATGCAATTGCAAAACTTTCTGATATCACATAAAAAAACCTCTACACGAGGTAAAAGTCTAGTGACGAAAGCTTATTCTAGCCCCAAAATTTCTGATATCCAATTTTGTGACGAAATTTATTACATTTAATATATGAATTATTCTAATATTAAAAAAAATTGTTTAAAATTCGGCACATTGCGCAAAAAAGTTCACGATTCTTTATACCTAAAAATTACTTTAATGCGCAGTGCCAAATGCCAAACAATTTTTTTTTAATATTAGAATAATTCATATATTAAATGTAATAAATTTCGTCACAAAATTGGATATCAGAAATTTTGGGGCTAGAATAAGCTTTCGTCACTAGACTTTTACCTCGTGTAGAGGTTTTTTTATGTGATTTATTACACGTCAACTAGGAGCAGTTGACAAAATCTCAATTAAATTAAAAATTAATTTATGAAATATGAATTAAAATAAATTAAAAACAATTTTAGTTTAAAACAAAGAGAATTTGGAAAGTTATAAGCCTGGAAGTATTACATTAACGGTTCCGCTAAATGTTTTTGTGTTATTTCCTGATTTTAATATAAGATACAATGCATATTTTACAGAGTTTGCAAATAACAGTCGACCGTTTTTCCCCTTGCGGTTTGGTTGCGAACATAAGCGAAAAAAACGCTCTTTCAATAACCATCTTTAGCAACCGATTCCCACGAACGGTCGCACTTTGTGACTCAGTAGATGAGCAAAAACATGAAATGCTCAGCGCAAACGGTCTTTACTTCCTTCGTATACGGTGCCTGAAGTGTATATCACATTCTGAGTGGTTATATTTTCGACATATGTACAAGCAGGCACCGTACGAAAAGTGTGTGAAGAAAATCAAACCCCTAAAATGATGTAGTGCTTTTGGTACTTGGTAATAAACAACATCGCAGTAAAAAAAATTAAGCAAAACAGAATAACGGAACTTGAGTCGTAAAAATTTGAGCGAAAATGAGTACACTACTCGTGTCGAAACCACCCCCGGTGCAGATCTCTGATACACGCATACAAACGCAAGAGATTTATTTTCTTCGACCGCGACCAAAAAATCGGGGAATAACCAGAGCAAAAAAAAACGGTTGTTTGTTGTGAGAAGACTGAATTACTTAAGAGACGATGTAAACGGTTTATCTCGGATGCTTTGCTCAAAGTGTCCGTAAATAAGAGGTATTTTCGAACAACAAAAAACGGTCGACTGTTATTTGCAAGCTCTGATATATAAAATTTAATGTGAACTTAATTTCTTTGAATTTTAAGTTAAAGGAATCGATATTATACTTTAATTTAAAAAGTAATATTTAAAAGAAGACGTATGTATGTATGTACTATATATCAATGAGCATGGAAAGCAAGGAAGAGTATCTCAGTTGCAAGTCGGGTCATGCCACCAGTCAGATGTCAGCATCAGAATTAGAAACTGACTCAGAATCAATAGTCAATCATATTTCTTGAGCAGAAGAGCTTCTACAAACCTATGACAGTGTGGCTATCATGTTGTTTAGACATACATATGTCAGTTCCCCCAGGCCGTGTAACGTTCGTTTTGATCAGCAAGTTAGTTATGCTTGAGTGTGGTGTCGCCATTCCCACACACACACACACGCACACACATGTACACATGCACCCAAACTCAAGGACACGATCAAAATGAAACTCTTTTTCCAGGAACCCACTGGTGTATCCTTGCATTTACTCAATGAGAAAGAGCAGACCCTGCAGGCCATGAGCTCAATGACCAGTTCACAAATTGTTTCCGCACAGGCGGCCAATAATCTTGTCCTGGCCGCCTCAGCGCTGACGGCGGGCGTGCACCATTCGAAGCATCTTCCGCATCCCGCCTATCACCAGCACCCACACCACCACCACAGCCACCATCACCATCCACACCACCACCATCAGGTGGGTGTGGCTGCTGTTGCCGCCGCGGCAGCTGCCGCCTCCGCTGCTGCCGCTGTAGCGCAGTTGCCGGCAGCTTCTGCGGCGGCTGCTGCTGCTGCTGCTGTTAATGTTGGTGCGACTTCCAACTCCGTTGCAGTGTCATCTTCGTCGTCGTCGTCTCCACGACACCACAATGCCCACCATTCCCATCATAATTTACCGCATCACACACATAGTCACATGCAGCCGCATCATCACCACCATGCGGTGGCAGTTGCAGCAGCTTACCACCTGCAGCAGCAGCAACAGCAGCAGCAACAGCAGCAGCAGCAACAACAACAGCAGCATCAGCAGCAGCAATCAAGTGGGACAACAACAGGTGCAGTGTCACCAAATGTCGTTGATGGGGCTGCGTCTCATGTGCTGGCGCAACCACGGCAGCAGTTGCACCATCCGCCGTTGTATCCGGGCGTAAGAAACCATTCAAGTTACCCAAGCTAAGCATTCGTGCCACTCTACTCTACTCAAAGAAATGTTTATAACGCCGCACAATTCAACAAGAGCCACTAACAGGCAGCAACTCATATCATGGTAAAATTATTCACAAGGTGGTGCAATTCCTTCACCACGAACTCTTTTTTGGACCTTAATTTGCTCTGTGCGTTCGGAGTGAAATGCATGGAACTACAAATTGTGGTGAAAAAGAATAAGGTGAAGCGAATATTCCACCTTGTTATAATTTCACAATGCCCCATATCACAACAAAACACACCACAACACTCTACACTACACTTTAGCAAAGCACAGCTCTCAGCTCAAAATCTTCCAAACTCAACTCAAACTCACTTTTTATACTCGTATCAACGTCGTTAACTGCATTGCACACGATTCACACTCATTAGTTGTAATAACGACTCATATGCATACAGAATTGTATACTCTATCTTTTGCTTTGGATGCGCTCAGAAGATCATCTGTTTTGTTATTGGGGGCATTCAGCAGGTCATTTTGATCACAAATCATCAAAACTGATTACTACTCTTACTTGCATTTGACAAGATAGTTTTAACAATTGGAAACAAACAATTTTAGTATCATAAAATTATTCTGATTTCACGCAATATTAAATATGTTGTGGGATACATTTGTATAAAAAGACATCATGTCATTCAAGTATTGATAATTGATTCATCACAAGCTAAGGAGTGATTACTGACTAAAATTACCTGCTGAATGTCGTGATTGTTTACTCATATTTGTTTGTGTGCTTTCGCTCTCTCTCTCTCTCTCTCTCTCTCTTTCTCTTTTGGCTCGCTCTCTTTCTCTCTCATGATTCTTAGTGCAATATAAATGTCTGTGACGCAGTATGAGCATAGTTTTACTGTCGCTGACTGACTAATGCACAATGCTCTCAATATATTAAACTCTCTCGTTATGCGTGTGCTTCCGTTCATTTGTTTCCTGTTACTCATTACTCGTGATTCTTATGACCAGTCCTCGTGAAAAGAACGAAGCCCACCTGCTCAATGCGCGCCCGCTCGCTTGCTTATTGAAATCGACTCCTTGCTTTTGTATATGCTAAACAACAACAATAACAGCGCACAACGAAAACAAAAATTAATGAAAATCAACAACCGGAATTGTTTAATTTCTTGTACATATCGTATATATTTACATATGTATTTTTTGTAACATTATTGTTGGTTAGCTGTTTACAATACACACGTATTTAGAATCTAGTATTTTTATGTTTTCGTCTTTGTATGTAATACACATTTAGTGAGCTCGCCGAAATAATCAGCTAATCAGTCGATCAATCAAATAATAAATCGCCTTATCATTTATCCGTGCTACTATCATCAGCTGTGTAACAAAGTCAACTTAAAGAACTCGTGCTTAGCTAAGTCTTCCAAATAAATAATTAATATGCCTACGTATAAAAAAAAACAATGAAAAAAAACCACACATTTTTAAAGTGTATTCTTTTTCTACCACTTTCTCCCTCTCTCCCATTCTCTTTCTCCAATCTGACTTGGATGGACTAGCAATTTTGGCAACCCGGTCTACAGCCGAGCACATCGCAAGAGTAAGTTGCATTGCCCCATTTAAATGCAACAAAAAATAACGCATTTGCATTGACCAATAGTTTTTATGATTACAGCATTAAGCCGTTCGCCCAGCCGCCCTATACCCCCGGCAAGCCCTCGACGGCGGTGTCCGGCGAGATCGAAGCTGGTATTCCGCCTGCACAGTTGCCATGGGAGGGCCGCGCCATTGCCACGCACAAATTCCGCTTGCTCGAGTTTACGGCCTTCATGGAAATCCAAAGAGATGAGATCGTGAGTAGTTTAAAACTTCTATAACTTGTTTTCGTATTTAAAGATCTGATTATATTCCCTTTGTCTGTCTCACAGTATCACCGACATCTTTTCGTACAGCTTGGCGGCAAGCCATCCTTCTCCGATCCCTTACTTGAGGTGAGTATATCCCAAAATGACTTTTATTTATTTATTGTCACGCCATAAGCAGCCGACACAACAATATATGTATGTATGTACATATGTATGTATATTTAAATTAAAAATTAAAATTAAAAATGTTAAATAACAAAATAAATTAAATATTTAAATGGAAATGGAAATATAATTGGACATACGATAAAGTCTAATATGATAATTAATCTTACATTACAGACTGTTGATATTCGACAAATATTTGACAAATTCCCGGAGAAATCCGGCGGTCTCAAAGATCTCTATGAAAAGGGTCCGCAGAATGCGTTCTACCTTGTAAAATGTTGGGCGGACCTCAACACGGATGTAACGACCGGCAGTGAAACGGGTGATTTCTATGGTGTTACAAGCCAGTAAGTTAATCAGACTTGTTTAAATTAATGCAAACGTGTGCGAAATAATAAGAACAGCATATGGGAAAAGTCTATTTGACCAAAAAATTGATATAATAATATTATTATAATATGTCTTTATTTTATTTGAATAGTACACATATTAAGCTATTTATATCCAAAAAGAATGCATATCCTGCTATGTCCCTATCTCTTATAATATTAACTTTGTTGTGCTAAGTCGAAATTCAGTTGTGCTAAATAATAAGAACAAAGACAGTAATCAACGGATCGTCGATTTCAAAATTGGTTTCAAGAATTTATGAGTATACGCTTCGGTCCATACATTTAATCTGAGGGATATTCACCACTTTTCCGGATCTTTTGGTCACATCGGAACTCTACAGAAGCTATAAGAATGCGGCATCTGGAGATTCGAGTACTCTTCCAAGTAGTTTCTTCTTCTTGCCATAATTGTTCAGAATTTTCTGTCCATAGCATCTCTAACTTCTTTCTGAACATCTATCCATAGCTAATCCATTGGATTAAGGCTAGGAGATCTTATAGCTTCTGTAGAGTTCCGATGTGACCAAAAGATCCGGTAAACTGGTGAATATCTTTCAGATTAAATGTACGGACCGAAGTGTATACTCATAATTGTTGGAATCGACGATCCGTTGATTTCTGTCTTTGTTCTTTTTATTTCGCACAGCTGAATTATAAAATAAGGATATAGCAGGATATAAACTCTAACGGAAATTAAAAGTTTATTATATGTACTATAGAAATAATAAAAAGATTTATTACAAGACATTCAAGACATTCGAATACTTTTTTAGTACAAATTCAGTTTACATATGCTGTTCTTATTATTTCGCACACGTTTGTATGTATGTATTGTATGTACATATACGATTATAATCGAAATCAACTTTATTGTAGATATGAAAGTAATGAGAACATTGAGCTCGTTTGCTCCACAATCGTTTGCTCCTTTGGCAAACAGGTTGTGAAAAGTCGAGAAGGAGTACTCACGCCTGGAAAATAATCGCTACGTGTATCGCATTCAGCGCTCGCCAATGTGCGAATATATGATTAATTTCATACAAAAGCTGAAAAATTTACCTGAACGCTACATGATGAACAGTGTGCTCGAGAATTTTACAATATTACAAGTGAGTGCAAGCTGAGATTTTTAAGTTCAGTTTCTTCTCTCGAACAATACTCACACGCACAATTTATCTCTTTCTCTCTCTCTCTCTCTATCTCTCTCTTTCTCTTCTGTGTTTGTTACATTCGGTTTGATTGGGATAGGTAATGCGAGCGCGTGAAACGGAAGAGACACTGCTATGTATAGCGTATGTGTTTGAAGTGGCGGCGCAGAATAGCGGCACCACGCACCACATCTATCGCCTTATAAAGGAATAGCATGAGCTGCATGAAGCAGCGCCCACTCTGTCCGCGAACCCCACCAATGCACAAGTCAGCGAATACAGCAACAACAATACAAGTAGAAGCCACAGCAGTAGCAACATCAACAACAGCAACACAACTTCCAATAACAACAACAACAGCAACAGTAACAATAACAGTGCCGTCAACAACAACAACAACAGCAGCACCAATACCAACATCACCCCCACCAACATCAACATCATCAGCACGAATGCAGCAGCCGAAGAGGAAACCCACAGCTCGGCAAAGCTGCAAGGTAGCCAGGAAACGGTTTCGGCTATAATAAAACAATCGCCAACGTCGCCGCAGCATCAACGGCTGAGTGACATTTCAGGCCTGCAGGTGGATGAGGTGCTATATGTGCAGGTGCAGCCGGAGAACAACTACCAGCTGCAACAACAACAACAACAGCAACAGCAGCAGCAAAATCAACAACAATTGCAACAACAGACGCGACTAAGCACTCACATTTTGTTGCAGCAACACAGGCAACAACGGCAGCAGCAACTTGTTTCTTACCAGGACCGTCCACCGCCGCCGCCCTATAGCGTTAGTGTCGCCAACAATAGTAGCAAACAGCAACCACAACCGTATCAGCAACAGTTTGACGCCGATCAGCAGCAACAACAGCAGCAGTTAAACACATACGAACAGTTTTTGAAAATTTCCGCTCAAGAATACACACAACTGAATGCAGATGCTGACAGTGCGGCTGTCAATCTGACCAGTATTGGTGTCAGCAAATCCAACGTCGATGAAGTCACCGAAGAGGCGACACAGGAGTTACGCATGCTGCGCCAGGTGAATGTTGCCGCCGCAATGGCTGTGGTGGTTAATGTGGCTGCTAATGCAAATGTGACTTCCAATCAACCCGTTCCCGACACTGACTGCGATCAGTAGCTAGACGCTTAGACATAAATATAAAGTCAACTGGTCAATAGAGCGTGACATACTTTTAAGCCTGCAAATAGATTATATGGCCTACTATTGTAAAAGTACTATGTATGTATATGTATTACTATTCAGATGTGTATTTATGCCGACATATGTACTTTGCGCACACGCAACAATCAGAAAAACACAACACCAACACTTACACATATACTAACGCACACGCAAGCAATTTCATTGTCTTAACTTATAAATGGATATTCAACTACTTATTACCACTCAATTGAGCCTGTACCTAACTGAAATAAGCTGTCAAAATCCACAAAATTGTATTGAATGTTGCCTTTAAAACTACAAGACAAGCCTCCAGCCGAATATTTTGTATTGCATTATTGTGTGGATTGTGTGCTGTGTGTGTTGCCTGCCTAATTGCAATTGCTGTGTCCCCTTGTGACCCAATGTATTCTTATCTGCTATGTTCGTTCCGTTATGCTGTGCGATTGTGTGTTGCGATTTATTGTCTGCTGACACTGTCATCAAAGCGTTAATTTCTTACATACATACATATTTACATGCATAAAAAATACATTTAAATGATCTCAAAGTTACTTAAAACATATTTTTTGTGTGTAATTTGAATTTTTTTATTAATTATTTTGTTTCTGAATGATAAAAAATGAAACAGTTGTCGTACGCTGGTTTCTTATAAATAATGAATGCAAGTTTTTGAAAATTTCTTTTTTTTTTAACAATAATGAAAGTAATATTGTACACCACAAGAAACAAGAAGAAACATGCATATTGTATTCTATTCTACCATATTCTTTTTGTTTTTAGCTTTTAGAGTATGAAAATAATGTATAGTAAAATTACAATAGTTATTTTTAATTAAATGTAAAAGCGCAGTTTAAGTCACATTTATGGGTTGACAGCAGTTACGATAGGTTGACAAATGGATAATTTGACAGGTTGAAAGAATAAGTTAAGCTGAGCTGAGCTGAGAGTACATTGCTTTTTAGTTAACAGCCGGAAATATTACGAAATATGCACAACGAAAAAGAAAACCTAAAACTCGAAACTGCGTATTACGAACACATATGTATGTATGTATTTCGTAAATGACTGTTAAAATCAAGAACACACACAAACAAATAAATAAACAATATTACGCATTATATACGCATTCAATTATGTGTGTAAACCACAATATTATTTCTCTATATACTTATGTAACTATAGCATAAAACAATTGTAAAACAATTCATTTCAACATGAATTGAACGATCCACCGTTATTTAAATGATTAACTATTGATTTTAATGCATTATTATACACAAATGTATATGAAAAACAAATGAAAACAAAAAAACATCCAACAAATCTACAAGAAACATGAACAAATTCATTGTCAAGCGCATTCAAGTCACGCAAATTACGGGAGAAATAAAATAATATCCCACCACTCTCTAACTATCCATCCCTAATGGCTGCTGGCTGACAAATTTAGCTGGGTACGCGTATGACTCCATATTTAATGTTTATCGAGATCTTATGCCATATAGTAATTGATGCAATAACACTTTATGAACACTTCCCTCAAATCTGTGCTCCTTTGCGGCGCCTTTACGGGATAAACGTGGCAACATGTTTGGGATTGATTGTATTGGATGCAACTAGCGACTTACACCGATAATTACAAAGGATTACAAATAAAAATATTACAAAACAAATGAAACAAACAAAAAAAAAAGAAAACTAATACTAATTTAAAGTAAAACAAATGTATTGTAATTGTAAAATAGCATCGTTTTCGTATGTATATGTAGCTACTAAGGCTAATCTATAAATATATAAAGGTAAAAAAAAAGTATAACACATATTTATAAATGTAAAGTATTTCGTTGTTGTACGATTAAAACAAATACGCATTTTTTTTATTAGTAATTAAATGAAATTCAACTACATACAAAAATCAAACAATTGAATTAATATACAATATACAGAGAGAACTCTAAGGGAAATTTGTACATTTATCAACAAGAAGGCATAAACAATAATGAAAAACAAATACAATAGTAAGAAATATTGATAAATAACTTTGATGATACAAATATTAGTATAAATGACATACACATATATACACACACACACACACACACACACACACACTTGAAAAGGGGTAAGATGTAACAATAATAATAAATCTAAAGAATGAGAAAATAGTATTTTAAATTTTTTAATCATAAAACAGTTAAAATTACAGATATTGTTTTAAAATATCCCAAACAGAATAGAAAGAAAAACAAGCATAAAAGATACGTGTAACTTCATAATAGAAAAAAGACCGTTTAAATTACAAAATAAAAGGAAATATACAAAATGAAATTAAATAAAATAGTGCCTAACAGAAGCAAAGTATTACAAGCCAAGTGGCGTACAGATAAAGTGGGTTTAACAGCCATGCCAACTGTTTCAATCATGAGCAATTGTGCGGTTTATTTTCAAGTCAAGATTATAAAGTTAAAAAAAAAAAACAACAAGCAACTACACACACACAAACACATCTTTCACATAAATAAAATATTACAGATGTCCCAGCCAGCATTTCAAAAATTTAAAATCACATGTACGCTCGTTTTCCAATCCAAAATGACTCTTTCTTCGGGAGAAAATGGTTCCCTCCATGATTCCTCTTAAAAAGTCTTTTATGCATCTTCTGACGAGTCGTTTACGACTTTTTTGAAGGAGTCGTTTATGACTCTTTTGAAGGAGTCCTTTATGACTCTTCTGAAGGAGTCCTTTATGACTCTTCTGAAGGAGTCGTTTATGACTCGTCTTTCCGACTCATTTTCGAGCCATCATTTGATTATATTATATTATATTATATTATATTATATTATATTATATTATATTATATTATATTATATTATACTATATTATATTATATTATATTATATTATATTATATTATATTATATTATATTATATTATATTATATTATATTATATTATATTATATTATACTATATTATATTATATTATATTATATTATATTATATTATATTATATTATATTATATTATATTATATTATATTATATTATATTTTCAACTTCACTTTTCAACTAATATAAAAGAAGAGAAATGCAGAATTTGACTTGAACTCTGATAAGACAGTACCGTTCGAAAAAGAAGAAGGACATAACATAACTAAACCCAAAACAATCATTTTTCAATCCACCGTGCGATAAAATTTCGGTTGAATTACGTTTTGTTAGTGTTATTTCGATGAATCACATTTTGAGCATATGCACGAGTCACTTTCGAGTCTTATTTTGATCACCAATTTTTTTTAATCAGAGAGGCGACTCGAAATAGACTCCTCAAGGTGATTTTTGTAAAAACGATCTTCCAAATGCTGGCAGGGATGTGGTTGTGTATTAACTCGTTTTCGTTTTTTTCCGGTCCGATTCGCTTCGTTTATGTTCGATTATATTTGGATTCAATGCAAAATCTCACATTATTTAAGAATCTGAATAACGATATTTACAAACAAATAAATCCATGCAGTATAAATAGCTAACACGCATGTTATTATCCACATTAAGATCTTAGTTTTATATATTTGTTGTATATTATCCCTGAAAACCTCATACCACTAACACCCAAGTAATTCATACCACAAAGCAAACGGAGAGCTACTTAGGTTTAAACTATCTGAAAATTGGAGTAATCATTATTTGCAAAAGTATATCAACTCCTTAACTGATTAATTGGCTTTTTGTCAGTGTCTACACTTCTTGTAAGATAGTACATCAAATATTTTTATTTTGATTTTGGTTTTTAATGCAACTGAATAATTTAGCGCAATGTCTCTTGGTTTCTCAATCTGAACTATGTATTCTTTTTTACTTAAGAGGTTAACTTTATTTTCGCAATTTGTTTTTGTTTTTTAAGCTCAACTTCAGTTTCATATTCAAAATGCAATAACAATTTGTTGTAAGCAATCTATGTATGTATATTAGAGTGGGTTAATTTTTTTTTCTACCAAGCTGTTGTCTAAATCGTAATCTTCGACGAATTCTAAGAAAATTTACCCATAAAACCATGGATCTTAAGGCCTAAAGTCAAAATCGAGCTTCCGATTTTTAGCGACAAAATTTGTTTATTTTCCTCTTAATGCCGACAACGCACCATGTAATATTTTTTTTAAAATTTTAAATCATAAATTTTCACTTTTACTCAACTCTTGGTACCAAAATTAGTATAAAATTACACTTTAAATTTGATTCTGAGAGTTTTAAGGACGAAAATAAACAAATTTTGTCGCTAAAAATCGGAAGCTCGATTTTGACTTTAGGCCCATGGTTCCATGGGCAAATTTTCTAAAAATTCGTCGTAAATTACGATTTTGACAACCGCTTGGTTCATTTTTTTTTCCATACAAATTGACCCACTCTAATGTACATATAGAATTTCGAAATATATGTGCAAAAACAGGACATGTGTAATGTTTAAAAGGTCCTTCCACCTACTTTCCTTCTCACCACCAGCCTCCTACAGGCATCCCACGATCCGCCATATCCCTAAGCCAGTTCATAATACATTTTAAGTCTTGTTTGAGTTTTGCTAAATAGAAAATTAAATTTTTTTTGTGAAGTACACTGTAATTTATGCATACAATTTTGGTACGAGTACCACGTAGTAAGCAAGATTGAATTATCATCATCAGCAAATAATAGGGCTTAAATCAATTATTAATAAATTTATAAATAGATATATAGATAACTGATAAACTGAAAACAATAACAAGGCAAGGATGATCAGTGAATATGTAAAACAATAAAATTGCAGTTATATTTACATAAATAATTGCAATCTATGATAAAAAAAAAGTATATACTATATACAATATATACATATGTATATGAATAAGTATTTTGTTTTATATTTATGGTTCAATACAATGCAAGAAAGCGACAGAACTCGAGTAAAGGAGAAAGTAACATGTGAAATTTACTTAAGGAAAAAATGTGTCATTTTAATTTTTACACTGAAATGCATTAATAAAAATTTTAATATATTGAAAATACATTGCCTATTTATCTCTATATATTAAAACGCAGCATTTATAAAACTTTGGTTATAAATATGATGAATCATTCCCATTCAAGTCAAACAAAGTCAGGTGGGTGTTTCAATTTTAGCGACTGAACGAATCTGGTTTCTTTTCCTACTCTTCCTGGAAGTAAGATCGATAAACAACATTAAAAGCATACGGTATTTGTAATTTTTTTTTAATTTATATTTTTGAGTAAGGATTGTTCAAATAACTAAAATTAACTTAAATTATGTAAGCTTGTCAATCATTTAATTTTCAATCTTCTGATTTTCTTTGACTAAATTTGTTTGCACGGTCATGAGATATAGCCTAAAGAGCCCATTGTGCTTCTTAGCCACGTTTTCACTTTACGCTTTTGTGCATGGTATGGTGCTGAAAATGGTGATACATTTATTTATTCGGGGAAAAAATCATTTGCGTCTTTAATATTTCACACGCTTTAACATCCTTTAAGTCATCTTTGTCCAAATATTTTTTTTTAATTTTTGGCGTTTTTATGGTTTTTTCATTAAAAACTAGGGGGCTCCGCCCGCTGCTTGCTTCGCTCGCCTACCCCCGGCTCGCTTTGCTCGCGGTGTGGTGCGGCTACAGTAAAGTGTACTCGAATATCGGATACCCTAAGCCCGGGCACTTTTCGACTGATTGATTGATAGAGGTTCGATTTTCACCAAATTTGGCCAGGATGTATAAGACCAACTTCAATGCATAATGTTGAGATTTGTTGATATATCTTAATAAACAGAAAAGTTTTCATACTAAATCTTAATTTTTGACCGATCGTACCTATAACAGATATATTATATAGTCAACCGATTTGAACCAATTTTGGTCAGGATGTATAAGACCAACTCAAATGAATATTTTGTCAGATTAGTTGAGATATCTTTATAAACAGAAACGTTTTTCATTCTAAAACTTAATTTTTGACCGATCGTTCGTATAGCAGCTATATGATATAGTGATCCGATCCAAAAATAAAGACAAGCTTGATCTGCGCCCGGTTTTTCCCAGATGCAATCAATTTGATGGATGGACCAGCTCCGTAAGGTCTTGCAGAGGTAGAAAAAGCGGTATTTAAAAAACAGCATCTGCAACAAAAACAAAATTGAAAGTGAAAACTGAAGAAAAAAATATGAATTTATAGTAACAAAAATTTAATTTCAAATTAAAACTATTTTAAGTTTATACTTCTGGGTACTCATATGATCGTCCCTATTAGGGGTACCTAGGCACTGTGGTCCAGACGCCAGAAATGTTTTTTTAAGAGTTATGCTAAAACAATATTTTATTCCAATAGAGAACTATTTGGGGCATTCGAAAATCATAGTGTTTTAATTTTAATTGCAGCCCTGCGATTTGAAAGTCAACGAATATTTTACCACATGTTTTCTCTTTGTTCGTGTTGCAAATAAGAGCACATTTCAAATCGTTGTTGTGTAAAATCTGCGTCGAATTTTGAAGCAAATCAAAATGGAAAATAAAGTTAAAGGTATCTATATTATAACTGTTGTCATGCATTACTTGTTCTATGTGATTTGTCTTTGTTATTTGTGATTTTGTAAAGTGATATTTTTTAGCAATTCTAACCTAAAACTGGTTGTGTTCCGTGGAAGAAAAGTATGATTGTTTTTTTGTTGTTTGTTAATTCTATAAACTCAATGTTAACCGTCAATATGTATTTAATGAGATGGCATTAATCTTTTTTGCCCGTTTTTGCACCTTTTCTTGAAAAAACACATGTTGCAGATGTTATTTTTTGCTGAAAAATCGGATTTTTCTTAGAACCATAAGGGGAGGGGGGTGAAAACAAGGTCAAATTAAAAAACAAAAAATATTATAAATTATACTGTAGTCTGATTAACAAACATACAAAATTGTAAGGGTCCAGCTTTATATTTGGAGAAAAAATTAAATTAAAAATTAATATAAGTTTAGACAAGGTCCAATCAAAAAACAAAAAAAAAACCATAAAATTTGCTTTAGCCCAACTAAGATTCATGTACAATTTAGAGTCTCTAGTTTTACATTTAGATTTTTAAGAAATTTTTTACACTTGTCTACATTTTTTCTCAGACTTTACACATGGTTTGACCATAGTGTACTAAGTTTCAAGTCTGTAACTACATTGCTCTAATTTTTTGATTCTGGACCACTGTGCTATGTAGGGACTTATGCAAGTACTTATATCATGGGTACATAAATCACCACAGCTGTAAAATAGTGCCCAGTACTAGAAGGATGTTTTTTTTTTCCAACCGTACCTTTTATTTGAGAAAGTGGTCGGGTCAGGTTCGGATTTGCGGTGTAAATAATTTCAAAGGTTCGGTATATGATCCGGTTCGGCTTGCCTAAAAATCCGAACAGAACCGCTTTGCAGCCGTCATAATAATAATTTTATATTTTCATACCATTCAAATAATTACAATTTTGGGATTTTATAAGAATTAGGGCTTTGTTCTTAAATACTTTCTTTGAAGAGGGATAACACAAGGGAACAAAATTAACCTTTTTTATGTCGCATGGAATTTTATGACCGTTGTTTACTAATTTTACCCTAATTTTTTCTATAGCAGCTATAGTTTTTGAGATACAGCTGTCAGACATATTTTTGCATTAGTCACATTTAAACTTCAAATCAAACGAACTGTTGTTTAAAAAAGTTTTTGGTTTAACGGTGTCCATGTCAAGAAGCCTGCAATGAATTCATTTGGACTGCACAAAATTTGCTGGGAAACAAAGAGGATGAGACCTTTGCGGAGCATATTGAACTGATGTTCTCACACCTCTAGCAGCCATTTGGGCCGTTTCCCTGAAAATTTTGGAGCTCTAAGTGAAGAACAAGGGTAACGGATCCCGCGAGACATTCTAACTATGAAGGAACGTTACCAGGATCACTGGAATGCTCACATGATGGCGGACTTTTGTTGGAGCAATAAAAACGGCCCTCTTAAACCAAGACATGAAAAAAATCTTATAAAAGACAATTTTTTTTGACAAGTTGTGAATGTTTTTTTAATGGGTTTCTTAATAAAAAATAAATTTTTCTTTAAAAACGCGTTTTAATGTATCTACAAAACTGAAGCTGATACAAATAATCTGACTTCAGATCTGAAATAATAAATTTATAAGTATTAGTCATAATATTTTATGCAACCCAAATGCTGTTCCCTTGTGTAATAGATGAATCTTTCCATAGTTCCAAGAATGATGAGCAATCAATGTAAATATCTTATACAACTGCCTGCATAAATATTGGGACCTGGCGCGTGTGCTGGCTTAATCACTTGAAGATCGCAAGGAAGCGAGCTTTCTGTGATTAGCGGGCTGTAAGGTCAGAGTAAGGCAGACCGGCATGGATTTATAGACTATGAAGATTGATAAAAGTCGACAAACAAATTGGGAATGGACTGGTAGAGCTTAAGAGCTTGTAGAACTGCTTATGATCTTTAGAGAATTCCAGTTTACAATACTTTAAGTAATTTAACGACAACAAATTAGATCGAGTGGTTTTACATCAAGAGAATTCAGTGGGGTTTCCCGATATCTTCAATTTTTTGTAATATCTGGACTTAAAGTTTTTTAAATGTATCCAGTACGCTCCAAAAATTTTCGATCCTGCACCTCAATGTTGACACTTGTTAAAAATTACCATGACTATTATTATAATAGTAGACGATATTTTCAAGCTGATACAAAATTTTTTTTATAAAAATGCTAAGAGAGGCTAGACAAAAGCACACAAAATAAAAACAAAACAAAGTGTTAACCCAGCTGCCGCTAAAATGCAACAGAAAATAATTTATAAGTAAAGGCCTGACTCCAGCAACTTAAAATTCCTTATCAGGAATTTGACAATTATTTCGTGTGTTTGTGGAACATAACTAAAACAGTGTGACCAAGCACCTAATAACAAGAAAATGTTTACCTAAAACTGGCATATTTTTGACCATTCACCAAAAACGTACATGGTCACTCTGACAAATCAGCTGTGCTCTATAAACAAACAGTGCAAATATAAAGAAAAATAAAATAATTTAAAATGAGCTCTGATGATGAAGCTATTTTGTTGGTTGCGGCACATATTGTGGCAAAGAAAAAGTATCGGTTATCTGCCAAAGGCATGGGCGTGCCTCGAATGCTTTTATTAATGCAATTTTCTCCTCGCGTTGAAAATTCAAGTCTCCTTTTTTTGTTTTGCGCACAACACCTTGACTCTCCATGTTTGACATTTGAATAAGTTCACCAGGAATAATTGCTTGATATATTTTCCTGATAGACGCATCAGCTGTTCTCTCAGTCCACACATGCTATCGATATGCCAAATATCGATATGGTTTTGTGGATTTCGTTCAAGTTGCTGAATACGCACCAAACGAAAACGAAAACTAAAAATTCCTGCCAAAGTTTTCTTTATATGAAGTTTGACAGGAATTTTTAGTGCCGGGCCTGCTGGAGAGAGGCCTTAACGGGTATAAAAACAACCACGATTGAAGAGGAAAATCAAACATAAAATTGTTAATCATCGTTTTTCAAACTAATTTTGATTTTTATTAGTAATTTGAATACTGATCTCATTACATAGATCTTCTGTTTTGAAATTAAAGAATTTGTATGTATTGTTTTGTTTTTGCTTAACAGTTAAACACTATACTGCTAAATACTAAATAAACGTTACTAAAATAAACTAATTAAAAGATTAACAGACGTGTTTTTAACATTCTTACAACAAATTTTTTATTCTGAAACCAAAGCAAGGAAAAACCGGTAACTGATACGAAATCGATATAATACAATTATGGGTAATCGTAAGGCGACCACAACCGAAACCAATATTCAGTTCGGTTTTAATTTCCTGGTAGTTTTTGAAACTTAACTGAAAATAAAAACCTTTGCGAAATTTGATCGATAGTAAACTTCGAAACATGAACATAGTCCGGGGTTTCTAAACCGATTTTGGCAGAAATCAGAGACCTCACACATTTATTAAACGTAAAAGCTTGAAACTGCATTGGTCACTTGGGCATTGTTCAATATATATCAATATATATATTATAAGAATGTATGCATGTACTCATAATTTCGTAAGTAATGAGTTGTCTTTTAATTTTTTTTGCTTTTTTGTTTTTATGTTTTAATTAATTTTTATACAATACATGTTCATTTATATGTTAATTTTCAAATACGACCAAAGTACATGCAGAAAGGATTGTGTAAGCATTGGACACATCAAACAATTCATTTGAGAAGTGTTATTGACGATCAAAAACCTAAAGTGTTTTGGGTGTAAAAACATCCTTTCTACGATGCTGAAACTTTAGCACGCGAAACTTTAAAATGTACAATGTTTTTTTTTAAATGTCCAAAAGATAAAACATAAAATAATTTAAGGACAGCATGTCGTGAAATCACGAAGAGAGTAACTGCTGGAATTTGGGGGTTGGATTATACTCCTGTTATTGTGGTTTTAGTGGTATTCCGAGTATGTTATTGAGTTGTTGGCTTTATTTTCAATTTTGTGGTTACTATTGTTGCTATTCCTATTGCTTCATTTGATGATGTTGTTGTGTTTTGTTCACTGAATCGCTGCGGTGCGGAAAAGTTGCTAAGCAAATAGCAGCCACCCGATGCAGAGAAAGGCGAGATATAGAAATAGTCTGGACAGTGTCTGCTCATCCTCGTACTGTGTGGTACCACGATTAGCAGCTAAAAGTCGAAAGAAAGAAGCGTTTTAATTACTATGCGCTAACTTCGATGGCTCCAAATTAGTTAGTTAGTTTCGAGCTTACGTGCCGGACGTGGTTCGCCCAAGTTAAGCGTTGATGTAAAAAATCCAAAGGGAAAAGCACCAATACCAAATGACATGTGAAATCCATCACCAAAGCCAAAGCTAAGGAAGCCCGGTGCTGGGTCTGGCTCTGTACGCTGTCCGGCGGGACGTGGTGGCACCTTATTGCTAAAAAAATACACACAATTCAGTTAACTGATTTTAATTGCATAGCTGCATTAGCTGTCAGCATACCGCGGATCCTCCTGACGCGTACTATTGCGACCGTAGAGCGGTATTACTTTGTCCTTGTCAACGGCTGCCTTGCAAACTGGACAGAGTTTGCGATTTGGTCGCGTCAACAACCACTGATGCAAGCAGGGCCAGCAGAATAAATGGCCACACATACTAACCACAGCATCCTTGGCTGTGTCCAAACAGATATTGCACTCATACAGTGATTCATCGTTTTGGTCCTTGTGTTTGTCGTTGCTAGTGCTGTCGTTACTCGGTTCATTTGAAGTTGACGGCGACGTCGCACCAGCAGCGCCCGCTTCATTGAGGTCTGCAATGTTACCGCTGGATAGAGCACTGCCTGTGAAGGAATATGATGTTGCTCGCAACTCCGATGTGTTTTCAGTTGTGGTTTTATCCCGAGTCCAGCCAATATTGTCAGTGTCTACGCGTTCCGACGGACCGGCGGAGGAAGTGTTGCTATCATTGGATGATGTCGTGGGCATCTCGCCAACCAGAGTCGCTGTAGCTGCTTCCATGATCAACACGTTGCGCGTTGCTTCAAATGAGTCTTTGCCTTGGATGTATTTTGTTTGGAAGCTTTTACGTCCTAGCGTTCGCGCTAAAAGAAAACAAATGTATTCAAGGACGGCAATTAAAGGAAAAATAGAAATAAACCGCAAGAAACATTGATATTATTAATTGGTGTGAACTGTAGCCAATGGACAACATTTGCTTATAGGTGCGTTTGCTTTTCTCTGTACGTGTAGGTTGAAGGTGGTGGTCTGAAAACCTACAAATACTTAGCTACCAATCAATATTGGACACGTTTTCAAAGTAAGCGATCAATGGACAAAAATGGATGAAATGCCTCAGTTTTCACTTAGATGTATACGCTTGATCTCTCCTAATAATTCAAAAAGAATGTTTAGATTTTATGCCTAAAATGATTTCAATTTGAAGGTAGAATACTATTGGACATTTTGGTAACAAATAAAAAGCCTATTAAGATTATAACGGATTTTATAATTGAAACAAGAATCTAATGAAATATTCGGAAAGTTTGCAGACTGACTTATAGTTGTTAGAAATGTTTATAATTCGCGGTCCATTGATGATTTTTTTTTCCTGAATTTAGGCGAGGTCGTGCACCAAATAGACCGGATATCCGCGGTTTCTTTTTAAATGCACTTTAAAGTTTCATCGAAAAACATATGTATACATATGTTTAATCAAGTAAGCTTTTCGAAATTTTTCAAAAATTATAGCACTTTTATAGCAAACTAAAAAAAGTGAATCACGAAAATTATTATACAGCCGTGGTCAAATAAATAGCACAAATTAAATGCGCAAGTGAGAGATATTTTTTTCAATGAAAATCAAATTTTTAAAAATAAAAGTTTAATGCCAATTCATAGCCTAACTAATAAACTAATTGAAAGTTAAAAAAAGAAATGTAATGCTCCCTTAACAAAGAAAGTGTTATCAAAAAATCAAAATATAAGAAAAAATGTGTGGTCATATAAATAGCACATTATCATAAAGTTGCTAACTTTCTTCAAAAAATATACTTAAAACTATTATTTATTAAAGCTATTTAAGTATTTGGAGGATAATTCACGATATTCAATCACTACATTGCTCCTTTAACCTATACTTTCCACCAGATCCTGGCATCTCTCCTTTGAAATGGAATCCCAAACGTATTGAACTCCAAGTTCCCGATTCATCAAGATTTCCAAATTTTTTATTTGAAAGCTTAACCATAACATCATTCCAGAGATTTTCTGGGGGATTTCAGTCCGGGCTTTGGGTCGTCCAGTTGAAAACCGTAATAGATTCGTCCTTGAGCCACTTTTTAATAATCTTAGGGGTGTGCTTTGGGTCATAAATGTCCAAGTTACCTGCATGTGCTCAAACGTATATGGTTCCATTTGATACTTAAGGATGTCTTAATACCGAAATCCATCCAAAATGTCACAAATACGGCAAAGCCAGACCATGCCAAGCCACGCCATACCAGGGAATGGCACTCCAGTACATTATTCATTATCCACAAGGCTGTAAGGTCTTCATTGAGTCGTTGGAATTTTATATTTGGCCTCTTGGATGACAAACAACGGTTCTACTATCATGTCCTACTATATTATTTGTCGTCTCATCACTCCAGACAAAAATTTTTCAAAAATATAGTTTTTTGTTCTGATGAGCCTTTTGCAAAGCGCAACCTCAGCTTGATGTCGCGTTTGGGCATGTCTGGATTTTTTCCGCTGATGCGTCCAAGCACCGAAACATCATTTAGTCGTCTTGAAATAAGATTTCTGAACACATTGATACCACATTCAAAATTATTTTCTTGCAAAATTCGACGCAACGGCTTAAAAGGAGCAGCCTCACTTTTTGGACTATAGGTCTATCGGTGCCGAGGTCTGTCTTTTGTAGCCTTGGCTTCCGTTTTCTTTTGATCAAACTAAGTTTTATTACTGTATTAACTAATTTAAGTGAGTTGCATTAAATTTTCCTGGCTTAACTTTAAAACAGCGAAATCGTACCAAAAACCACTTAAAAGTTGAAATTAACTCCCTTCTTAAGAATATGTGCTATTTATATGACCATGCAAGAAGCGTGCAATCAAACGAAAATACTTGTAAAAAAAATTTTAAATTGATAATGGTAAAGATTTGGTTGTATATCGTATGGAAGAATGTAATAAACGTTTGAGTTCATTATTTGTAGAAATCGGTTGAGAAATAGTGAAGAAAATATCAAACAAAAAAACTGTTTCGATTTGTGCTATTTAGTCCACGGCTGTACATTTTCAAACAAGCATTTGTATGTGTAAGAAACCAACTACATACGTGTGATATTTTTTTAGCAATACCTCCTTGTGAAATGTCCTCGATGGACCGCGAATTATCGTTAATTGTCTTTCATTTAACTATTTAAAAGTGTATTGAAGTAATTTCAGCACCACCATGTGAATTAAAGTTCCAGGCGCGTTTTTTTTATTGTGATATCCCCAGAAGCCCTACTCCACATGTCTGCTCAAAATCGATGTCAAAGAGTGGCTCTAGGTATTTTCAGTGTCTTCAGCATTGGAATTTTCGCGAGGAATAATTTTTGAGAAGTGCACTTTATTGTTCACCACGGACTGTTTGGCCGAATCATAAAGTTGTCCAATGGCCTTGAACGCTTCATGGATCCGTTCCCTGTGATCCTTAAATTTGTTAGGAAAGTTAAATCTGCCAATGTTCCAAAATAATGATCCTTTTTCCTTCGATAATGTGGAATACTCGCCTTCATATCCCGCCAAAAGCGTTTTGCGTGTGTACATGTATCACTGGATCCACAAAATTCTTCGAGACGTTAATTGTTTATATTACACGTAATTTTTACATGCGCACAACATAGCGACTAAAATAAAATCAAATGCAATTTGGGCTTTATGAAATGAACAAAATGAACCTGACACTGTTTGGCGTTACATATTACGTCCAGATGAGCCAAATGTGGAATTGTTCGACTAAGGTAATGCCCAACAGTACTTTAGAATCTCTCATAAGCAGGAATTTTGATGCTTAGACCATTAAGCACAGTGGTCCGATGCAAAATTAGAGTTCATTGTTTCATGTGCTCCCAAAATATGAATCGCGTGATATTTTGAAGATAACGTCGACACCTGGCCCATGGAGTCACAATCAGTTCCGGGCATCAGTTCGACTTACCTGGGAGTACCGTTTAATTCGCTTAGCTAACATTGATCATATTTTGTAAATATGGTTGTAGATGTGTACATCGCTATACTGAGAATGTATATATGTATGGTCTAGTTTTGTTTAGTCGAGGCGAGCTTTTAGCTTGACTGTGTCTGTATATATACATATATATATATAATATGGGTAAAGTTCTGTTTTATACCGAACATCTCCAAATCGAATAAAAAAACCTCACGTAGTGGCCGATTTATCATGAATTTAGAGACAAAAATTAGTTGGGGGTCTCAACTAGTTTATTTTTAATTGAATTTTAAAGTTTCCATACAAAATCATCTTTTTTATTGTTGTTTGTCACAATTTTGTATGATTTTGTATGGAAACTTTAAAATTCAATTAAAAATAAACTAGTTGAGACCCCCAACTAATTTTTTGCTCTAAATTCATAATAAATCGGCCACTACGTGAGGTTTTTTTTTATTCGATTTGGAGATGTTCGGTATAAAACAGAATTTTACCATAATATGTGCAAGTGTGTACTTTGAATCTGACACACACTTCCATACTGTATATAAGCACATATAAACATTACATACAAACATACAAACATTACGATAACCTATCACATGCATATACATATATATACAAATACAAATGTGAGTGTGCACTTTAAATACACAATTGCAGATCTCCTTGTACGCGATACTTTACTGTTACTGTTTGATTGTTTTGGTCCAACGGCTCTCAATTCTACGTGTATTTTGGCCACTCACATGGGTTCACTTTTGCTGCCGTCACATGAGACTTTGATGATGAAAATGTTTGCAGAAATGTGTTTATTTTGATTCCCTCCACCACCCCCCACCAGGCGAATTCGGTTGGGCCTGGCCTGAATATGTGTGCATACTACGTAAATACACGCAACCATTCACATATACATATATGTACATACCTTCCAATAACGTATCATATGCACACGTAATTTAATTCTGTATGTTGTCAACAGACATTCACAAAACAGACACTACAACTAATAGTTGTGTTTTATATTTAATGTTATTTGAACAATTTACAATTATAAAAAAAATATTAAGTGTCCAGAATCAAAGAGATGCCTTTCATTTGACGGGTTGTGACAATCAATTAGTGTTGGGTTGCTCATGAGTGAGTGAACAAAAAAGAGTGGCTCATTGAAGTGAGCAAGTGAACATGTTCCTTCCAAATTGTTCTTTATTGCTCACTTGCTCTTTTTTGATCATTCACTCTTTTTTGTTCAGTTGCTCATTCCTGTTCGGTTGTTCTGTCTTGCTCATTATTGCTCATTTTTGCGCACTATGCGCGAGCTTTTTCCTCTGCGCTCATAGTTCGATATCTCATTTCGCGTTCTTGCTCATCTGTGCGTTTGTTTTCGTTAAAAATACACGCTTCTTGAATTAGTACCAAATTGTATAATCATTTTAATAATTCAGAATGTCGCTAACTAGAAAGTTTCGTGAAATATGAAAGCATTTCAAAGATGTCGGAAGCCGGCAAGCTAAACGCAAGTATTGCAAATGTGTTTTGAGCTGCAAATCACAGAACAGCTGAGCAATGTGAGTGAACAAACGAGCAGTGAACAGGAGCAACTGAACAACTGAGCAGTGAGCAACTAAGTAGTCTGAGTGAGCAAGTGAGTGATCTGAGTGAGTTGACTCCCCTCAAAAAAAAGAACAAGTGAACATGTTCACCTAAATGAGCAGTGTTTACCCAACACTAGAGGTGGAGAACTATCGATAGCACTATCGCCACTATCGATGGTTTGGCACTATCGAGCCACTATCGATGGCAGCAGACACCTTCGATAGTGGCCCATCCACTATCGATAGTGCCGTCGATAGTGCGCTTCTTACAAACCTAAAAAATTTTTTCGCGCACTTTCTGTGTCGGCGACAATTGCAAAATACCGAGGAAAAATTTAAAAGCAAGAAAAAATTAATTAAATTAATATGGATCCCTTTTTAAATCTGGGTATGTTTCCTATATTATATACATAAGTCTTTTGATCTATAATTTGTTAAATTTAAGGTAAACGTCGAGTGTCTTCATCAAGTGCCGACAAGCCGGACTGTGAGTGCTCCTCCAGCACAGACTCTGAAAAAGATTTGGAACCAAATCGACAGAGTAACAAAAAGAAGTCGAAAATTTCACATGTTTGGAAATATTTTAAAAGGTCCGACGACAAGAAATATGCCAAATGTATCGATTGTGGCAAAGAATACAAGACAAGCGGCAATACATCTAACTTGCACGACCATTTAAAAAGGTTCCATCCTGGCGTGGAAAGTAAAAGCACACAAGTTGTACGTGCTGAGAGGAACGACACTGCATCTACAAGCAGCAGTTGCAGATCGAGCATGAACTCTGTGGCGTATTACTTTAAAAGAGCCGTCGTGTATGATTCAAATTCTAAAAGAAAGACCGAGATAGATAAAGCTCTAACTGAAATGGTTGCCAAAGATGTGCAGCCCTACAATATTGTAGAAAACGAAGGGTTCGTGCAATACACTCATGTATTGGATCCTCGGTATAAATTACCCAGCAAGACGTACTTAAGAGATGTGCTGATGTATAATTATTTTACCGAAACTTCTGCCAAGTTATCAGCAATACTTGTAAATGTTTCGAATATCGCAGTTACGTGTGATTTGTGGACATCAAGTGCCAATGCTAGTTTTTTGACTGTGACGGGTCATTTCGTATATAACTACGAATTAAAAACAGCATCCTTAGCAACAAAAAAACTTCTAAGCACAACTAATCACAACTGTTCACAAAACATTGCTGATACATTGCGGGACATTTTTATTGAATGGAACATTCTGGAAAAAACTGTATGTATTGTTACCGACAATGCCAGCTCCATGCTTAAAGCATGTGAACTGTTGCATATTCGCAATCTGCCATGCTTTGCGCATACAATAAATCTCGTGGTGCAAGATGCTCTAAAAGTTGATGACCCAGTGCTTCAAGCTTTATTTACTAAATGTAAATCAATCGTTCGATTTTTCAAGCAAAGCTCTATATCAAATGAAAAGCTCAAATTAGCTCAAGAAGGCTCAGAATATACTTTGTTGCAAGAAACACCCACTAGGTGGAATAGTTTTTATTTCATGATTGAGCGTATTATAAAAATGAACGATGCCATTGCCAAAGTTTTACTATCAACAACGAATGCACCGCAGCCATTTACTGCTGAGGAAATACTTATGCTGAAAGATATTGAAAAAGTATTGGCTTTCTTTCAGCAAGCAAGCGAGAAAATTTCTGGCGGAAAATACGTAACGATATCGCTTATTATTCCCATGACATATGGACTTTTTCGGAAAATCGAAGGTGTTGTACCTTTGCTACAAACTCTTCAAGGACAAACTTTAAACAAAATATTGATGGAATCAATGAAGAAACGTCTTTCCGTATATGAGCAGAGAACAGTCTGCAGGACGGCTACGCTTTTGGATCCACGGTTCAAAAAAAGTGGATTTCAACATAGTTCAAACGCTGAACAAGCAGCAACATTTTTTGAAAATGAGCTGGCCAATTTTCCAGTTAAAGAGACCGCAAGTAATCAACCCGTAGCACCGGATTTAAGTTTACAGGACACTTTGTTCGATTTTTTGGGTGAGCGTTCCATTAATAAAGTTGTAAACTCAAGAGTCGATGCAATTTTAACTAAGAGGCAGTATCTGGAAAGTCCAATTGTCGGACAAGATATCGACCCTCTATTATGGATGAAGGTATGCCTTAATTAAAAGTGACGAGTTTTAAATTGCATATAATTAAGTATATTACTTTTTTCCAGGTGAATCAAACTGATTTCCCTGCCATTGGGAGCCTTTTCGCCAAATATATTTGCATTCCGGCTACGTCCGTGGAGTCTGAAAGAACATTCAGCAAGGCGGGCCAAATAATATCGGAGGCGAACCCGGCTCAAAGAAAAAATGTTAACATTCTTTTGTTTTTAAATCGCAACTCTTGGCTGAAATAAAGCATATTTTATTGTATTCGTTTCATTCTTTTATTTTTAAATCGTAACTTAGTTAAAATAAAGCATAATTTTATTATATTTGCTTAAAAAAATTTTTTGTTGGGCTATACTATCGATGGCACTATCGACACTATCGATGGTTTGTGAAAAACAATCGCTCGCTATCGATGGCGCCGACTATCGATAGTTCTCCACCTCTACCCAACACTACAATCAGTTAATTGTTGATATAATAATGATATATCGATAAAAAAAAAAATAGGCGATGACTTTTTGGCGATATTTTTTTCTAACGATAATATAAATATCGATTTAATTTGTCACCGTTTTGCGATTAATTGACGACGCGTCGCGACTCGCCAAATTTTGATATTTCTTTTTGAACAATATCAAATGGGGTATTCCATATTTTTAAAGTTCAATCGCTAGAAAAATTTTAAAATTGCTATAAGCCGGAAATCTGGCTATATAAAATATGTATTTAGCAGTGTTTTGCTATTCAAATTTTTGCAAAACACACACTTGAAAAGAAAATGTATCAAAAATTGGTACAATCATGCGGCTATCAACGAAGAAAGAAACAAAATAATGGAAATTTTATATATAAACATAATATTTATTGTCAGCAAAGGTGACTACTTTCTTAGCTATTTTTCTATAAAACTTCAGCTATTTTTTGGAAGCTTTTCCACCGGAAATTGTTATGGTTGATGCCGAGTAATCGATAAGCAACCAGCTGTTATCAGCGCCACCTATCGGCTGGCAGCAACAACTGGTCGCTTATCATTGAACAAAACTTCTAAAACCTTAAAGCTTAGTTTCCACCAGAGTTTACCCCGGGGTAAACTCCATATAAAAAAAACGTCGGCTGGTGGGTAGCTGAATTCGGTCGTCTAAATTCCGCTGCTGCGATCTCCAGAAAAGTCATCAAACAGAGTTGCCAGATAAGTTGCGGCGTTGTTCAACACTTTTGGCACAACAGCTGGTATTTCGATACCCGGTGTAAAAATATATATGCCTTGTTCATTCTTTTGACAAGGGGTTGTTGAATGAGAACACGGGAATCTTTGAAAAATGTCGAAAAGTGAATTAAAAGTGAAAAAAGTGCGCCTGGACCTGTTCACTATATAAGACATATAAAAGCATTTCGATGCAATTTTTATAAAGTCAGCATGGGATAGTGTAACTGAGCACAATAGCGCAAACAATCCCACATTAAGGACTTTCATCACTGTATCTGATCGCATCTTAATTCCTAAGAATCTTACCTTTTTATACCTTTAAAATATTTTTCACTGATTTGCGCTTTTTTTTGTGTTTTATGTTGTCACTCGGAGTGTGGACTTATTTGGCCGCCCACGAGCGGTGGAAATTGCCACGTCAGTGATTTGCGCTTTATTAAATGTAAACTAGGTACAGCTGACGCATTACTGGGACCACTTGGTTACTTTTTGGTGTTGCGTTGGTCACACTAAATTTTGACGTCAGCGTCAAATATATGACACTTTTTATTTCGCTCTGCCCAAACTTTGGTGAGGACTAGTCTTTAGTTTAAAATGTAAAAAGCACAGGTGTCAGAACAGTGTGACCACTCAACTTTTGACCACTTTTGCATAACTTATATGTCCACACTGGCCACTTTACAACGTACTAAGCTTAAATCACATCTAAATTAGCCTCATAGCTGATTTCGTTAGTTTTTTTAGCGTAATTCTTGTTTCTGTACTTTTTCTAGGCACACTGCAAACTTTTTATAAAACAGCTATAAAGCGCATATCGTGAATCTAAACCAAATCTACATATATCAGTTTCAGAAATTACTCTACTATGAAGGTTGTTTACTTTGCGACTACTTCATATATACATGAACAAAATTAAAAAAGTTGTATTTATAGATTACATATGTAAATTTGAGATCTATTATAGTTTTCTTGTAATAACTGATTTAAAAATGTTCTAGGTGATAGTTGAAATAAGTTGTGAGCCACTTTGTGTATTGAACTAAATTTTTTTTTTGTAAGTTTTCAAGAATACAAATTGTTGGTATCAAACATGATTATGTATGTAAAATGAAAATTAAAATAAAATTTCAATTATGTTTACGATTTTAGCTCGCTGTGCACAATTTACGATTAATCAATTAAATATATTCTTTAGAAAAATTCATCAAATGATTTACACCAGCTTAGAGGGCAGCGGCGAGGACCACTTGCAATGCCATATAAGCTGTGGCCAACAGTGCCACAAAAAGGAAAGAGCACGAGCTGGTTGAGGTACCACAACAACGGCATACACCAAGGTGTGTGCGATACGCGCGATGCCAACGGCACGGAATAAATTAATTGCCAGGAATGCACTAGGATTTGTCAGAGTGTATAGCAAGCCGATAATAAAGAATGGCAAAATGTTCTCGAGATCATTGCGATGTGCACGACGCACACGCTCCACATTGGGGTCATCAAATTTAACCTTCAGTTTAGGCGACATCAAATCCTCCGGATTGGCAAATGTCTGAAAAGTACCAACGAACAACATGTTAAATATTGTTTGAATTTGAGCGCTTTCACCATTAACGGACTTTGACCCAGCAGCCAAACATTCCATACCCCCGCCCCTCGCTTACCTTTGTCTTGAAGCGCTGTAAAGCCGTGAGCATGGCCATTGCCAACATTTTAATCACCAAAACACCGGCCCAGAACGTATAGCTCTTGAACACTGGGTTATTTAAACTTAGTAGTTCTATGCTCATATTTGCTTTTAACTTTTATATTGTTTTTACAAATCTTTTGGACAACCGTCTCTGTGTGATGCACACTCTCAACTGGCATTAGCGCATCGAAAGTTCTTTGCTTATACAAATGGGTGTATGTATGTACATATATACATAAATACGTATATATGTTTGTATATGCCGGTTTCTGTTGCTCTCGCGCTTTGCTCACCGACTGATAGCACTATATGCATATACATACATACATATATGTATTTATTCCTACATACATCCATATGTAAGTTTATGCTTGTATTTGTGTATTCTTGTTTTCACATATGTGTATGTTTAGGTTGTATTTAAAAATCGCCTAGTCACACTGACAGCACCAAACCAAAACTTACCAAACTAATAAATCGCCACAGACCGGTCAATATGCTCATTGCAAACATTTTGAGCACCAATAGTGCAGTCCAGCCCATATAGCAGCGAAACACCTTGTTGTCCAAAGAGATTAGTTCTAGATGCAGTGACATTATGACTCTTTCAGGTGCACCTGACGACTGTCATTTAATCTCTATCTAAGCTGTTTTTAAAGCTGCCTGCCCTTTGACGATTTTTCCATTAAAATCGTATTCAATTAACGTACTATGTCAAAGTTGTTGCAGTAACAGGTTAAATAACAGTAGGTAAGGTATGTATGTATGTAGATCTGTAGACCTGTAAAACTATTGATATAAACTTAAAACTGCGTATGAATGCTTAAAAGGTATACATTACGTATTTATTAGCTTTCAGATCATGTAACATAACCTGACATCGAGAAATTATCGTAAATAGTTTAGGAAAGAATGCTAGATTTATTAATTAAAAAACAAAATTGTTCAAGCACATGTAAATAAATTTAAAAAGTGTTTATTTTAAATCTGGTGATCCATATGTATTAGAAAAAGTGGGTTTGGTAGAAATAGAGAAATAAAATGAAATGTTGCCAAGTTTAATAAGAAATGCATGGTTTTATTATACCCTGAGCCTATTAAAAATTGTCAAAAAAGGGTATAATGTGCTTGGCAGAATATACATATGTAACATGCAGAAAGAAGCGTGTCAGACCCCATAAAGAATATATATACCTGATCAGTATCAACAGTCGAGCCGATTTAGCCATGTCCGTCTGTTTGGACGCGTCGATCCTAGAGACTATAAGAGCTAGAGACTTCAAAGTTGGTATGTAGGTTACTGGATACCGTATGCAGATAGTTTCTTTTTATTTTTAGATCGAAGAACTGTATCATATATGTAGCTGACAGAAACGAACGGTCGAAAATCAAGTTTAGTTTAGTTACTAGACTCTAGAATCTGGAGTGTACTATAAGCATATGGTAGATTGCAAACTAAAATAGTGTCCCTAGAAAGACTATCGAACGGACGTGGCTAAGTCGGTGCAAAATATACATACATAAATATTCTTTATGAGTTCAGACATGACTTCATCCAGCTAAATACCTTTCCACAGATAAAATGAAAAGCTTATCGCTATGTCGACCATTAACTATGCTTTTGGTCACGTGAATGACAGCTATTAAATGAAAATACAAATTGCTGTAATTACCCTAACTTGAAAACAAAAAGCGAATCATTTTCGAATTAGTTTAGAGTCTGTGAATATAGAACTAGTAGTAAAGGCTACGCAAACTCGACTATGAGAGACCCTGTATTTATTCTTTATTTCCTTTATTTCTGTGCCACTCCGGTATATAAAGTAAATTTTAATTTTTATTTGAAAAGACAAAAAAATTAAGATTAAGTTTCTGCTGGGGCTATTCAAAAATTTAATAATTGATCAAATATTTTAATTATATTCCAGTTTGTTATATAATATAATTAATAAATTTATTCAAAACTGTGTTTCGTGCAGTGTTTTTAAACGTTTAAAAGATGTTTTAATTAAATTCCCAAATTGTTAATTTGATCAAAGGTGTTATTTACTTTTTTGGGGCCTAATTTCCTAATTAAAATTGGCGTCTTATTTCAAATGAAAATTGGGGGTCTTTATTCAAATGGAAATTTGGAAATAAGACCCCAATTTTTTATATGAATTTGTTGGGGTCTTTTTTCATTTTTCTTATTTTTGCGAAAATAAGAAATAAAATCCTAAAACTGTATTAACGGTAATTTTCTTATCTGCAGGTGTTCTTAAACTAAGAATTTGATGAGCGGATTTTTTGTACAAAATCACCGTTTTAAAATTAGTTCAGTTGGTTGGTTTTTGAGTAAATTGATCAGTTTAGCGATTTACATATTATTTCTTATGAAATAACACCCCAACATTGGGGCCTTATTTCATCGCCGTGGGGCCTTATTTAATTTTTTTAATTGGGGCCTTATTTAATTTTCTCTGTTGGGGCCTTAGTACATTGGGGCCTTACTCTGCACCCGAATATTCATATTAATAATAAAGCCTCGTAGTTACATCAGTCTTCGTGGATTTTTCGCAGGCTTATATAAGTTACGATTTTTTTGGAAACTAGCTTTCTGTGTACATTCAAAAAACACAATCTTTAAAAATAAGTTCATTTTACAGGCATGTTCTAAAACTTTTTTAACAATTCAAAAGCATAGAAAAATCAAATGTGATGCCCCAGAAACCAACAATGGTGGCATTCAAATGTCAAAATGATTTAATTAAATCAATTTAAATATATTTTTTTCACCAAATATATCAATAACAAATAATTACGTAAATATTTGAAGTGAATTTATGGCAACCGATTTTGGTGTATCCGCAAATGTGCCTGAAAATGTAAATCGCTGACATTTTTGTATCTTCTATATATCTATATATATAAAACTCTTTGTCCTGACTGACTGACACATCAACGTGTAGGCCAAACGGCTAAAGGTAAAGAGCTGAAATTTTCACACAACATAGCTGAGACAATTTCATCGTGCAATAAGACGGCGTTTTGTAAAATTCCACTTGGAAGTGTGTTTACCCGAGGTCAAAAGGTCATGGAATTGCTTTGTATGAAAAACTTTTTTGTTTGTTAAGATATCTTAACCAAACTTACAGACTATATGTTTGGGACTGTCTCTTACATTCTGACCAAATTTGGTCAAAGTCGGATTACTATATCATATAGCTGACATAGCAATAATCGGATGAAATTAACCTTTAGTATGGAAAAGTTTTTTGTTTCTTAAGATATCTCAGCCAAACTTACAGATTAGATGTTTGGGACTGTCTCTTACATTCTAAGCAAATTTGGTCAAAGTCGGATTACTATATCATATAGCTGCCATAGGAAAAATCGGATGAAATTCACCTTTAGTATGGATAACTTTTTTGTTTCTTAAGATATCTTAACCAAACTTACAGATTAGATGTTTGGCACTGTCTCTTACATTCTGACCAAATTTGGTCAAAGTCGCATTGCTATATCATATAGCTGCCATAGCAATATTCGGATGAAATTAACCTTTAGTACGGAAAACTTATTTGATTCTTAAGATATCTTAACCAAACTTACAGATTAGATGTTTGGGACTGTCTCTTACATTCTGAGCAAATTTGGTCAAAGTCGGATTACTATATCATATAGCTGCCATAGCAATAATCGGATGAAATTAACCTTTACTATGGAAAACTTTTTTGTTTCTTCAGATATCTTAACCAAACTTACAGATTAGATGTTTGGGACTGTCTCTACATTCTGACTAAATATGGTCAAGGTCGGATTACTATATCATACAGCTGCTGAGTTTTTCATACTAAAGGTTAGTTTCATATGATATAGTAATACGACTTCGACCAAATTTTGTCAGAATGTAAGAGACCGTCCCAAAGTAAGTTTTGTTAAGATATCCTAAGAAACAAAAAAGTTTGTCATACTAAGACCTGATTTTCGACCGATCTTTCCTATGACAGCTATATGATATAGCTGACTGATTTCGACCAAATTGGTTCAGTTTGTAAGAGACAGTCGCAAACATGCAATCTGTGAGTTTGATTTGGATATCTCAAGAAACAAAAAAGTTTTTCTTACTAAAACCTGATTATAGACCGATCTTTCCTATGACAGCTATATGATATAGTTGACCGATTTCGACCAAATTTGGTCAGAATGTAAGAGACAGTCGCAAACATGCAATCAGTGAGTTTGATTTGGATATCTTAAGAAACAAAAAAGTTTTTCATACTAAAGGTTAATGTGCATTATATTATATAAATTAAGATATCTTTACCAAACTTACAGATTATATGTTTGGGACTGTCATTCATCATTCTGACCAAATATGGTCAAAGTCGGATTACTATGTCATATAGCTGCCATATGAACAATATAATGCAAATTATCGATTAGTATGTAATATGTATTAGTAGTAATTATCGATTAGTTTTTCTTTCTTAAGAAATCTCAACCAAACTCATACTAAAGGTTACTTTGACTAAACTTAATTAACATTATTAACTAAATTTCATTTCCGCGAGCGAAGCGAGCAGGGGCGGAGCCCCCTAGTATTTTATATACTTCCATGATGAACTAGTTTGAGAAATCAGTCAAAAAACTTTATTTATTTTTCATTTTGAATTTGTATATTGAAAATGTAAAATAAGACATATTCTATTATTTTAAATTAAAACTTGAAATTAAAATATTATTTCAAAACTTTAATTTAAATGATTAAAACAAAGTTATTAAAATTTAAAGTTAAAATTAAATTGAAAGTTTAAAAACTAAAATAAATTTTTTATATATAGAATATCAAGGATTTTGCAATTAATTCAGATAATTTTTCAGGTTAGATTTTTTTAAACTATTAATCTCATTTGCGATCCCTGGTTCATACAGACGGATATGCTTTATCGATACGTCTGTTGATGACGATTAGAGATGGGCACGCGCCTACTTTTTGAGGCCCGGCCCGGGTCCGAAACGAATGTTTGAAGCCCGGCCCGGCCCGGACAAATTTTCAAAAACCCCGGGTCGGCCCGAAATTATCATATACAAAATTTTATGTTTAGACCCCGTACTTAAAAAAAGTACAGGGTCTATTAAGTTTGTTTCAAAAAAAATGTGCGTAACAGGCAGAAGGAGGCGTGGCAGACCCCATAAAGTATATATATTCTTGATCAGCATCAACAGCCGAGTCGATATAGCCATGTCCGTCTGTCCGTCTGTATGAAAATCGAGATCTCAGAGACTATAAGAGCTAGAGACACCAAACTTGGTATCTAGGTTCATCTATATTGCAAGCAGATCAAGTTTGTTTTAGAATTTTGCCACGCCCCCTTAACGCCCTAAAATCCAAATTTAAAATTTCATTTCTAAATTACAAGAACAATTTGAAAGCGAGAAACTGCAGATTTTCAACAGATGAAGCGTAAATAGTCCACGATCTGTGTAGAAAATTTCATTGCGATCGGACGGTAAATAGCGATGATATTAAAATAATAAGTTAAGCTGTTTAATTGTGTGAGGGTTGGCAATAATCATAAATTAATACTTAGCAGAAAAATGCTGTTAACAAAGCTGCAATTTGGCACAGCTCCGTGGCGTACTGTGCTAAGTCGCTGAATTCATCTAATTTTATGCGATCACGCAGATCGAAGGTTCGAGTCCTGCCTCGGGCAAATGGTTTTTTTTTTGTTAATTAATGTTATATTGTCATGTCTTATTGATGATATATTGACATATACATTAACATTTGATGGTATTATACAATTTTTAATTAATTTTTCATTAAGATTGATTAACAAGCAATGATGGCTCAACGGGTTTAGTCCCCATACTTTCTAATCCTATTTTGATATTGGGTTGCGGGTTCAAATCCCGGCTGTGTCAACTCCTTTTTTAAATTCAGCTGATTTTAGCTATTTGTCGTGCTTATAATCCGGCATGTTCATATTTATAAATGCTAATATAGAAAATTGTTTTGTTTTGGCTCGTGCTTACATATGTATGTATGCGTGTGCTTAACCGATCTTGGAAATACACATATTGTTGTCTCGCTCTCTCTAACACATATGTCTATTAGACTTTACATTGATTATTTGATGTTTTTAAATATTATATAAAACCCTACGACGAATCAATGTTTAACTAAAATATAAATTAATTTTCACCAGTCTTTGCTTTTTTCATACCAAGTACGGGGTCTCCGACAGTCGAGTATGGTCGACTGTATCGCAAGCGAAGCGAGCCGGGGGTAGGCGAGCGAAGCGAGCAGGGGCGGAGCCCCCTTGTTTTTACTTAACTTTTTCAATGAAAACAAACAAAATTTTAATTTTAGAGCGTCAATCGATAAAAGATACGCGTCTCTTTGATTTTAACTGTGCATCCTACAGAATAGTTTTGTGAGTTTTCGGTCCTACCGAGCTTCGGGCTTTTAGCTGGGGCCTGGGCCCGAACGAAAATAAGCCCGTTTGCGTAAAGAGACCCGCTGAACACGAAGCCCGAAAAGGTCCGTGCCCATCTCTAATGACGATCAATAATATACTTTATAGGTATTTTAATAACATAGAGTATACTAGGGGGCTCCGCCCCCTGCTCGCTTTGCTATATGATATAGTAATCCGACTTTGACCAAATTTGGTCAGGATGTTAGAAACAGTCTCAAATACACAATCTGAGAGTTAAAATATCTTAATTTATAGAATATGATGAAATATCTTAGAAAACTAAACGGTCGTACAAAAACTTGATTTTCGACCGATCTTTCCTATGACAGCTATATGATATAGTTGGCCGATTTTAACCAACTTTGGTCAGTATGTAGAGGATTAACTCAGATACTTATTCTGTAAGATTGGTTAAGATATCTCGGAAAACAGAAAAGTTTTTCATACTAAAGCTTAATTTTCATCCGATTATTCCTATGGAAGCTATATGATATAGTAATCCTAGTTTAACCACATTTGGTCAGGATATTAGACACAGTCCCAAATACACAATCTGTAAGTTTGGTTTGGATATCTTAAGAAACAAAACAGTTGTTCATACTAAAACTTGCTTTTCTACCGATCGTTACTATAAAAGCTATATGATATAGTTTACCGATTTCGACCAAATTTGGTCAGGATGTAAGGTACAGTCGCAAACATACAACCTGGTTTAAGAAAATGTAAGAAACAAAAAAGTTTTTCATACTAAAGGTTAATTTTCTTCCTATTATTCCTATATTATTCCTATGGCAGCAATCTGACTTTGACCGAATTTGGTCAGAATGTGAGAGACAGTCCCAAACATCTAATCTGTAAGTTTGGCTAAGATGTCTTAAGAAACAAAAAAGTTTTTCATAATAAAGGTTAATTTGCATCCGATTATTTCTATGGCAGCTATATGAAATAGTAAACCGACTTTGACTAAATTTGTTCAGAATGTAAGAGACAGTCCCAAACATCTAATCTGTAAGTATGGCTTGGATATCTTAAGAAACAAAAAAAGTTTTCATACAAAGCAATTCCATGACCTCTGACCTCAGGTAAACACAGTTCCAGGTGGGATTTTTACAAAACGCCGTCTTATTTCACGATGAAATTGTCTCTATGTTGTGGCTATGTTGTGTGAAAATTTCAGCTTTTTACCTTTAGCCGTTTGGCCTACACGTTGATGTGTCAGTCAGTCAGGACAAAGAGTTTAATATATATAGATCATATTGCAATTTGTTTGTAGAACTTGTATTTATATTATATTTGTTGCTGCACGTTACACTGTTGTCTGAATTCCCGCGTAATGCTTTCTGCACACGATCGGTAAGATGTCTTTCGTTTTTAAGTTTAATTTTGGTAAAATTTACGATTCCATAAGTTGTGTTTATTGTAGAGCTTACTTGAAAATTTTCGGATCCCACCTCTGTTCTAGAGCATCCCCGAGGGGTTAATAATCTTGTTGTGATTGCTCCATTAAGAGACATAATTATGCTGTACAAAATTGTAGGAAAGCAATCTCTAGTTCCAGTTTTAGTGCCTGTCACAAATTAACTCAATGAGATTATGATTCAGATACCGCATCGTTTTTGCGATTATTATACACTTGCAGAGGTTATTATAATTCTGTCACGAAATATGTAATGCATGACTCCAAAAAGTTTATATCTCTCATTTACTTCAAGACTCATAACCCAATAATAAGCGATGCAGACGTCTTAATGATGCAAAAATATTTGTTTTAACCTATTCAAATATTGTGTAAAAATTTCATATTTACATGTATTTATCTTGTACTTTTCGTGTGTGAATAGAAAGATTTCTAATTTTTTCTACAAGATGGTACTAAATTGAAATTGTGTTAGAGTCATTAAGTATAGCTCATAAGCTATAAATTCTTGATCAGGACGATGAGCTGAGTCGGTATAGCTCTGTCCGTCCTACTGTATCGGTGCAGACAGTATACATACATAAATATCCAAACCGATCGGATTGAATCACTATATCATATAATTTGAAAATGAATGTTGTTTTTTCTTGAGTATGTGCTGATGTTTTAAGCATCCTAATCAAATTTAGTTTAAATCGGTTTACAATAGCAGTGAAAGGAACAAGAGTATTAAATCTTTGACGTGTCGAAGATATTTTGTTTTTGTTATTATAAAACTAAAGTGCGCTGTAATCTGCATCCTCTGTCTCCGTTTTGATCATTGTCTGAGTTTGTAGTTGACTGTCAACTTTTTGCTAAAGAAAACTGCAGGCGGCAAGCTCTTCAAAAATAAAATGCCTTTTTCCTCCGACTTTTGAGTGTAATTAATTAATTTTGCGCTCGTTTTACTGTGCGCGGTGAGGGCGCTGTTTTATGACTATGGCTATTCATTGTTGTTGATATAAAACATAAAAATTATGTGCAAAATTTGCATAACATTGGTTTAGGGCAACGGCTGCAGCTCAGTATTCATTCTACTCTGATCGTGAGCGTGCGTCGCCGCTAAAACCACATCCAACTGAACACGTAACTGAGAAGGATCCCAAGGATTTCAATTAATCAATCTGTTTACTCGAAAAGGCTTTAAAAATGTCGCATGGTGAACGCAAAGGTCGCCTGAACGTGGTCAAATTTTTAGAATTGGTAAAGATTTTGCTTCAATCCGCTGTCTACGCTGTACAAAATCTAAAAAAGTACTAATTACACTGTGATAGTTTTTTTTCAAAAAAAAAAGACATGACCAAACGCAACGGTTTTCCCCTATTTTGGGTCCTAGGAATCGAGTTACAGCGATGGTTTCATACAAAATTTTTTTTAAGTTTAAGGAAATTGTTTGGTTTTTATCTTCCATGGTATTGTGTTTTTGGTAAACTTGCTTCAGCAAAGTTACTTGGAATAAGAGCTAGAGCTATAAGTTTTATGAACAAGCAAAGCTTCTAAAATGTGATCTTGGGGCTCTTAGAGATCAATATGTCAAAAGTAGAGTATTCACCCCTTTAATAAAAAAGAATAATTGGTTTGTCACCTGGAGCTGAGGCTACTTGGCATAAAACGAACTACATTTTGATATAAGTATAGGATAGTAAAATTCGATTACTAGATAATATATGAGATAAAGTGGTAAATATTGTATCTTTTTGGGTTGTTGAACTCTAAGAGCCCCAAAACTGCATTTTAGAAGCTTGGCTTGTTCATAAAACTTATAGCTCTATAAATTCCAAGTAACTTTGCTGAAGCAAGTTTACCAAAAAAAACATACCATGGAAGCTAGAGAACAATTTCCTTAAACTTAAAAAAAAATTTTTGTATGAAACCATCGTTGTAATTCAAAAGAGTAATGATGCAGTTCGATTCCTAGGACCCGAAATAGGGGGAAACCGTTGAGTTTGGTCACGTCTTTTTTTTCGACTTGCACAGTGTTATACATCATGAATAATCATATATTTATACACAATTAATATATACAGTGGAAATTAAAATGAAATCAATGGATTTTTCAAATACGTCCTGTTTATCTATAGGCATTTTCCATTGCCTGTCTTGTGTTGCATTTCTACAGTTTCAACGATCGCGACATAATGACATCGTTTATGGCAACAGGCACATTCACGGGATTTATTATTGTGGTTATTGGCGTTTTTGCAGGTGAACTACTATCTTTATGTTCATGCACAGGGTAATTCTCTTAACATTTTCTCATATCTTCCATAAGGCGTTCTAATGCGAGCACCCATTCATAAGCGGATCGATATATTCTTCAGTGTTCTGGGCTGTGCCCTGTTTGTGGCTAGTGGAATTTTCATTATAGAAGCATGGGAGTTCTCGTTTCGGACGCGTACTCGTGACCTGGCACTCATTAAGGCCTCGCTGTCGATTGTGAACGGCGTTTTATTTGGCTTCGATGCCATATTCACATTTCGCGATAAGTGAGATACTGATTAACTACATCCATGCATTTACACCTAAACAAGCTTATACCTACATATTTATTATTGAATCCAATACGTTACTAGGTATAATGTATTACGTTGGCTTCATTGCAAATGATACATAGCGTATTTTCCAAAGAAAACAGCGTGTTTATTTGCATAGTCTCACTAACATACATTTTTTTGTTGTCTTTTTCCATAAATTATATGAATACATTCAGTGTGCCATATATACAGATATATAATACGTTTTTTTTTTGTCAATAAAAAAATATATAAACCTTATACATGCATCAAAAGTAATTATAATTAGACTGAGGCCCGCCCAACAACACACATCAATTAGCTACTGACATGGAAATCATGAAAATAGCTTTTATTTGCTTTTGTATTTTATTGAGTTGTTATGATTTTCATGTTTGATTGACGTGAAAAGTATTCCTCTTGAATGTTCTTTACCTCAATCGAGAGGATCTTTGGATGTTGTTGTTGGTGGTGGCTGTGGTGCGTGCCTTAAGAGTTGTGTATGTTAAGTCGAAAGATATCATGAGCTACGAAGTAGGTACCGGCATTGGCTTTTAGCACAAAGACCTGGGAGAAAGCGTGTGGAGGATCATCATCGCACTGTAAAATTATTGAAAACAATTTGTATTAATATGCCATAATTCTTAAAATGGTTAATAAAGAATGTTTGTAAGCATTGTGCAAATGTGTGCTAATACATGGTTAATGAATGGGCAGTATTAAAATAAAAAAAAGTTATCTTCGGCTTACCGAAGGTACCATACCTTTGCAGACGGAAAATGATGCCTTTTAAATTGATGTTGATTTATAACATAAACACAAATATATAATATTTCAATAACAGTTCATTTTTCCAGACTATAATTATAATTTTAACAAAAATAAACAGAACGCTATAGGCGAGACACCGACTCTAAGATACATGTTACCTAAGCTCCAACTATATAAAAATTACCCTATACTATTAAACACATGCTTTGTTTAAAAATATAAGCCTATCATAGCTGCTAGTGGATAAATGATTATAATAAAAGAGACGAAAGGGGCGTGACAAGTTTTTGTAAACACGTAGGCAATCTGTGCCTCTGAGATCTAGGTGTTCATACAAATGAACATGGATATATCGACACGGCTGTTGACGCTGATCAAGAATATGTATACTTCGTAGGGTCGGAAGAGATGCCTCTTTCTCCCCATCAGAATAGGAATAATCAGCAAGAAAGACCTTCGTAGCCAAAAACTTAAAATTGAACAAAAAGTAAAAATTGTTGATTTTTATTACAATAAATATAATCATTTAAAATAGAAGTCCGGGTAAATTTTTTACTTAAATAAAAAAATAAAAATTTCATTGCGATCTAGACATAAAAAACTACTTTATAAAAATTTTACTTTTGTGTCACAATTTGTCGTAAGCCTGTCACGCCAAGTTGATGTGGAAATGTGGATAATCCTAACTTCAATTTCAAGAACTTTTTTAATATACTGCTAAATGGTTACATACATACATAAGTAAAACTAATTTTGGTAAACAATTCCCTGATTTATTGTAATTATAATTGACTTTAATCAAATAATTTTTTTAGACACTGGTTGTTTATGGATTGGTTTAGTAAGGCCTTAATCAGATCACAAAGAGAAACAAATAATTACGGTATGAAATGTCAAAGTTAGGTAGGATTGAAAACATCTTTTCAGTTTTCCAAATTTATCAACTAACTCAGTCTATGTCAGTCAGTCAGCTATGAACACTTTACACTTGAAATCCATTAATTTCTTGAGAAAGCAATTCTGATTGTTATCTTGAATATGCAAACTAACTGACGAAATACAATTGACAAATCATTTACAACGTATTTACACAATGAGCGTTCTTTAACATATTTTTTCTAAGGCAGCATTTTGTTATTTTTTGCGCAATACACAATCTGCAAATACAGCAACATTTGCGAAAATACTTTTATGAAAATACTTTTGGCAATCTCTTTAGATGTATATGAGTCATGTTTGTTCCAACTTCTAACGCAATACCAATTATAATTTGCCGAATTATTGTGTTTTCAGATCATGCAATAATGACTAGAAAGGCAATTTATATTATTTAGGCATTGACAATTCCCTTACTGCAATGTATGCTTATGTACAGCTGTGTTCATGAAAATAGCAGTGTTTTTGACCTGCACTTTTAAGATTGATAAATCCTATGATAAAGACCATTATGGGACAAAATTTGTTTAATAGTGCTAAATGTATTTATTTTCACATAACTTAACAATATTTTTTTTATTTTTTATTCACTAGTTTTTATATATGGGTTAATAATAACATAAAATCGGTATATTGTGCTGTTCACTGAAATAGCAGTCTTAACAAAAAAAATTAAAAAATTCAACATAACTCATTAAAAAACTTAATGATACTAAATAACATTTAGTTTATGCCCTAATACTTAGTTGTGTATCCTTTTTTCGCTATTACAACCTCGCACCTACGTGACATGGAGTCGACCAAGTCCTGGGAAAGATTTAGGGGAATCTACGACCATAACATGTGAACGCTGCAGCTTAGGAGACGGGGATTGATTTCAGACAAAGCGTTTGATGTCCCCCATAAGTTTTCTATCGGGTTGAGATCCTGGAACTGAGCTGACCATGCCAAAAAATTGATCCTTTCCTGCCTAAGTCAATTTTTAATACATTTTCTGGGGTATTTTGGATCGTTATCCTGCTGGAATGTCCTTTTTAATTCCAAATTCCAACTGGCATATGTCAACATAATGTTCCTTAACATATTCACGTTCAAATTTTTGTCCAATATCCCTTCGATCATAAGTACTGGGCCCACATAGAAATATAAATATAAATAGCAGTGCAGCAGAACTGGCCTATTTCAAAGTGTCGTAATATCCTTTAGAAAGATGAGGCCAAACTGCACTTTTTTGGTTCTAGACAGTATATCCGTCGACCCCCAAACCTACTCCACCAAGAAAGACCATGGAGTATCTTCCAAATTATACTGACAAGACAGTTAACCACGGTTGACTTAAAATTTTGGTATGGGTATGTTTTTCGTTTAGCGGTGTGGGCCCAATACTTATGATCGAAGGGATATTGGACAAAAATTTGAACGTGAATATGTTAAGGAACATTATGTTGACATATGCCAGTTGGAATTTGGAATTAAAAAGGACATTCCAGCAGGATAACGATCCAAAATACCCCAGAAAATGTATTAAAAATTGACTTAGGCAGGAAAGGATCAATTTTTTGGCATGGTCAGCTCAGTTCCAGGATCTCAACCCGATAGAAAACTTATGGGGGACATCAAACGCTTTGTCTGAAATCAATCCCCGTCTCCTAAGCTGCAGCGTTCACATGTTATGGTCGTAGATTCCCCTAAATCTTTCCCAGGACTTGGTCGACTCCATGTCACGTAGGTGCGAGGTTGTAATAGCGAAAAAAGGATACACAACTAAGTATTAGGGCATAAACTAAATGTTATTTAGTATCATTAAGTTTTTTAATGAGTTATGTTGAATTTTTTAATTTTTTTTGTTAAGACTGCTATTTCAGTGAACAGCACAATATACCGATTTTATGTTATTATTAACCCATATATAAAAACTAGTGAATAAAAAATAAAAAAAATATTGTTAAGTTATGTGAAAATAAATACATTTAGCACTATTAAACAAATTTTGTCCCATAATGGTCTTTATCATAGGATTTATCAATCTTAAAAGTGCAGGTCAAAAACACTGCTATTTTCATGAACACAGCTGTATGTACATATGTGCAATATATATGTATGTATGTATATTTATAAATAAGTATGTAAGATTGAAAGCAAATAGTTATGTTAGAAAGGTTCAATAGGACAATCAAGTATACAAATTATTAAACTCATTTAGTAGGTCGATGTTGTAGTTTTTTGTTGAGTAGATTACAAGTAGATTCAACAAAATTATTTGTACTTTGCCTGGCCACGACCACTCTCACTGACTGTTGCGATTGTTGCCTTCTGCTGGGCTATACATCGTGCAGCGCAAGCCTAAAGATATCGTGCTGCACAAAGAACCTAACGCCCACAGGTTTGAGCACAAAGGTCTGAATATACGCATGCGGTTGATCCTCATCTGTCTGCATCAATATATATGATATATGTATATATTGTACATATTGTATATATATATTTTTAATATAAATATAGATAAAATGCTTAATAGCCCAAACATTAATTGACCAAGTAGTTAACGACCATAATAGCACAATGATTCTAACCTGTAGACGTCCAAGGACATTGATCAGCACGCCCCCGTCGAATGTGGGCTGCGAATCGACAGTGGTAATAACACGCGTGATTTTTTGAAAACTAAGACTCTATAATTGCAAAAGACAATAACAAAAATGTAAGGTGAGTAATTGGAGTTAATGTCTATATTAATGATTGGAAGGGGCTTATGTACCTGAACTTTTTCAAGAATCTTTGGCGCTCCTTGTATTTGATGTCCCTCGAAGGTCATAAAGGAGTCTGTTGCCTGCAAAAATAAAAACAAACATATCGAAACATTTGATAAGTACAGAAACATAGTCTCATAGATACGATATATACATACATATACTTATGGATATGTATGAATGTAGATACATACATATATATATATACATATAAACTTATATGAAGATGTGTGTCATGGGCAATTTCGAGAAACAGCAAACATAATGATGTGCGTTAAATTGACTTATTCAAACTTATCACAACCTTTAAAAATATTATACCTGAACAGCTTTCGATTTACTGCATAATACAACAAGAGTAATTTTCGCGCTCTTTTTGTCACCCCAGCTCCATGCAATATAATTATGTTTCAGGCAATTTTGTCAAGGAGCGCGACGCGCGTCACCTGTGCGACAAGCAGCAACAGTGAAGTGTTTTTATCATATATGTATGTAGGTTAATATGTCTAGATATATAGGTTAAACTCACAAATTTAGGATGACGATGACAACACGCTCGAGACAATTGGGCAGCTATAGACGCTACTTACACTGTAGAAGTTAACCACGTTAGCGCGGTTCTCCGGATCGTCAAAAATTCCATAATATTGCTGAACAAATCCCTTTCCAATTTCCTCGTATTGTGGGTTTAGTGCCATGTTATTATTAATCAAGTGCTTTTAAAGGATTTAAACTTTATAATAAATTAACAATATTTTTAAACTTTAATTTGCAAGGCAGAAAACACATAGGCGACTATTGTGTAGTGATGTGAGAAACTATCGAAATGTCATTATATCGATTTTTAAAGCCGATATTTCACTATTGAACTCAGTATTAATTATTCGATTCGCCGCTGTATCGCTATTTCATTGAATATTACTATGTAACGTTCCCACTGAAACTACATTCAGCATTTGGTAATTGTCTAGTACGTGCACGACCTCGCCAAAATTCACGAAAAAAAATTCTCGATGGACCGCGAATTATCATGAATTATCGTGTAATTAGTTCGTCCCGCTCTCTCGCGGTTTCTTTTTAAATGCACTTTAAAGTTTCAGTGCACTACACTCGTTTTATCAAAGCAGGCTCTTCGAAAGCTGTCAAAAAATTTATAGCAAAAGAAAAAATAGATTTTCTAAATGCTGTAAACAAGTGTCAAGCAAGTATATGTGCATGCATGCAACAAACTCCTTGATGCAAATAATAATAAATAAGCAAGCAACTGCATACGTGTGATATTTTCCGCACTTTTTTATTTTTAAGGTCCTCGATGGACCGCGAATAACTATTTATAAGTGTATTGAACTATTTTCCGCACCACCATGTGTGGTAAAGTTCAAGGCGCGTTTTTTTCATTGTGGTATCCCCAGAAGGCTTACTCCACATATGTAGTCTAAATCGGTGTCGAAAAGCGGGTCTTGGTTTGTTCAGTGTCTTCAGCGTCGGAGTTCTGCGCATGATATAGTTGATGAACACGCAAAAAGTCAAATAATTGATCTATACTTGCATCCTAGCCACGATAGATATATTTAATTAACTTTTAAAACACTTTTGCACTTTTCTTTTTTTTACCTGCGCACGACATATCGAATAAATTTTTATTTGAAATTAATCAAATGCAATTTTTTCCCATAAAACTCCTGTCCATTTTAACTAATTTTGGATAGCCTGCTTTGTTTTTTTTTTCATTGAAACTGTAATAAAAATCCTATACATTTTAACTAATTTTGAAAGGCCTGCTTCGATATTTTATGTATTTTTCGCTGAACTTTAAAATGCATTTAAAAAGAAACCGCGGGAGAGCGGGACAAAATTTGTATACGATAATTCATGATAATTCGCCGTCTATCTGGGGTTTTTTTTCGTGAATTTTGGAGAGGTCGTGCACGTACTAGACAATTACCCAGCATTTTTACACTTTGAATTAAGTAAGTAACTGAAGAAGGGCTGTTCGCCAGCGTAAGGTGTTAAATATTTTAAACCACTTATCTTCCACTATTTTTACCCTTTCCCACATTTTCTTTCGTCGGCCCGTTTGTTCTCCATTTTTGTTTATGTTACTAACAATGTGACGATATGTCCCACATGACCATATTAACTAAATATTATTAGCAAACACAAAAAAAAATTATGAAAATATATATTTAAAGAATAAAAAAGATATATATTTAATTTATGTGCACACTTTATTTCATTTTCCGTTTTTGCTTATATTTCATCAATATTGTCGTCATTATTGACCATATTCAAACTTCTCACTTGTGTGCCAGTAATTTCTTTGCTCTGATGCCTAAAAAAACTCTTAGCCTGGCAGGAATTTTCCGCAGTGCTGGAGATAGGCTTTAATTGTAAAGCTTAGTTTCCACCAGAGATCAATTTCTGTACCCCTGGGTAAACTCCATATAAAAAAAGCGTTGGCTGGGGGTAACCGAATTTGGTCGACTAGATTCCGCTGCTGCAATCTCCAGAAAAGTCATCAAACAGAGTTGCCAGATAAGGTACGGCGTTGTTCAACACTTTTGGCACAACAGCTGGTATTTCTCTAAGCTTAGCTTCCACCAAAGCTAGGGGGTATCGAAATAAAAATTTCATATATTTCGACGCCGACCATCGGAATTTAGTGTAACCAACGCAACATCAAAAAGTAACGAAATGTCGATTGGTCCCACTGGTGCGTCCGCTGTCCGCTGTTTACATTTTTAAAAGTGAAAATCAGAGTACAATAATTTAAAGGTACAAAATGGCAAAATTCTTTCTAAACAGCGGCGGAGAGTAAGCTGAATACTGTCGTCAAATTTCGGCAAAGTTCCAGCAAAGTCGTTAAACAGAGTTGCCAGATGAGGTGCGCCGATGTTCAACACTTTTTGCACATTTGCTCTTTATAAAGCTTAGCTCATATTAATTCTGTCCTGCGTTGTGAACAGGTCCAGGCTCCCCTTTTTCACTTTTTGTTCACTTTTCAACATGTTTTTTTTAATTTTCATGTTGTTGTTCTTCTGTTCTCTTCTCTTCTTCTTCACGTTGTTGTCGACCCCTCGTCAAAAGAATGAACAAGGCATATATTTCTACAACGGGTACAGAAATACGAGCTGTTGTGTCAAAAGTGTTGAACAACGCCGTACCTTATCTGGCAACTCTGTTTGATGTCTTTCGTGGATATCGCAGCAGCGGAATTTAGACGACTAAATTCAGCTGGCCCCCAGACAACGTTTTTTTTTATATGGAGTTTACCCTGGGGTACAGGAATTTATCTCTGGTGGAAACTAAGATTTACATCGGGCCAGCGGATTTTTTGGTGGGGACTTAACTTTATGGATTTTACCCTCGGCCAGCGGAATTATTCAGTGGTGGGAACTGAGCTTTATATGGAAATTGTTAAATTCTAATTTAAAAAAACTAGTTGAGAACCCCAACTAACTAACTAGCTCTAAATTCATGATTAATCGGTCTCTATTTGGGTTGTTTTTCATTTGATTTGGAGATGTTTGGTATAAAACAGAACTTGACTTAAAATTTTTCTAGCAATCAAACTTTGAAAATAGCCAGAACTATCTAAAAAATGGATAAATTGGCAAGACTGGGTATATTCGAATTCTGTTAATTAAAAAACCGTCGTATTTTGACAATTTCATTAATTGGTCACATTGGTACGTTCCCTAAAACAAAACGGCTGTGGTTTTCGTGCGCAAATCGATTAAATTATTTTTTTTCTGTTATGTTAACTTTAGCAAATATTTCACAATTATGTCGCATATGCTTGCGTCATTTGCGACAGATTAATGAACAGCAGCATTCGACAACTGACAGCCATCACTCGCAACGGAGCAAAGCCAGTTACAACTCAAAGACATTACCCGATTTGGCCAAAATGTTGAATCAGTTTTTTGCCATTGACGTGTTTCAGCAACCAGACACTTTTCCGCAGAATGTCTGCGCATTGTGCTACAATGCCGTCGAATATTTTCAACAATTGTGCGCCGTAGCTGAGCAGAGCAACGAGATGTTAATACGCCTGACAATCTCCCTAGATGTTGATGAGACGGAACGTCCAATGGCAGCAACAGTTGCAGCCCTGGATGCTGACAAACATTTGGTTGGTATATACACATGTCTACAGTTGAGTCAGCTGTTTTAGGGCTGAGCTAGCATTTTTGCAGTTGCCGCTCGTGAAAGAGGAGCCCATTGAAGACGAAACGCAACAGCAACAAGAGTACGATTCAGCGCTTGATAAAGAGGCAGACGCGGACGCTAACACTGAGAATCATGATGTGACCAGCATGAACTGCGAAGCGACAGATACTTCTGGTGTCAACAAACGCAAATTGCTTGCATGCCAGCAGTGTGGCAAGCAGGTGTATAAGCTACCCTATTTGGAGGCACACATACGTGGCGTGCACGAGGGTCATCCGAAGCCGTTTCTTTGTCAGAACTGCGACAAAGCGTTCACTCGATATGAGCAACTGCGATCGCATATCCGCAATGTACATCCGACTCTAGCTGCTGCCACATCAACATTGACCAGCGAGGAGCTGGAACTGATCTGTGAACAGTGCAATCGCGAGGTATAGTACCAAAAATGCCCTGGGCGAACATTTGAAGCGACATGCGCAGGAGAAGCCGCACATTTGTGAACACTGCGGTGTCGCGAAGGTGACACGAACCGAATTGCTTACACATCTACGCATCCACAATCCCGACTGGGAAAAGTTCAAGTGCAAGCAATGTCCTCAGCTGTTTCGTCATAAGAGTGCTATCAGTCGGCATGTTCGAGTTGTGCACGAGGGACAGAGGCGATTTCAATGCGGCCACTGCCATAAGCGATTTGGAACACACGCCTCTCAACTGCGACACGAGCGATTGCACATTGAAACCGCCTTTTAATTGATGGAGACAGCTTATGTGCATATCCGCATTGTATGTATATTTATATGTTATATGTATTCCAAAAATATCAGGCTTATCCGTAGTCTTAATAAGGGACTGAATTAAGTGACTGAAACAATTCAATTTTAAAAGCATTTCTGTAAATACATTGGCTATCAGCTTATTTGACTCATTACCTTTTAAACTATGTTTTGCTTTTATTGCTTAATTGAAATAAAATTATATATATATATAAAATAAAATGATATTTAGCTTTGGTTTAAATCTTAATGAACAAATCTAACATATGTATATCTCCTTGTCAAAAAAATTGAGTAGTGGATCAAGTAAGCTGAGAGTCACAGTAGATGATGCTTTCATAATACAGTAATGGATAATATTTCAACATTTTCAATAATTAACAAATACCAAGTTAGTTGATTAACATAAAATCGTGTTTAATTTAACCGCTTTTATAAATACTTTTTTGAACGCAAGTGTCTTATACTATTTCTTTAAAATATGTTTACCAGCATTATAAACTTTCTTAAAGTTACATATATATCTTGATCTTAAATTCTGGCGCATTGCATTTAAAGTTGATGCCACTTCTACAACCAACAAATGTATTATAAACGTTAAATAAGTTTTTAAACAATTTAAGGATTGCTCATTGATTTTAACAAAAAAAAAACAGGGCTAGCGTCGACAGTGCATGACTACGAGTTGCGCTGCATCCAAACCTAATGACACCATAAAATATAAGCACATAAAATCGCTTTGAATGGCAGTCCACGCTAGTAACGAGGCATCACGAAGGATGCGAACGGGGACTGGCAATATATACATATAGGAAGAACAGAAAGTTTTCTACGATAGTCCGATTAGATCGAGTTTAATATCGATAAATAAAGGCATGCTTTTAGCTAAGAAAAGACTGACTTTTGATAACTACGCTGGTTCATGAGATGTGGGGGTGTAAGTGGGTGGGTCAAATCTTAAAAGATTGAATTGGATGGGGTTGTCGAGGTTTTTAAAAAAATCTATACACGATCATAGAACAGGTCGAATGATACTTTGATCATTCCAGTCCGAGGACTCGTTAAAAAGATACTAACACTTAAAATATAGAATATTGTGGATTTAGGAATGTTCGTCCTACGACTGTTTTTTAAAAAAGCCGCTAGCTTAGCGGGAGAACAAAAAACGCTAGATTTGACACCCTCACCGTTTCCAAACCACATAAACTACAGATATGTTCTATACATCAATGGAAAGGTAAAACGCTACAGGTAAAGTAGAGCTATTCATTGCACATTTTGGATTTAAACAAATCGAATTGGTACTAAAGTTTTTAATAAAACTTATGATTAGGGTAGTCTACTTCTGCTACAGTAGTAAACGTTGTTCCCCCTATGCCTCCAATGTTGTCAGTTGTAGCACCCCGTAGACAAGTTTTTTTTGTCTCAACTTTCCTGACACAACTTGTTAATCTGTAGTTTCTAATATAACCGAAGTCCCCCCCCAAAGTTTGGACGTAGCGAAATAAAAATGTCATATGTTTCGACGCTAACCATCGGAATTTATTGCGACCAGCGCAACACCAAAAAGTAACCAAATGTCGATTGTGATTAAAATTTTTGGCCGCCTCTGATGATTGTTCATGAGTTTAAGGCTCAAAAAGCGAATGCATCCTTCACCTGCAACTCTATTAAGCAATACCCCTACTACTACGACTCCAAAAAATAGACTGTCTCACTATCCAATACCAGAATGTTGGAGGCCTTCTTACCAAACTTCAACATCTGTATTTGTGTAGTACTTCTTTTGAGTCTGACATTGTAGTTTTTTCTGAGACTTGGTAAAACTCTAACATTTCTGATTTTTGTCAAATAATTTTATGATACACTAGGGAGCTCCGCCCCCTGCTCGCTTCGCTCGGTTAGTTTTGTTAGTAAAGTTTAGTAAAAAAAATTATGTGTTTAAGATGTTTTCCTCACTTCCACACCATCACAGAGGTAAAGGATTTGTCGCATTTTTTTATAATGTGGTATCCCCAAGAGGTATAATCCACTAACATTCATACAATGGAAGTCCTGGTGAATTCTGATTGTTCAGAAACTCGATAGTATAATGTATTATTAATTTCGTACCTTTAGTATGAGTTTGGTTAAGATATCTTGAGAAACAAAAAATTTTTCATACTAAACAGAGCTCGCAAGTAATAGTTGACCGTTTTTCCCCTTGCGGCTTGTGCGCGAATAAAACCGAAAAAAAAGTGCACGCTCGCTCTTTCTCTGAGCAGAACACTTCGTGTATCTTCGTTTTTCTTTTCGGTTGAGTGTTATCAGCTTAGCCATTCGTATTACGCTCTTTCAATAACAACTTTGAGCTCTCGATTCTCACGAACGGTTGCACATTGAGAGTCAGAAGATGAGCAGAAATATGAAATGCTTAGTGCAAACGGTCTTTAATTTTTTTGCTTTTTGACAATGCTGTCTTTTACCTAAAACAATCGAAAATATATCTGTAATCGCATTGTAACGTTGCATTTAGAGTCTCGGAGTCTTTGCTCAAAGGGTCCGTAAATAAGAGTTAATTTCGGACAACGGAAAAAGGTCTACTGTTATTTGCGAGCTCTGATACTAAAGGGTAATTTGCATCCGATTGTTCCTATGGCATCTATGGTTCCTATATGATCTGTGAGTTTGGATGAGATATCTTAAGAAACAAAAAGTTTTCCATACTAAAGGTTAATTTCATCCGATTATTCCTATAGCAGCTATATGATATAGTAATCCGACTTTGACCGAATTTGGTCAGAATGTAAGAGACAGTCCCAAACATCTAATCTGTAATTTTGGCTTGGATATCTTACGAAACAAAACAGTTTTTTATACAAAGCAATTCCCCGACCTTTTGACCTCAGGTAAACACACTTCCAGGTGGAATTTTACAAAATGCCGTCTTATTGCACGATGAAATTGTCTCAGCTATGTTGTGTGCAAATTTCAGCTCTTTACCTTTAGCCGTTTGGCCTACACGTTGATGTGTCAGTCAGTTAGGACAAAGAGTTTTATATATATAGATTAAATATTTTTCGTCACAAGATTGGATATCAGAAATTTTAGGGCATGGAAAGGGTTTTGTCACTAGGCTTTTACTTTTTCAAAAAGTCTTTTTTGGAAGATACAGTATTCAGGACGTATTTCTAAATGTTCCAACTGCTAGAACTTATACTCCACTAGCGATGCCATTACCATTGGATGCATCGTATTCTCATGACCAATGTATAATTTTAGTTTTTTAAGTTTCAAAACCAACTTTTTCGATAGAAGCGATTTAAAAAAAGTATGTGCATTCGATAGAGAAATCTTTACAGACAACGAGTCCAGAAACATTTTTGGAATCGGGTAAAAATTGTAGGCGTGACAGCCTCTCAAAGTCGACCCATTTTTCAGTTCAAATGTGCAATTATGCTACCGATCTTAACGTTTTTGCTAAAAATGGCAAAAAGTGAACTAAGAGTGAATATGGGGCGCCTGGACCTGTTCACAACGCAGGACAGAATTAATCTAATTCTGGAAGTGGGGAAATATCCAATAATTTACGATAATTACGAAAGAAAAATTCTAAATAATTCCTGTGCCATTTAAGTACAATAAAAATTTAATAATCAATAATTTTGTCATTTGTTAGTTTCTCGTGCATAGACAATTTATTTTTTGTACTTTTGGGTTGTAAAAAATTTGTGGAACATGCCTGTATAATAATTTTCTTTCTGTCTTCGATCAAAAATAGTAACTTTTTTAAGTTTGCGAAAAATCCACGAAGGCTAATATGACTACGAGGATGTATTGGTAATGCTATACGTGTGCTATATAAATCTCTAAAAGCAACCCAAAGGTAGGTGTTCCTGAAACCAAGCAACCAATGCTTTCAAATGTCAAAAAAATTGTGGAGAAGTTTCATAACATTTAAAATTTCTGGAAGTAAATTAAATTATTTTAAAAATGTTAAAAAAAACCTAAAAATATATTTTGAATGAATTTATCTGTTACTAGGGGTGCCACAGAAATCGAAACCAACCGAAAATCTCCCAAAATTCCATGCATTTCTAGGAGATTTTCGGTTGGTATCGATTTCTGTGCCACTCCAGTATATATTCCATACCTCAAATTAATAATTTTGTTGAAATTGAAAATGAATTTATAGCAGTCGACAAAAATGAATTCGAAAATATGCACGGAAAAATTATATACATACATAGCTGCCTACGCTCTTGTAGCTGTGTATAAACACGACAACACTATGTATGTAGAATGTATGTAACAGGCAAAAGGAGGCGTGGCAGACCCCATAAAGTGTATATTCGTGATCAGTATCAATAGCCGAGTCGATATAGCCATGTTCGACTGTCTGTTTGAAATGCGAAAAGTTTATTTGACCAAAAAAATGCATATAATAATATTTTTATAATATGTCTTTATATTATTTTGAATAGTACACATATTAAGCTATTTATATCCAAAAAGAATGAACAATTACCATTAGTTTCAACAATTTATGAGTATACACTGAGGTCCGTACATGTAATCTGAAGGAGGTTCACCACTCTTCCGAATCTTTTGGTCACATCCCGAAATTCAAGTTTTAATATGAACAACTTTGTTGGTTATTAAGATATCTCAACCAATTTACCAGAATTTGCATTTAAGTTGGTCTTATATACATCGTGACCAAATTTGAAAAAAGCCGAAAAAGCCATCAAATATTCGAGTGCACTCGACTGTAGCCGCACCTCACCACGAGCGAAGCGAGCAGGGGCGGTCCCCCTTTATTCGATGGAAGTATGTATGTATATTAAAATCTATCTGCAGACACTACTGAGATTGCGTTTGCAATACATCCACTATTAGAGTAGGATACAGCAAAGCCCATACGCTGAGAAAATTAGTGCTATGCACATCCTACAGCGCCTAAGCGCGAACTCGGGTCTACACCCATCAGTCGACTGACTGCAGAAGGTTGAATGGGTCGCATGAGATCGCAGGTACAGAAAAATAGAGAGCGCTTTCAGAAGTCGCCAGGAGCTTCAGAGAAGGGAATTCGGATGGCAAGATCTAGTGGAACCAATTCAAAAATGTTAAAAATGGACCTGGCTGCTTTAAGCTGGCGGAGGAACACCTCCGATCTGCAAACACGTTCAATGGTACCAGGAAAATATGAAGATCATAGCCTGCGACGATGTCAAATTGGCAGAGCTGTTTAAAGCTGCAGTCTCCAAACTGGACACTGTAAATTGGAGTGAACTTTGTTTAATGTACTCATTCCTCGTAGGGAACAATGCGGGAGGAGGCAAACTTATCTTTCTACACCGATGGCTCTAAGCTGAACAGTTGGGTGGAGCTTACTCTCAATAGGATCTTTGCATTGAAAGATCTTTTATGTATCCTGATCACTCCCAAACGAAAAAAGAAGAGTTGCACAGACAAGAAAGATGAAGAATCTGCAGAACTTTTTTTCATTACCTTGCCTGTACTAGCATATACCCTAACATAACATTCAACATTAATAATGACTTGCACAAAAATGTATTCATAAATATTTTATCAATTTAATAAAATACATGCATTGTGTATGAGTAATCTATAAGTGTGTTTTTTTTTATATTTATTTAAAATGGCTTTTATAAAATGTATATAAAATAGTTGTGACTTAAGAATACATATATTTACATAAAACTTGCGTAAATTAACTGATCTCAACTCATAGTTCTCTTTTATCTAAAGTTCAACATTTACACGGGTATTTAAACATTAACAAGAACCACACAATTTTAATATACATTATGAAAAGTACATATATCAACTACCTTATTATGCATGCATGTATGTACAATGTATCAGGCTGTATAGGTAGGTATGATAAAATATGTAAATACTTTTTGGGATCTGCAGCGCTAACAACCCACCTGGCGAGTTTAATACACCTGTTGTATAAAATGTTTTGTAATAAATAACAGCATTTTCGAGTTTTGATTGGGTACTGAAATGATATTCAACAGGCAGATATCTAAATGTTGCTAATTAAGCACTTTTAACTCGCATTCTTATAAATATTTTCCTTGCTGGCGGAAAATAAATGGAATTTAAAAGAGTATAAATGAATAATTACATAAGATTGTAACTTTTACCTAACCAAATTTTTTATGATTAGGCTTATTTAAAAAAAGAACTGTAGAATGGGTTGTGACATTCTCGAGTACTGATCGAAAAAGCTTAACAAAAAAATTGATTGATAGATTTAAAATTAAAATCAAAAACTCTGATCATAGAAATGTTTTTTTTTCATATGTGGCTCCATATGTATAACAAAAAATATGTTTGGTAAGGATTACAAAACAATTGCAATTTTGTTGTGTAGTGTTGCTAAAGGGCGACCTCGGAATACAGATACATAAATATATATATATATATATATATATATATATATATATAAATCCACTTCGCTTTTAAACAGAATAATGGCCACTGCATCGTAAGATAAAATAACTTAAGCTAAGGAATCGCTCGTGCTTCTGTGACGAATAACACTCAGAAAATCTTCGCTAAGCTCGGCGTGCGGCGAAATGGATTCCATGAACTGGAAGATACGCTGCCCACGAAGCGCGTCTTTGCGGATGTCTTGAGACGCAGTTTTGGTTTTGTTGTCGTGCTGGTGGGGCTGGAGGAGCCAGACGAAACGCCGGATGAACTGGCAGCTAATAATGTCGATATTGAGCCTTTTGATGACAGCGGCTGCGGATTTATAAACTGTGATGCTTAAACAGGTTCTCAACATAAACAAAAGCAATTAAGCATAAAACGTACCTTTAAATAGTTGCGATCCATTGGCGTTATGACCTTAAGTTCCAGTGCCGCGCCACACGACTGAATAAGCCTAACCACCTGCTGATGTGAATACCATTTCACATCCATTCCTGCGATTTCCACGATGAAGTCGCCTTCCTTGATGCCACCCAGCTGTTAATGTTAATGAAGTAGCTTTATAACTGAATAATTATTTTAGTGAGTGAATGAGGCATACTTACATCAGCCAGGGAATTGATTTCGACATGTGCTATTATCACAAGCGCATCGCCACGCACATGAAAGCCAAAATTCTCGAGCTCCTTGTACTGACTGCAACCGGCCTCGTGACTCTCATCAGCCGTTGGACAGTGACAATGATAGTTGCTGGGATCGTGGTACATAGCTGAGCCTTTCTGCAGGCGCACACAACGCGGTGCAGTCCAGTGGCGACGTGCCGAAAATATTGCAATGGATACCAGCCGCTTGAAAGGGTCCTCCACTTTGTACGATGTAAAATCGGGACCCGTCAGAGAGCGTGAACTTTGAAGAGGCTACAATAGAAAAGGCGATGTGGTTATTAGACATGTTATGATTATGGATCTATGCTTTTCCAAATCATCACCTTCAACAGTGCGCTCAACCAGATCGTAGCACTCGTCAATGTTCTTGACCGGCGCTTGCAGGGTGAATCTTTCGTACTCCTCGTGAGTCTTGTAGTGTGCCTCCTTAATGACCTGCGTCAGTGATGTTTTGTTCTACAGAAAAAAATAAAAGCTTGTGACATGAGCTACTTTGACAATTGGCAAGTCTGATTCACCTTCAGATAGCGGCACATGCGTTGCAATCGTTGCGCCTCCTCATGACTAGCCAGAGCTTCTTTTAAATGAGTGCTCTTGATGGCAACAACACTGGCGCTCTCATCCTCACTTTCACTGCTGGCCTCTGTGGCACGCAGTGCCTCCCGCGCATTGCCAATGAAAGACTCATTCGATGACACCGTCTGGCTATTTTTGGTGCCCAGCGAAACATTGTCACCATCGCTCACAGTCGCATCAATTGCTCCGCGCCTCGTAGTCATATGCTAAAAAGCAAATGAGTCAGTACAATATAATACGAGTATGATATTTTCATAGCCAACAAATTCAGCGACTCACCTTTGTACAATTCGGCTTTAAGCGGCACCAGACCCGCCCAGCACTCGGGCAGGTAGGTGTGCGTGTCATTCACTTGGATGTTCTTGTGCATCTCGTTGTATTCCACCGACAGCTGCGCCGCTTCACCTGCCAAATCCCGAAAGAGCTGCAATACATGCGAATCATTATTACATGTTAATTTTAGTTTTTGCTAGTTTTTGGTCAACACTCAGTGAAAGGTTTATTATTATTATTACTTTACTTATTCTTATACCCTGTGCGGGTATTTTAAGTTTGTCAAAAGTATGTAACAGGCAGACGCATGGGCGTCGCAAGACTTTTCTCAAGGGGAGACAAACAATTTATTTTAGTCTATTATAAACTGTCTTAGTAAAAAAAAAATAATTAAAAAAAAGTATTTGCCTTCGTCGCTGCTTGAATGTGAAATTGATATAAAAGGCTTAACCACAAAGGATCTCACAAGGCCTCAAAAAATTTTTGGAGGAAAAAGGACTCAATGCAATTGCGGAATTAAAAGAAAAACCGACAACATCTATAAGATCTAGAAACTTCAAGTTTGGCATGTAAGTTCCTAAATACCATAAGCGGATCAAGTTGGTTTTTATTTTTGGATCGGCTCACGATATCATATAGCTGCCAAAA
>JAWNLU010001330.1:0-212697 GCA_035042165.1 Drosophila kuntzei | reverse complement strand
GTAATCCGACTTTGACCAAATTTGGTCAGAATGTAAGAGACAGTCCTAAACATCTAATCTGTAAGTTTGGTGTTGATATATATTAAGAAACAAAAAAGTTTTCCATACTAAAGGTTAATTTCATCCGATTATTCCTATGGCAGCTATATGATATAGTAATCCGACCTTTGACTAAATTTGGTCAGAATGTAAGAGACAGTCCCAAACATCTAATCTGTAGGTTTGGTTAAGATATCTCAAATGCAAACAAAAAAGTTTTTCATACTAAAGGTTAGTTTCAACCGATTGTCTTATTGCAGTGGCGGCTAAGATATAGTAATCCGATTCTGACCAAATTTGGTCAGGAATGTAAGAGACAGTCCTAAACATCTAATCTGTAAGTTTGGTTAAGATGCTATCTTAAAAACAAAAAAGTTTTCTTACATAAAGTAATCTCCATGACCTTTGACTTCAAATGTATTTCAGGTGGAATTATAAACATCTCGATACTGACATAGTTTGTTTTACGAGATAAAGGGAAAATTTCAGCTCTTTACCTTTAAAAAAAAAAAAAAAAAAAATGATGTACAAATAAATAGTCATTGTAATGTCAGTCATTAACAATAATAGATCAGGACAAAGAATTTTATATATATAGAAAAAAAAAAAAATGGCAGCATATCTAGTACGGCTTAGCAATTTTAATTGCATACACTGCACATTGGGATGAAATGCCTTTATTTTGGCCACAACCGTAATTTTAAAGCTAGAAAGTTGAAACTTGGAGAATTTGCTGCTTATATTATTTGTGAATTTCGAAAAAAAAAAAAAAAAAAAACAACCTTGCCTTTCTTGCCGCCCACATAATAGAACTGCAGTATATATAAAATTCATATGTTGTTATATTTTTTCTTCATTTTTTTTATCCACAATTGTTAGAAAATTGTTATATTTTAATATTTTTGCATATTATAACATAGCTTAATTAACGAAAACTTAAAAATAAGTACATAAACTTGTATTAATATAAACGTTCTTCTTCTAAATCAAAATCAAAATATGGTATACTTGTAACTTCTGTCTGTCTTCAACACTATATACTTGGGCTGCATCTTCCGGTTTTGGAGAAACTAAAAGTGCAATAACTTCACTTGGCAATGAGTGTGATTTAAAAAAAAAAAAAAAAAAAAAAAAAAATAAGTAAGGATCAGAAGAATCCAAAGCTCGGTGAAATACGTCGGTTAAATTGTTCACTCGGCTATTTTTCCTGGCATGCAAAATCCTATCACGCTTATAATATTTGTTGCGAGCCTCAGATGCGTTTTCGCCTAAGCAACCAACAGGAAGTACAGATGATTCAATTATTTGTGGACCATGAACTAAAATTTTGTGGACCGTAGCGGTCATTGGATACCACGGATATTTAATTAAATGCAAACGAAGCGTTTCTTCACAAAATTTCTTAAACTTATTTAAACAAACGTTGACATTGCGATTTTTATCCAGCCAAACTTCTAGTAAGTCACCTCGACGAATAGCAACCTTGCTCGCATCTATTGAAATATTTAACCCCCCCGCCAATTCCCGCTAATTAATTAAATGCTATCTGAATATACACATAATAACACATACTACCACAAAAGTTGTTATTTGAATCCTGTTGTATCTTGCTAGATATGCTCCACGAAACACAAATATTTTAAGGTTAGAATCAACAAAACTACTGTTTACGTATTTCATTAAAAACATGACAACACAAAAGCACATATAATTAAACACTTATACACATATTTTCTACATACCATGCGAAACATTTTCCATTTTAAGGTATTTTAATTGGTCAAACTGTTTAAAAATACGAGAACGCCAAAGTTAAGAAACTTGTCTAATCAGCAAGCTTGCAAGCACCACGTGGCAAGAACAGCTGACTTTCAAGGGCTGGTGGAAGACAAGGGCTGCACAATAAAATACCAATTAAATATTTTCGATGTCTAGGGACTTTTCTTAGCTTGAAATAATTGTAACATTATTGATATATTAACACGAACTTTTTTAGTTGTGGCCAAAATAAAGGCATTTCATCCCAATGTGCACTGCTTGAATGCAGATCAACATCTGCCCTGCTTCATATTAGCATGTTTACTGCTTGCGGAAGAAGAGCTGTACTGCTTGCATACCGCACTTCTTGCTGCACAGCTTGCAGACTGCACGCAAGCGCACTGTTATCAGCAGAACGCACAGCCTTATCTATAAGTTGTTCTTATCTTTGCTAATTTGCATACTGAGTGCCCGATCGATTCCCTTATGTCACCTTGGATAAGTTCGGCTAAATCATACGATTTAACCGTTAGTATCAATCGTCGCCCACGCTTTGAGGTAAATTCTGGTCGAGCTTAGCTAATTAGCTGCCGATCGTATTTACCAGAGAACATTGAGCGAGCGTCTCTTGTGCAAAGCACAACGCTATCCGCAGAACGTTAAAGAAATTTTCATTAAATTCACGTGCAGTGACGTAACACTCATACGAGTGAGAAAAATCATTAAGAATGGATGCATTTCTCCCGGATTTTCATCCCGGATTGTGACTCCAAGTTTATTCCGGATTTTCTTTTAAAAAAAAAAAAAAAAAAAAAAAAAAAAAAGCCTTTCAACAACTTAAGCCAGGTATGTGGCGGAGGTAATAGTGATACCTATACTAAAGTGTTCTTTCGACAGTGCCCAGTGCCAGTGCTTTTAGTTCAAAAAAAAAAAAAAAAAAAAAAAAAAAAAAAACATTTACATTCCAAGTAAAAAACGGATTTGTAACGTTTTTGTCATCAAGTCAGCACTGGCATCGGCCGTATACAGAGCTCCGCTCCCGGCCAGAAACTCCTCAAGGGTATATACCCTGCGCGGCAGGTCGCTGTGTGGATTGCAATGCTGCCGTACTGATTTGCACGATTTCGTCACCGTGGAAAGTGAAAAGTTGCCGTTCTGTTCTTCTGAGATGCTGGCAAGGATTTGACACTGCCGAGCGCCTTTTTCTTTAGTTTCCCAAATCGTGCTAGGCATATACTTTGAAACAATGTGTAAAGTGAAACATATTATATTAAAAAATATTGTAAAAATCATAAAACAGTGCTTTGCACTTAAATATGTCCACTCAGTGGTGCTCTTAAAAGAATTGGAACGAAAAAATTTAACGTAAAGATTTTATTCAATTTAATTTTTATTTAAATGAAAATTCAAAATTTGCTGAAAGAAAAATTGTATAACATAATCATTTTTGATTGCGACGAAAAAAAAAGAACATGTAAGAGAGCTCTCAATAATAAATGAGTATGTCCTCAGTAAAATAGCTATATGTGCAAGTATTCATTTCGATACTGTTTCAATTAGAATAACCGTACATTTATTTTCAGTATACAGTTTTTTTCGTTGATGTTTTGTGTTCATTCGCAATGTTTAAGTTTCGTTCTGTAGCCTTTTCTATAGTACCGTTAGCTAAAAAATGTGCGAGAGCTCGCGATATTCCTAGAAAATGGGTATATGTGCAATTCGTTATAATTGATCGTTTTGTGCTGCAGTGTCAACAAAGTTTTAGTAAATGTTATAAGATTGGACTGTGAGATTGTAAACATAATATTAGTGCTTAATAAGAGTGACATTTGTAAACAAGCGTATTACAAAACCTAAAATGCCTCGTGGAACTGAACTTTCGCCAGATGATCAAGTTAAAATTAAAACAATGTATGAGAGTGGGATTAAAGTTGGACAAATTGCAGTGAAAACAAATCGCCATCGTAACACCATTACAAATTTTTTGAAAAATCCCGAAGGATATGCTGATTGTAAGCGCTGTGGTCCCGTGTCGTCAATTAATGAACGCGTAAAGAGGCACATTAAACAACTTGCTACCCAGGATTCGATGAGTTGCTCAAAAATTAAAGCTGAACTGGGACTATCAGTCACTCGACAAAGGATTCGACAAATTTTGCGAGAGGACTTGCACTTAAAATATGAAAATAAAGTGCCTAAACCACGCTTAACCCAAAGGCATAGAAATGCTCGGATTGACTTCTATGATAAATACAAATTCTGGGAAGAGGAATTTGATTCCGTAATTTTTAGTGACGAAAAGAAGTTTAACTTGGACGGCCCTGATGGTCACCACAAATATTGGAGGGATCCCCGCCATCCTCGGCAGACTTGCTACAAGCGCAACCATGGGGGAGGATCCCTCATGGTATGGGCTGCATTCAGTGCTAAGGGAAAGTCCCAGATATGTTTTATATCAACTCGAATGAATGCGGAAAAATATGTAGAGCTGTTACAATCCGATCTTATATCATTTGCTGAAGAACTTCATGGTGAAAACTGGATTTTTCAGCAGGACAATGCACCGATACATGTGGCAAAGTACACGAATGCTTATTTCGAAGCCCATAAAATTCCATTGCTAGACTGGCCAGCTATGAGTCCGGATCTAAATCCAATAGAGGACTTATGGGGGATCCTTTCTGCAAAAGTTTTTGTCGCATCGAAGCAGTATGACAATTTAAAGCAGCTTAGAGAAGCCATTGTAACGGAATGGGCTAAAATTGATCTGTCATTGCTGGAAAAGCTGGCATCATCAATGCCACGTCGACTATTATTAATCCAAAATCAAAAAGGAGGACTTATTTCTTACTAAACTATCAAAAAAACTGGTTTTAAAATAATGAAACTCCAGATATTTGATTATTTTCATAATGTAACCGTTTTGTACATATAGCCATTTTCATGAAGAAAATCTTTTCTTAAATTCCATAAAATGCATAATGCGTCTTCTTGAATATTTTTATCCTTTTTCTTTTGTTGCTTCTTAATATGTATCTAATAAAAATTATAAAGAATGAAAACTTAAATGTGTTTTGAATGTACACCAATTAAATAGGTTGCACATATAGCTATTTGACTGAGGTATGTAGGGTTATGATCTTATTATTATTTTTTTTATACGTATTATGGTTAGCCACATCGTCATCTTGAGCTCAACGACGGCAGTGCTTGGTGAGTCCTAAGTCTTGGTAAACATGTTTCTATTGTTAGAATCATAATTACATACATACATACGATATATTTTATTAGCTCTTAAATTGCGTTAGCCTTTTTCCCCATTTGCTTATTAAACCTAGATTGATTCCCATAATTAAATATATATATATATTTATCAATATGTATATATATATTTCTGCATATAATATTAGTAATTTTTATTAAATTGCTTGTTTTGGTTGAGAACAAATTAAATTAATATCTTCAACACACATTAGACTTATATACATAGATAATGAAATGATTATAAAGAAAAATGATTGAATAATAATTATAAATAAATATGTTTAGAATTAACTATAATACAATAAATATGAAATCATGAAAGTTTAGTTCGTTTTTAAAAATCCGTCGCCGATCAACATTCCAATGCCGATCCAAATCTAAGTAGTAGCGAGAGTTACTATAGGGGCAATTCCAAAATTTATAATAGATATTGCCAAGGTAGGGAGGGTATAGAATAGGGTATAACTTACATCAAAATACCCTACAACCCAACTATACACCATTAATGTCTGTCTGTTAATATCTAGTCCGTATCATATTTTCATTCCCCTTTCTGTATTCCGCTTTTTGTTGCATAGTGCACTTTAATTTGTTGAAGTGTGTGTACGCCACCATAGGAGGAGGAAGAACCCCGCCCCATCCGTCGAGCTGAGTCTAGGCTAAGCAAGAAGTGCACGCACCCGAATCCTATGTGGCCATGGCTGATCATACCCGACGTTAGTCAGATTCTTTTAGAATCTGCTGGGTATTAGAAACGCCGCACGACTACACCCCTTGGACGCTACACAATGGCGCCCGAACGTAGAACACGACACTACAAGTTTGAAGTCTCCAATTGAATTTTTGGACTTTATGACAACAAAAAACGACTTCTGGACCATAGTGCACAGTGCGGATCTATGAATAGTTTAGCTTTTAAAAAGAAATGGGAATACTCGATATAAATATGTTTATATGTAACATTGGCCACGTTCACAAAAATGATTTGGTTCCTGGTAACTTTTCGGATTGCTTTGTTCTTATTGAAGAAATTGACAGATACACAGCATTATATAACAATGTTATACAGGAAGAATGGAAAATTTGCTACGAATGTCTGAACAGATCGAGTTATATACCGATCGAAAGGTATAGTCTTAACTTAAAAAAATGCATACTAAGACTTTGATATCTCAAATGGTTCATGATATAGGGGGGTGTAAGTAGGTGGTGCAAAATTTTAAATGATTGCAGCGGATGGAGCTATTGGAGATTTTCGGTAAAATTAGTTTTATTAAATTTAATATCGTTCGTCACAAAATGGAATATCAGAAATTTTGGGGCAGGAAAACCCTTTCGTCACTAGACTTTTACTTTGTAAAGAAGTTTTTTTTGTTATCTTTAGTCAGCCATTAAGAATATACGATAAACAGTTTCAATAATTCTTTAAAACTTCGATAACTTCAATTTTTTTTTTTCTTACCTCTGTAGCCAAGCATTGTAATTCGAAGAGCCATCATCGAAAAGTAGCTTCTTAAGAGTATCATCTTGAGCTACATCACGTCTTATATTTAATTCGTTTTGCAATTTCCCAACACGTCTCTTGATTATAGAATCGTTTGTTGCTACTTTCCAATTCAATATCTGTTTAGTTAGGTAATCCGATGCCATGAATTGCTGCATCATTTTCCTGCAAATCAAATTAATGCGCTTCACAGTATTTTTCACAATCCTTATTCATTTATTTAAATACCTGTGGTAGGCCATCATTTGCAAAGCGGGTAAAAAGTCTTGTATATAGTTTTGACTTATTTTATCGTTTACGCCCATAAAGAAAACGTGTACTGGCATCATTTGAGTATTTAAAATATCATCTAAATTTAATGAGATACAGTCTACAGTAATAATATAATGCTGGATCAAAGAGATCAGTAAGTATTGCACAGAATAACATGACACAATTTTAAAAATATTTTTTTGACTTTTGTAAACTGTAAGAGCCATACTGAGATAGTCTTTCTAAAGAGACTTTACTTAAAAACTGACGCTTCGAAAAACTACTTTTGCCACTTAAGTGTTGTCACTTTCTACTATTCGTTTCGATCACTGCATCTCTGGTTCTGCTCCAGATGCACAAAGTAATGCGAGTAAACGCATTTACTTTTACAACTGAGTCCAAAATAATAGGAACTCTAGCCAAAAATTAAAAAAAAGAGGTGTTACTTATAGCCATATTATATTCTGGAACTCTTTCTACTTCCGTCTATGCAGCAAAATTGAATTTTTTTCGTTTTACACATACCATTCCCTCTCTTTTAATACACATTTTTCTATTGCAGAGTTTTTTTTTTAATTTTTAGAATTTATCTTCACATTTTGTTTCTGTTTTTAGCCTACATATGCTATTATTAGCCAAGAGTGCCAAGGTCGATTTTATTTTTTGAATTTAATCCGATTGTTTTGGCGGTATTCATTTATAAATTAAGAAAATTCATATTTTTCGTGTTATTTTACGATTTTTAGACTATAAAATTCTAAAAACTTTTTTGAGTTATAACGATGCTTTCAGACAAATTTTTTTTTAATGTTTAAGGAAATTGTTTGGTCTCTAACTTTCATGGTATGTTTTTTTTTGTAAACTTTCCTCAGCAAAGTTACTTAGAATCTTTTAAGCTACAAGTTTTATGAAAAAGCCAAGCTTCTAAAATGGGGATTTGAGGCTCTTTGAGATCAAAGTGTGGGGGATCGGTTAAGCATCAGCCTTAAGTATTAAATATGTTGTTGTTTCTTGAAATTTATGAACCAATTTCACAGAGCGGAGCTCCCTGCTATTTATATATATATATACTAGGGGGCTCCGCCCCTGCTCGCTTCGCTCGCGGAAATGAAATTTAGTTAATAATGTTAATTAAGTTTAGTCAAAGTAACCTTTAGTATGAGTTTGGTTGAGATTTCTTAAGAAAGAAAAACAATTTTCATACTAATCGATAATTTGCATTATATTGTTCCTATAGCAGCTATATGTTATAGTAATCCGACTTTTACGAAATTTGGTCAGAATGATGAGTGACAGTCCCAAACATATAATCTGTAAGTTTGGTTAAGATATCTTAATTTATATAATATAAGTCACATTAACCTTTAGTATGAAAAACTTTTTTGTTTCTTAAGATATCCAAATCAAACTCACAGATTGTATGTTTTGCGACTGTCTCTTACATTCTGAACCAATTTGGTCGAAATCGTTCAACTATATCATATAGCTGTCATAGGAAAGATCGGTCGAAAATCATGTGTTAGTATGAAAAACTTTTTGGTTTCTTAAGATATCTTAACCAAACTTACTTTGGGACGGTCTCTTACATTCTGACCAAATTTGGTCGAAGTCGGATTACTATATCGTATGAAACTAACCATTGGTATGAAAAACTCAGCAGCTATATGATATAGTAATCCGACTTTGACCAAATTTGGTCAGAATGTAAGAGACAGTCCCAAACATCTAATCTGTAAGTTTGGTGTTGATATCTTAAGAAACAAAAAAGTTTTTCATACTAAAGGTTAATTTCATCCGATTATTCCTATGGCAGCTATATGATATAGTAATCCGACTTTGACCAAATTTGGTCAGAATGTAAGAGACAGTCCCAAACATCTAATCTGTAAGTTTGGCGTTGATATATTAAGAAACAAAAAAGTTTTTCATACTAAAGGTTAATTTCATCCGATTATTCCTATGGCAGCTATATGATATAGTAATCCGACTTTGACCAAATTTGGTCAGAATGTAAGAGACAGTCCCAAACATCTAATCTGTAAGTTTGGTTAGTATATCTTAAGAAACAAAAAAGTTTTTCATACTAAAGGTTAATTTCATCCGATTATTCCTATGGCAGCTATATGATATAGTAATCCGACTTTGACCAAATTTGGTCAGAATGTAAGAGACAGTCCCAAACATCTAATCTGTAAGTTTGGCGTTGATATATTAAGAAACAAAAAAGTTTTTCATACTAAAGGTTAATTTCATCCGATTATTCCTATGGCAGCTATATGATATAGTAATCCGACTTTGACCAAATTTGGTCAGAATGTAAGAGACAGTCCCAAACATCTAATCTGTAAGTTTGGTGTTGATATATTAAGAAACAAAAAGTTTTCCATACTAAAGGTTAATTTCATCCGATTATTCCTATGGCAGCTATATGATATAGTAATCCGACTTTGACCAAATTTGGTCAGAATGTAAGAGACAGTCCCAAACATCTAATCTGTAAGTTTGGTGTTGATATCTTAACAAACAAAAAAGTTTTTCATACTAAAGGTTAATTTCATCCGATTATTCCTATGGCAGCTATATGATATAGTAATCCGACTTTGACCAAATTTGGTCAGAATGTAAGAGACAGTCCCAAACATCTAATCTGTAAGTTTGGTTAAGATATCTTAAAAAACAAAAAAGTTTTTCATACAAAGCAATTCCATGACCTTTTGACCTCGGGTAAACACACTTCCAGGTGGAATTTTACAAAACGCCGTCTTATTGCACGATGAAATTGTCTCAGCTATGTTGTGTGAAAATTTCAGCTCTTTCTAGCCGTTTGGCCTACACGTTGATGTGTCAGCAGTCAGTCAGTCAGTCGTCAGCGTCAGTCAGTCAGTCAGTCAGCAGTCAGCAGCCAGTCAGTCGTCAGTCAGCGTCGTCAGTCAGTCAGTCAGTCAGTCAGTCAGTCAGTCAGTCAGTCAGTCAGTCAGTCGTCAGCAGTCGCCGCGCAGCGTCAGTCAGTCAGTCAGTCGTCAGTCAGCAGTCAGCAGTCAGGACAAGATTTTATATATATAGATTTGCATCTACTTGGCAGCATAACTATAACGGCTCAGCAATTTTAATTGCATACACTGCACATTGGGATGAAATGCCTTTATTTTGGCCACAACCGTAATTTTAAAGCTAGAAAGTTGAAACTTGGAGAATTTGCTGCTTATATTATTTGTGAATTTCGAATTTTTTTTTTTTACACTGCAACCTTGCCTTTCTTGCCGCCCACATAATAGAACTGCAGTATATATAAAATTCATATGTTGTTATATTTTTTTCTTCATTTTTTTTATCCACAATTGTTAGAAAATTGTTATATTTTAATATTTTTGCATATTATAACATAGCTTAATTAACGAAAACTTAAAAATAAGTACATAAACTTGTATTAATATAAACGTTCTTCTTCTAAATCAAAATCAAAATATGGTATACTTGTAACTTCTGTCTGTCTTCAACACTATATACTTGGGCTGCATCTTCCGGTTTTGGAGAAACTAAAAGTGCAATAACTTCACTTGGCAATGAGTGTGATTTTGAACTCTTTTTTGGAGCGATGCTTAATAAGTAAGGATCAGAAGAATCCAAAGCTCGGTGAAATACGTCGGTTAAATTGTTCACTCGGCTATTTTTCCTGGCATGCAAAATCCTATCACGCTTATAATATTTGTTGCGAGCCTCAGATGCGTTTTCGCCTAAGCAACCAACAGGAAGTACAGATGATTCAATTATTTGTGGACCATGAACTAAAATTTTGTGGACCGTAGCGGTCATTGGATACCACGGATATTTAATTAAATGCAAACGAAGCGTTTCTTCACAAAATTTCTTAAACTTATTTAAACAAACGTTGACATTGCGATTTTTATCCAGCCAAACTTCTAGTAAGTCACCTCGACGAATAGCAACCTTGCTCGCATCTATTGAAATATTTAACCCCCCCGCCAATTCCCGCTAATTAATTAAATGCTATCTGAATATACACATAATAACACATACTACCACAAAAGTTGTTATTTGAATCCTGTTGTATCTTGCTAGATATGCTCCACGAAACACAAATATTTTAAGGTTAGAATCAACAAAACTACTGTTTACGTATTTCATTAAAAACATGACAACACAAAAGCACATATAATTAAACACTTATACACATATTTTCTACATACCATGCGAAACATTTTCCATTTTAAGGTATTTTAATTGGTCAAACTGTTTAAAAATACGAGAACGCCAAAGTTAAGAAACTTGTCTAATCAGCAAGCTTGCAAGCACCACGTGGCAAGAACAGCTGACTTTCAAGGGCTGGTGGAAGACAAGGGCTGCACAATAAAATACCAATTAAATATTTTCGATGTCTAGGGACTTTTCTTAGCTTGAAATAATTGTAACATTATTGATATATTAACACGAACTTTTTTAGTTGTGGCCAAAATAAAGGCATTTCATCCCAATGTGCACTGCTTGAATGCAGATCAACATCTGCCCTGCTTCATATTAGCATGTTTACTGCTTGCGGAAGAAGAGCTGTACTGCTTGCATACCGCACTTCTTGCTGCACAGCTTGCAGACTGCACGCAAGCGCACTGTTATCAGCAGAACGCACAGCCTTATCTATAAGTTGTTCTTATCTTTGCTAATTTGCATACTGAGTGCCCGATCGATTCCCTTATGTCACCTTGGATAAGTTCGGCTAAATCATACGATTTAACCGTTAGTATCAATCGTCGCCCACGCTTTGAGGTAAATTCTGGTCGAGCTTAGCTAATTAGCTGCCGATCGTATTTACCAGAGAACATTGAGCGAGCGTCTCTTGTGCAAAGCACAACGCTATACGCAGAACGTTAAAGAAATTTTCATTAAATTCACGTGCAGTGACGTAACACTCATTTGAGTGAGAAAAAATATTAAGAAGTGACGATTTTCCCGGATTTTCATCCCGGATTGTGACTCCGAAGTTTATTCCGGATTTTCTTTTCCCTGCGTGGGAACAAAATTGATTTTCTGTGCCTTTCAACAACTTAAGCCAGGTATGTGAGTGGAGGTACAGTGATACCTATACTAAAGTGTTCTTTTTCGACAGTGCCCAGTGCCAGTGCTTTTAGTTCTAGTTTACTTTGGAATTTGTAATTCAATCGAATGATTACATTCCAAGTAAAAACGAATTTAATGTTTTTACATTAAGAAGCACTGCATCGGCCATACAGAGCCCAGCTCCCGGCCAGAAATCCCCATGGGATATAATTCTGCGCGGCAGATCGCTTTTTGGATTGCAATGTTGCTGTATTGATTGGTTGCTGATTTCGTCACCGTGGAAAGTGAAAAGTTGCTGTTCTGTTCTTCTGAGATGCTGCAAGGATTTGACACTGCCGAGCGCCTTTTTTCTTTAGTTTCCCAAATCTGTGCTAGGCATACATACTTTGAAACAATGTGTAAAGTGGAAACATATTATATTAAAAAAATATTGTAAAAATCTATAAAACAGTGCTTTGCACTTAAATATGTCCACTCAGTGGTGCTCTTAAAAAGAATTAAGAACGAAAAAAATTTAACGTAAAAGATTTATTCAATTTAATTTTTATTTAAATGAAAATTCAAAATTTGCTGAAAGAAAAATTGTATAACATAATCATTTTTATTGCTGAGAAAAAAAAAAGAACATGTAAGAGAGCCCACAATAATAAATAGAGTATGTACCTCAGTAAAATAGCTATATGTGCAAGTATTCATTTCGATACTGTTTCAATTAGAATAACCGTACATTTATTTTCAGTATACAGTTTTTTTCGTTGATGTTTTGTGTTCATTCGCAATGTTTAAGTTTCGTTCTGTAGCCTTTTCTATAGTACCGTTAGCTAAAAAATGTGCGAGAGCTCGCGATATTCCTAGAAAATGGGTATATGTGCAATTCGTTATAATTGATCGTTTTGTGCTGCAGTGTCAACAAAGTTTTAGTAAATGTTATAAGATTGGACTGTGAGATTGTAAACATAATATTAGTGCTTAATAAGAGTGACATTTGTAAACAAGCGTATTACAAAACCTAAAATGCCTCGTGGAACTGAACTTTCGCCAGATGATCAAGTTAAAATTAAAACAATGTATGAGAGTGGGATTAAAGTTGGACAAATTGCAGTGAAAACAAATCGCCATCGTAACACCATTACAAATTTTTTGAAAAATCCCGAAGGATATGCTGATTGTAAGCGCTGTGGTCCCGTGTCGTCAATTAATGAACGCGTAAAGAGGCACATTAAACAACTTGCTACCCAGGATTCGATGAGTTGCTCAAAAATTAAAGCTGAACTGGGACTATCAGTCACTCGACAAAGGATTCGACAAATTTTGCGAGAGGACTTGCACTTAAAATATGAAAATAAAGTGCCTAAACCACGCTTAACCCAAAGGCATAGAAATGCTCGGATTGACTTCTATGATAAATACAAATTCTGGGAAGAGGAATTTGATTCCGTAATTTTTAGTGACGAAAAGAAGTTTAACTTGGACGGCCCTGATGGTCACCACAAATATTGGAGGGATCCCCGCCATCCTCGGCAGACTTGCTACAAGCGCAACCATGGGGGAGGATCCCTCATGGTATGGGCTGCATTCAGTGCTAAGGGAAAGTCCCAGATATGTTTTATATCAACTCGAATGAATGCGGAAAAATATGTAGAGCTGTTACAATCCGATCTTATATCATTTGCTGAAGAACTTCATGGTGAAAACTGGATTTTTCAGCAGGACAATGCACCGATACATGTGGCAAAGTACACGAATGCTTATTTCGAAGCCCATAAAATTCCATTGCTAGACTGGCCAGCTATGAGTCCGGATCTAAATCCAATAGAGGACTTATGGGGGATCCTTTCTGCAAAAGTTTTTGTCGCATCGAAGCAGTATGACAATTTAAAGCAGCTTAGAGAAGCCATTGTAACGGAATGGGCTAAAATTGATCTGTCATTGCTGGAAAAGCTGGCATCATCAATGCCACGTCGACTATTATTAGTCCAAAATCAAAAAGGAGGACCTATTTCTTACTAAACTATCAAAAAAAACTGGTTTTAAAATAATGAAACTCAAGATATTTGATTATTTTCATAATGTAACCGTTTTGCACATATAGCCATTTTCTATGAAGAAAATCTTTTCTTAAATTCCATAAAATGCATAATGCGTCTTCTTGAATATTTTTATCCTTTTTCTTTTGTTGCTTCTTAATATGTATCTAATAAAAATTATAAAGAATGAAAACTTAAATGTGTTTTGAATGTACACCAATTAAATAGGTTGCACATATAGCTATTTGACTGAGGTATGTAGGGTTATGATCTTATTATTATTTTTTTTATACGTATTATGGTTAGCCACATCGTCATCTTGAGCTCAACGACGGCAGTGCTTGGTGAGTCCTATGTCTTGGTAAACATGTTTCTATTGTTAGAATCATAATTACATACATACATACGATATATTTTATTAGCTCTTTAATTGCGTTAGCCTTGATAAACTTCTACTTTTCCCCATTTGCTTTAGTAAATCTAGATCGATTCCCATAATTAAATATATATATATATATTTATCAATATGTATATATATATTTCTGCATATAATATTAGTAATTTTTATTAAATTGCTTGTTTTGGTTGATAACAAATTAAATTAATATCTTCAACACACATTAGACTTATATACAGATAATGAAATGATTATGAAGAAAAATGATTGAATAATAATTATAAATAAATATGTTTAGAATTAACTATAATACAATAAATATGTTTGACATTTCTGAAATCATGAAAGTTTAGTTCGTTTTTAAAAATCCGTCGCCGATCAACATTCCAATGCCGATCCAAATCTAAGTAGTAGCGAGAGTTACTATAGGGGCAATTCCAAAATTTATAATAGATATTGCCAAGGTAGGGAGGGTATAGAATAGGGTATAACTTACATCAAAATACCCTACAACCCAACTATACACCATTAATGTCTGTCTGTTAATATCTAGTCCGTATCATATTTTCATTCCCCTTTCTGTATTCCGCTTTTTGTTTCATAGTGCACTTTAATTTGTTGAAGTGTGTGTACGCCACCATAGGAGGAGGAAGAACCCCGCCCCATCCGTCGAGCTGAGTCTAGGCTAAGCAAGAAGTGCACGCACCCGAATCCTATGTGGCCATGGCTGATCATACCCGACGTTAGTCAGATTCTTTTAGAATCTGCTGGGTATTAGAAACGCCGCACGACTACACCCCTTGGACGCTACACAATGGCGCCCGAACGTAGAACACGACACTACAAGTTTGAAGTCTCCAATTGAATTTTTGGACTTTATGACAACAAAAAACGACTTCTGGACCATAGTGCACAGTGCGGATCTATGAATAGTTTAGCTTTTAAAAAGAAATGGGAATACTCGATATAAATATGTTTATATGTAACATTGGCCACGTTCACAAAAATGATTTGGTTCCTGGTAACTTTTCGGATTGCTTTGTTCTTATTGAAGAAATTGACAGATACACAGCATTATATAACAATGTTATACAGGAAGAATGGAAAATTTGCTACGAATGTCTGAACAGATCGAGTTATATACCGATCGAAAGGTATAGTCTTAACTTAAAAAAATGCATACTAAGACTTTGATATCTCAAATGGTTCATGATATAGGGGGGTGTAAGTAGGTGGTGCAAAATTTTAAATGATTGCAGCGGATGGAGCTATTGGAGATTTTCGGTAAAATTAGTTTTATTAAATTTAATATCGTTCGTCACAAAATGGAATATCAGAAATTTTGGGGCAGGAAAACCCTTTCGTCACTAGACTTTTACTTTGTAAAGAAGTTTTTTTTGTTATCTTTAGTCAGCCATTAAGAATATACGATAAACAGTTTCAATAATTCTTTAAAACTTCGATAACTTCAATTTTTTTTTTTCTTACCTCTGTAGCCAAGCATTGTAATTCGAAGAGCCATCATCGAAAAGTAGCTTCTTAAGAGTATCATCTTGAGCTACATCACGTCTTATATTTAATTCGTTTTGCAATTTCCCAACACGTCTCTTGATTATAGAATCGTTTGTTGCTACTTTCCAATTCAATATCTGTTTAGTTAGGTAATCCGATGCCATGAATTGCTGCATCATTTTCCTGCAAATCAAATTAATGCGCTTCACAGTATTTTTCACAATCCTTATTCATTTATTTAAATACCTGTGGTAGGCCATCATTTGCAAAGCGGGTAAAAAGTCTTGTATATAGTTTTGACTTATTTTATCGTTTACGCCCATAAAGAAAACGTGTACTGGCATCATTTGAGTATTTAAAATATCATCTAAATTTAATGAGATACAGTCTACAGTAATAATATAATGCTGGATCAAAGAGATCAGTAAGTATTGCACAGAATAACATGACACAATTTTAAAAATATTTTTTTGACTTTTGTAAACTGTAAGAGCCATACTGAGATAGTCTTTCTAAAGAGACTTTACTTAAAAACTGACGCTTCGAAAAACTACTTTTGCCACTTAAGTGTTGTCACTTTCTACTATTCGTTTCGATCACTGCATCTCTGGTTCTGCTCCAGATGCACAAAGTAATGCGAGTAAACGCATTTACTTTTACAACTGAGTCCAAAATAATAGGAACTCTAGCCAAAAATTAAAAAAAAGAGGTGTTACTTATAGCCATATTATATTCTGGAACTCTTTCTACTTCCGTCTATGCAGCAAAATTGAATTTTTTTCGTTTTACACATACCATTCCCTCTCTTTTAATACACATTTTTCTATTGCAGAGTTTTTTTTTTTAATTTTTAGAATTTATCTTCACATTTTGTTTCTGTTTTTAGCCTACATATGCTATTATTAGCCAAGAGTGCCAAGGTCGATTTTATTTTTTGAATTTAATCCGATTGTTTTGGCGGTATTCATTTATAAATTAAGAAAATTCATATTTTTCGTGTTATTTTACGATTTTTAGACTATAAAATTCTAAAAAATTCGAAGAAAAAATGTATTTAGTATGATTTGAACAATTATTTATAAATCTGCATTAACGGCATTTATCGGATATTTTTGACCATTTTGGTGGCTTCCTTATGGATTGGTTATGACCTGTATTAAAAAAATGTTTTTGTCTTTTGTGAAATTAAAACAGTTTCACTAATTACACTATGATCGTTTTAAAAAAAAAAAAAAGACATGACCAAACTCAACGGTTTCCCCTATTTCGGGTCCCAGGAATCGAACTGCATCATTACTTTTTTGAGTTATAACGATGCTTTCAGACAAATTTTTTTTTAATGTTTAAGGAAATTGTTTGGTCTCTAACTTTCATGGTATGTTTTTTTTTGTAAACTTTCCTCAGCAAAGTTACTTAGAATCTTTTAAGCTACAAGTTTTATGAAAAAGCCAAGCTTCTAAAATGGGGATTTGAGGCTCTTTGAGATCAAAGTGTGGGGGATCGGTTAAGCATCAGCCTTAAGTATTAAATATGTTGTTGTTTCTTGAAATTTATGAACCAATTTCACAGAGCGGAGCTCCCTGCTATTTATATATATATATACTAGGGGGCTCCGCTCCCTGCTCGCTTCGCTCGCGGAAATGAAATTTAGTTAATAATGTTAATTAAGTTTAGTCAAAGTAACCTTTAGTATGAGTTTGGTTGAGATTTCTTAAGAAAGAAAAACAATTTTCATACTAATCGATAATTTGCATTATATTGTTCCTATGGCAGCTATATGTTATAGTAATCCGACTTTTACCAAATTTGGTCAGAATGATGAATGACAGTCCCAAACATATAATCTGTAAGTTTGGTTAAGATATCTTAATTTATATAATATAATGCACATTAACCTTTAGTAAGAAAAACTTTTTTGTTTCTTAAGATATCTAAATTAAACTCACAGATTGCATGTTTGCGACTGTCTCTTACATTCTGAACCAATTTGGTCGAAATCGGTCAGCTATATCATATAGCTGTCATAGGAAAGATCGGTCGAAAATCAGGTGTTAGTATGAAAAACTTTTTTGTTTCTTAAGATATCCAAATCAAACTCACAGATTGCATGTTTGCGACTGTCTCTTACATTCTGAACCAATTTGGTCGAAATCGGTCAGCTATATCATATAGCTGTCATAGGAAAGATCGGTCGAAAATCAGGTGTTAGTATGAAAAACTTTTTTGTTTCTTAAGATATCCAAATCAAACTCACAGATTGCATGTTTGCGACTGTCTCTTACATTCTGAACCAATTTGGTCGAAATCGGTCAGCTATATCATATAGCTGTATGATATAGTGATCCGACTATGATCATATTTGGTCAGAATGTAAGAGACAGTCCCAAACCTATATTCTGTAAGTTTGGTTAAGATATCTTAACAAACAAAAAAGTTTTTCATACAAAGCAATTCCATGAACTTTTGAACTCGGGTAAACACACTTCCAGGTGGAATTTCACAAAACGCCGTCTTATTGCACGATGAAATTGTCTCAGCTATGTTGTGTGAAAATTTCAGCTCTTTACCTTTAGCCGTTTGGCCTACACGTTGATGTGTCAGTCAGTCAGTCAGTCAGTCAGTCAGGACAAAGAGTTTTATATATATATAGATATATATTTATTTAAATGGGGGTTTCAGTTGACGTTAAATAATCAAGCATTCAATGTATCTGTTGTACTTACCAATTTGTTTAATTCGTGAAATTTAGACAATACGGTAAATAAATATAGTAGATCCAATGTTTTTTATGTCCAACTTTATTAAGTAACAAATCCATATGAACTTTAAACTAACATTTTGACTTATTAAATATAATGTTAACTTTCTATTTCACATTTTGTATGATAATTTCAAGTATACGACACACATAAGAACATACATACATATGTTTATATGTACTGGTATATGTATACAAGTTTATTCAGATTAATTTTTGCATAATTCAGGGCTTCAGTTTCTTAGATTTATTATCAATGTAAATGAAATTCAAACTGTTATTGGGAACCTCAAAGTTTGCTCAACAAAATAAATGAATAATTCTCCAATTCAGTGCTCGACTAAGATATCCAAACACAATTTTTGCTTCCTCTGCTAAGCACTATGTGAAATAGTTTATTTAATAACTAATTCAACAGTATTATTATTTTCGGACTAGATAAATAGCATTGTTAACATAATAGGAGGCGAAGCTTTATGCAAAATTATGAATGTTATTATTTTTGATCACTCGTGAGGCTAACAATAGGTTTAGTATCCAAACTTGATTTGAGCATGGTAAACAAAAACCTTATAGTAATATTGGTTTCTTTAGCAGTTCTGGTCTCTAATATTGACTTATTTATAGCCACAGGCAAGCGGACGGCAGACTGTAAAAAGTGCTGGTATTTTTTACTTTATCGGTTCGAAACGCCTCTCACTGACACATATTTTCTCAGATTTATATTAACTAGGGTATATATGGTACATTCTAAGTAAGTATGTATTTATTAACTTTACCTTTTGAATATGTAATTGTCTTTAAATATATGTTAACTAATGTATGCATGTATACAAATTTGAGATCAACATAAAAATATTATTTTAAAAAGTGCTTGCTTCAATTCAATAACAATAACTTTCCACAATAATCTTATTTTTAGTGATGTATCATGTTCCTTGCATAATCTTATTAGCCAAGGGTATTTCAATAACATATTCTTATCAAAGTTTTGTAACGTTACATACTTAGAGTTTATATTTGTTTATGATTACATTTGTATTTATAGGATTAAAAATATAGTATTCAAAATGAACTTTTTCCCATCTATATATGGTTCTTGTATTTAAATTAATTTAATATCAATAAAGCTTGAACACACTTCTCTGTCTATTTATTGATAGAAATCCTTAAAATAATGCAAGAGAACAACAATACAACACAATTTTGAAAGGAATTCCGATCAAGTTGATCAATAATTTTATAGAAATTAATAATCAATAAAATCGGAATAAAATAATTCCTTTTTATCCTTTGCTTCATCAGGTTATCAATTTAATTTGAGCAGAAAATATTTTAATCAATTTTTGCCATTCTAAACTTGCGTCTACTCTTATGTCTTGTGATGTATACCTATAATAATTTTGTTAAAAGCTAAGGCTAAGGAGCCAAGTCTGTCTGGCTGGCTATCTGTTTCTATGCAAACTACGTAGTTTCGAAGTTATTAATTTGTATGCTAATATAACTTCGTACATACATTTGTCGAATCCGGCCGGATAATTTTACTTATCCTACTAAGAACGTTCGCTTATTTATTTGTTGTATTATTCTATATATGTATATTACTCAAACTATATCTGACAACTGCTTATGTATTTCTTGTAGCGCTCTTAACAATGTTAAATGGAAATCTGATTGGTTTCCTTACAGTCAAAACATTTAATAATTTTATTCTACTATTTTTATACCTACCCATCTATTGAAAATTGCATTTAAAATAGGGTGTGATAATGTGCAAATGTATGTGACAGGCAAATCAAGCCATGTTCCGACAAATTATCGATCTGAATAAACTTTCATTTTTACCGTTTTTACCAGCTAAATGAATAAGCTTAGTATATGTATGAACATCCTATACATATAAAAGGTAATGAACTATCACTGCGGACGGCAGTCCGCGCTAGTGACGAAAGCAGCACGAAGTGTGCAAAAGGCGACTAGCAATATAAACACAAAGGATGAAAAATTTGCTACGAATGTCTGATCCGATCTAGTTATATACCTATTGAAAGGTATGACTTTCTCTTTTAAAAGTGCATACTTAGATTTTTATTAACACACCTGATTCATGAGACAAGTGTGTGTATGTGGGAGGGGCAAAATATTAATGATTGCAACTAGTGGGTCCGCTGGAGCCTTTTGGTTAAGTTTTATAATTTTTAATAAAAACAAAGTTTGGCATTCGGAACTGAGCATTAAAATTATTTGTAGGTTTACAGAATCGACATATCTTTGCGCAATGTGCCGAATGCTAAACTTTTTTTTTTATAAATAATTTATATATTAAACTTAATATCGTTCGTCAAAAAATGAGATATCGGAAATTTCGGGGCAGGGAAACCCTTTCGTCACTAGACTTTTACTTTGTAAAGAAGTTTTTTTTGGAAGTAAATATTATTAAGGTTCTCATATACCACATTCAAATCAATTTGTTCAATTTGTAGTCGAGCACTACAATTCTTATTTATTGTGCTGGAAATAAAACCGAAACAAATATCGGTTCCGGTTTCGGTACCGGTACGTTCCGAACCAACTATTTCGGTAAAAGGTTCTATTTCGGTTATGTCTTTTTGGTTTCGGTGTCAGTACCGGTACTTACCAGTACAACAGTTTAATTTTTAAAAACTTAAGATTGTTGAGACATAAATATAAACTAACAGATATGTACCTCCAAATGTATGTATTTTATCGAGGCTTACATAGTATTTTTTAATATAAAGCAAAGTTATACACATACAGAAAACAATAAATCATTTTGAAAAATGTACCAATTCAGTTCCGGTACATACGTTTTGAACTTCGGTTCTTGAAAAACATTTTATTTCGATTTCGGTTTCAGTTCCGGTACTCAATAATTAATTAGTTAATTAATTAATTTCGATTAACGGTTCCGCCTCAGGTTGCGGCTTTATTCCCTGGGGTTGTGTTAATATAGATTGCAGATTAAATTTGTAAAAAAAAAACTTGAAAGGGCTCATTCTTGACTTTGTTCTCATTAGGTTTGTATAGAAATATTTTGCAAATGTATTCGTATGTAGAATATATATAAATTGAATTTCTTGTATTTTTTGTGCTAAAAACAAACATTCAAATAATAAAAAATCATATTAAATGTTTGTAGCTAATTGACAGATTCTAGTAACTAAATACACAGTTTAAAAATAAAATTATTTCTAAATGAATAAGTATCTTAATTGTTTTCGTTGTGTTAACTTGTTTAACAAGATCATGGTATTCGATCTCAGTTTCTACTCTCTAAATTTGTGAGATTCTGCATCTATGATTTTTTCGAAAAATCAAATCAAAATTAGTGAAGTACATGTATCGATCAACATATGATAGAATAATGTAAATATGGTGACCTAAGATTAAAATAATGAGAAGCCTCGGAAAAACAATTTGATGTGAAATTTGGGTTCTTTAACATATGTATGACCATATTTAAGTACAGGCAGTATGCTTAAGGCAGTGGCTGATAGTAAATTTTTCGCCTGTTTGCTAACGGTGTTGTTACCCACTTTCAAAGGCATGTAAGATATAAAATTGCTTTGTAATCATTGTTGACTTATAAATATTTATGTAATTAATATATTGTAATTAAAATATTGCAATGATCTTAAGTTTAACGGAAGTGGAAATGGATGCAGAGATTTTTACAATCACCACACTGAGGTGCATCTATGAATAAAAAATGGGTTTTCTTTCTATATTAAATTAAGTTAGTTTAAAGATTCGCTTTTTAAATTATACATATGTATGTATATTGCTATTGTACAAAATTACATTAAATTATTGATATTTAGTGATACTTAAAAAAACTACACACAATGTTGAGCTTCAAGCTGTTATAGGCTCTAACGTCAACGTACTCATAAAGACATACAAACGGGCTGTCATAATCGACTACGCTATTGTTACGGATCAAGAATTTATATTCTATATAGGGGTGGAGGTGCTGCCTTATGCCTGTTACATACATTGCAATAAAACCATTATAATTAGTTTGTTCATCTTCGACGAACAGGGGTATACAGATTATTGACTGAATTGAAAATGTATCAACTGCTGACAAAATATTATATTTATAAGCACGGCCAATAAAAACATCAAACTTGCCTATTAGAGAAGATTTTAAATACACATTGCGTTTTTATCCGATTCATTTTAATACATGAAAAAATTGTGTAAAAACGGGGAATAATTTACATGTAGTAAAAAATAGGTTTAAGTAACTAAGAGTATACGAATCTTATAACTTGGTGATGAATGCTTCTGCCAGCTACGCATGGGCATACAAAGAAGTGTACCGCTTCATGATTTTCGCCTATGGAAACAGCCTAAATTAATACATTTCAAATTTACTTTTATTATAACTTGAAGTTTATCCAGCTCGAATCTGTAATCAAAACGGTTTTGAAATACTGATCCATTATGCAATCAAGAATTTTACAAACGGACTAAGATTCTAGATATGAAAGTTATGTAACTTCAAAAACCCTCAAATTGTAGACTACTTAAAAATCTTGGAGCAGCAATCATCTCCGATCTCACTATTATAGCATCGAAATAATTTTAGGATTTCTGTAGCTTCAATAAACTATGTATAAATGTATATTTATTTTATAAACACGTTGTTATGCAAATAAAACTCTCTTCAAATATTAAGATAAATCTTTTTTCTTTTTTCATATTGTAAATGAAGTGCTTTTTGAATGAATGTAGGTCATATATAATGTATCTGTTTTCAAAATTAATAAATTATTTGAAATAAAATAATAAATTATGAACCATTTTAGGTGTGAAAGGTTACTCAAGAGTGGTCAATTTAAAATAAAATGGGCGTTATTGGAGTAAAAACGCTATTGCGGAGGTCTACAGCGTCCAGCTGAAGTTCCCGAAAATTCAAGGTCTTTCTGCTCAATAATGGGAATCCGATCATCGTACAAAGTTGGGGCTTGTAAAATGATTCCAGCTGTACCAGCTAAAACAGCTAACGTAAATATCCATAGAAAGAGTCTATCCAATACCATCGCTACATACTTCCAATCTTCTTTAACCTTTTATAAAGAGAAAATAGTTTACAATTTAATTTTAATTTTTGTAGATTAAAGAAGAAACTTACTTTTGTAGAATCCTCTTGCATTTTGGTATGTTCTGCTATAAATCGTACGCAAAAACAGCTACGATGAACTCTAGGTGGGCACTTGGAATGAGAAAATGCCGGATTATTCAATATAGGGCTCTTTATTCCAGAATTTCCAATGTCTAAATCGGGGACAGCCGTCAAATCTTCAGAGCTGGAATGCGTAAGTTGTGGCAATGGACCATGAACTTGACAGCTTCCACCAAAAGGTCCGGTGCTTGTTAAACTAATAATAAATAAATATTAATAAATTAATATATTTTATAAGCATGCCAAAAAGTAAAGAATGTATGTAATTAAAATGTACCTTTGAGTTGTCAACTCTTCTTTTGAGGGTGTGTGACTATAACCAGATGTTACAAGTCGATCAATATTGGTTGAAGAGTAATAAGGATAGAAACATGCGTGGGCGTCCTTCAAGAGTAATTTGCTGTAAATTAATAAACATATCAAGTAGATAAAATACACGGGCAGCTCCGGTTATTGGCAAATTTTGCGATTTTCGTTTTAAGCCCGTTACTTAAAAAATAAAAATAAGGCTATATTGTTTGTAATTTTAATGTGACTGCTCTGACTTTCGAAACTTTTTGCTAGTCATATGGATTGTATTCCTATAGTACAGGGCTATTGATTATTTGGATATGTTCGTAAGACAATTGGTGAAATTTTGCGCTTTGTGATATTCGGAGAATTGCTGATACCGTCTTTGTTTAAGTCATAAATTAATGCAAAATAAACACTTCTATGGCACAGCATTTGCTGTGTGGTTGTTGTTAGACTTTATGAGGGTGTGCTCATAACTTACGGATTGAGCAGAGTCAGATGCACGTATTTTGTTATTGTAAAGTGTCTCAAGATCGGCACTCTGAGCGTGTATTTTGTTATTGCAGAATTTCGGTTGTGCGGCGAGCAGGTGACTTTACTTCATGTATTTTGTTGTTTTAAGGCCTGACTCCAGCAACTTAAAATTCCTTGTCAGGAATTTGACAATTATTTCGTGTGTTTGTGGAACATAACTAAAACAGTGTGACCAAGCACCTAATAATAAGGAAATTTTTACCTAAAACTGGCATATTTTTGACCATTCACCAAAAACGTACATGGTCACTCTGACAAATCAACTGTGCTGTTTAAACAAACAGTGCAAATATAAAGCGAAAATAAAATAATTTAAAATGAGCTCTGATGATAAAGCTATTGTGTTGGTTGCGGCATATATTGTGGCAAAAGAAAAAGTATCGGTTATCTGCCAAAGGCATGGGCGTGCCTCGACTGCTTTTATTAATGCAATTTTCTCCTCGCGTTGAAAATTCAAGTCTCTTTTTTATACCCGTTACTTAAAAATTAAGTAAAATGTGCGTAACAGGCAGAAGGAGGCGTGGCAGACCCTATAAAGAATATATATTCTTGATCAGCATCAACAGCCGAGTCGATATAGTCATGTCCTTCTGTCCGTCCGTCCGTCCGTCTGTCCGTCCGTCCGTGTGAGCGCCTAGATCTCAGAGACTATAAGGGACAGAGCAACCAATTTTGGTACACAGACTTCTATAAACCCCACGCAGATCAAGTTTGTTCTAAATTTTCGATCGGACCACTATATCATATAGCTGCCATATGAACGATCAGACGAAAATAAAGTTTTAGTATGAAAAACTTTTTTGTTTTCTGAGATATCTCGACCAATCTGATAGAATATGCATTATTGTTGGTCTTGTACATCTTAACTAAAATTGGTTCAAATCGGTCCACTATAGAACCAATTTGTCGAATATCAAGTCTTAGTAAGAAAAACTTTTTTGTTTTCTGAGATATCTCAACTAATCTGACAGAATATACATTCAAGTTGGTCTTTTACATCCAGACCAAAATTGGTTCAAATCGGTCCACTATATCATATAGCTGCCATAGGAACGATCGGTCGATAATTAAGTTTTAGTATGAAAAACTTTCATGTTTATTACCATATCTCAACCAATCTGACAGAATGTGCATATAAGTTGGTTTTATAAATCCTGATCAAAATTGGTTAAGAATTGGTCGATAATTAAAGATTAGGGTGAACATTATTGTTGTTTCTGGAGAGTTTTTTATTTGTAATGGTCTCCACGTTGTGTTCCCTGGGAAACGATTTTCTGAAATCGGAATATGTATATATAATATGATTTATCTGTTAACTCTAATTGTTTGCAGTAATCATTATAATCTTAGAGTTTTTATATCTTTAGAGTTTTTATTATATATTTAGAGTTTATATATCATTAGAGTTTATTATATCTTTAAGGCCTCTCTCCAGCAGGCCCGGAACTAAAAATTCCTGTCAAACTTCATATAAAAAAAACTTTGGCACGAATTTTTAGTTTTCGTTTTCGTTTGGTGCGTATCCAGCAACTTGAACGAAATCCACAAATTCATATCGATATTTGGCATATCGATAGCATGTGTGAACTGAGAAAACAGCTGATGAGTCTATCAGGAAAATATATCAAGCAATTATTCCTGGTGGACTTATTCAAAAGTCAAACATGGAGAGTCAAGGTGCTGTGAGCAAAACAAAAAAAAGAGACTTGAATTTTCAACGCGAGGAGAAAATTGCATTAATAAAAGCAGTCGAGGCACGCCCATGCCTTTGGCAGATGACCGATACTTTTTCTTTTGCCACAATATGTGCCGCAACCAACACAATAGCTTCATCATCAGAGCTCATTTTAAATTATTTTATTTTTCTTTATATTTGCACTGTTTGTTTATAGAGCACAGCTGATTTGTCAGAGTGGCCATGTACGTTTTTGGTGAATGGTCAAAAATATGCCAGTTTTAGGTAAACATTTCCTTATTATTAGGTGCTTGGTCACACTGTTTTAGTTATGTTCCACAAACACACGAAATAATTGTCAAATTACTGACAAGGAATTTTAAGTTGCTCTTGTCAGGCCTTTAGAGTTTAAAATTCGCAAATATTTTATATATAATATATTCAAAGAAGTAACGGGTATCCTACAGTCGGGAGCTCGACTGTAGCCTTTCCGACTAGTTTTGTTTTGCGCACAGCACCTTGACTCTCCATGTTTGACATTTGAATAAGTCCACAAGTAATAATTGCTTGATATATTTTCCTGATAGACTCATCAGCTGTTCTCTCAGTCCACACATGCTATCGATATGCCAAATATCGATATGAATTTGTGGATTTCGTTCAAGTTGCTGGATACGCACCAAACGAAAACTAAAAATTCCTGCCAAAGTTTTTTTTATATGAAGTTTGACAGGAATTTTTAGTTCCGGGCCTGCTGGAGAGGCCTTTAAGCTCGATAGAAATCGGCACCTGTTCGTTCAAGTGCTTGTGCGTCTGCTTAGCGCCATTTTCCAAAACAACAGTCTGACCACACAGAGCATCGGGAAAAAGGACTTTCCCACCGCTGCCATAAATAACAAAAGTGCATCCTAAGACTTTTTGAAACTCACCTGGCTCGTGAGATAAGGGATGTAAGTGGGAAGGGAAGAATTAAAACTTATGCAGCGGATGGGGCCATTGGAGGCTTTTGGTTAAAGTTTTAGACCCCGAACCAAAAAAAGTACAAGGGTCTATTAGGTTTGTTTGAAAGACAAATGTGCGTAACAGGCAGAAGGAGGCGTGGCAGACCATGTTCGTTTGTCCGTCTGTATGAAAATCGACATCTCAGTGACTATAAGAGCTAGAGACACCAGTTTTGTTATGTAGATTCGTCTATATTGCAAACAGAAAAAGTATGTTTTTTTTTTTTTGGATCGGACCACTATATTATATATCTGCCATAGGAACGATTGATCGAAAATCAAGTTTTAGTATGAAAACCGTTATTGTTTTTTGAAATGTCTCAACCAATCTTACAGAATAAGTATATACATTGGTCCATAAGTACATAAGTACAAACAAACGAGCATGCTCGACTGTAGCCCCGCGAGCGAAGCGATCAGGGGGCGGAGCCCCATGTTCGTTTCTCAAGATATCTCAACCAATTTGACAGAATATGCATTTCAGTTGGTCTTACACATCATGACCAAATTTAGTTCAAATCGGTCCACTATATCATACAGCTGTCTTAGGAACTATCGCTCAAAAATCAAGTTTTAGTATAAAAAACTTTGTTGTTTTTTGAGATATCTTACCCAAACTGACAACATATTCATCTGAGTTTGTCTAATATATCCTGCCCAAATTTGGTTCAAACGTGTTTAATATATCAAAGAGGTTTAATTGGTATAATTAGTCGGAAATTGAATACAGCGCTCTTCAAGGGCATAAAATAAGTCCATCTGGACAGGGTATCGAACTATCGAGTGAACTCGACTGGTCCACTTGTTGTAATTTCATTTCGATTGATTGTTTTTTAATTGGAGTAAGCATATTGCCAATTTTCTATCAAAGTAACATAAACATAATAAAAGTAAAATAAACCACAGATTCATACAATTTCATTTACACATTCCTGTTTTGCTTATATCCAGAATATCCTATCCAATATTAGTGCTTTTTCCTTTGATTGTTCCAATTTTGTTCAATTTTGACAACGTGTTGAAAGAATGACAGACGAAGAGCTAAACGCAGTTATGCAGGGCATGGGCTTAGGCACAGCAGGAACCAGCCGTACAAAAACCATACAGCTTGCAAGCAGCACACCGATAGCCAGTCCCGAATTTAGGCAAGTTATAAAATCTTTGATTGTAGACACACTTCAGGAAGGCGACGTAATCTGAAAAGCTTTAGGTATGGAAGGTGAAGAGCAATTCGCAGAAATTCCAACAGTAGCGCCAGGAAACGGTCTAGACCTAGAAAAGGTACCCGATGTAATCAGGGAATTCTCAGGAGACAGAGCTTCGTTTGGATCTTGGAAAAAGAATGTAGATAGAATTATGGCTATTTTTGAAGGACAAGAACATACACATAGGTACTACTTAGTTACGATAGCCATAAGCACAAAAGTAGTAGGCGAAGCGGAGACAGTGTTAGACTCGTACAACACCCCGATGAACAAGAAAGCTATTTCCAAATGCTTAACAGAACAATACGCCGATAAACGAGATCTAAAGACTCTCGAGTATCAGTTGTTCTCGTTAACCTAAGGTCGATTGTCCATCATGGAGTTTTACCAAGCAGTTTACCACCAACTATCCTTGATACTTAATCCAGTTGGTGTGCAGGAGGACTCACCTGACTCCATAAGGGCTTTGACGAACAGTTACAGAGGCAAAACTCTCGATACTTTTGTACGAGGTCTCAATGGCGACTTGCCTCGTCTTTTGGCTGTAAAAGAACCAAGTGACCTTAGTCATGCATTGCACCTATGTAACTTCCAAAGGTAAGACAACTACCACCACCAGTCCCACGTAGACAGTTTCCAAACCAGAGTCACACTAGGAATTCAAACATGAGACCAATGCAAAATAGTACCCAGGGTCAATGGAGAAATTGTGTTCCAAGACTCTATTACGAGCCACGTCCAGTAATTTATCGACAGTTCTATTCGATCCGGCAGGATCAACTATTTGAACCGGCCACAGGCAAACGATTTCACGGGCAAGCGCCCACCTCCACTAACTGGACCGCCTTAAAAACTCCAAAGACAATTTCACATTAATTCAGGTGAGCCATTAGGCCATTAGGCCATTAGCCAAATTGGAGAGGAGCAACTCAACACCAATGTTCAAGCTGAACAAGATGCGATTGCGTATTCAGACGCATACGCATATTGCGTCGACGATCAGAATTATTATGCCGCTATGGAAGCAAATGGCTTGCCAACTCCACAGGACAATACGGAACAACCACAATACAATGACCCCGAAATAGTATTAACTGATACGTCAGACGTCTTTATAATGTAGAACGAGGGACGGAAAACAACTAAATTTTCTAATAGATACCGGTTCCAATCAAAACTACAATCAACCTTCGTTAATACAAAACCCCAAACAAACTAAGGAAACATTTTTCGTGAGCTCTGTAGGAGGTCAAATAGCTATCACGCACCACACTGTTCTAAATCTCTTCGGTCTTAACAATATCCCGATCAGATTTTTATACCCTGTGCCCATTAAAAATGGGCAAAAAAGGTTATAATGGTTTCGTTGGAATGTATGTAACAGGCAGAAGGAGGCGTGGCAGACGATCAGTATGAATAGCCGAGTCGATTTAGCCATGTCCGTCCGTCCGTCCTCCGTATGTTTGAACGCGCCGATCTTAGAGACTATAAGAGCTAGGACTTCAAACTTGGTATGTAGGTTCCTGGATACCATACGCAGGTCAAGTTTGTTTCCAATTTTGAATACCACGCCCCCTTCGCCCACAAATAACACAAACCGATTTACAGGCGCAAATCTTAAGATAACACTCCTCAACTGAACAAACAGTTGAGAAGTAAGCCCATTAAATGACCCTGGGAATTTCGAAACGATTGACACATGAATAAAGAAGATATTTAAGAATTGGTTTTAATTCAATATTTTCATATTCAATGCAATGTGCGAGCGAGACAGCGTATGTTTATTTATATGTAAAGCGAGCGCAAGACAGTTTGCCCGCACACTCCAGCGATTTTGCTTATCGATATCATAATCGATATCATTTTAGCATCATATGCTATTGATGTATGATATATGTACATACATACTTATTTATTACAATTATATTAAAATATAATTGTGTAAATAAGTAGATTTATACATATGTGTGCATTGCAAAATGCCATGTAACGTCACATTTATCAATATAGCAAGACTAAAGCTGAGTGCTATCCATTGTGCTGCATGAGAGGACAAAAGATTTCGAGCACTACTGTTTGCTCGTTGCCGAGCCCTGAAAACTCCAAATTAGTAATTTTCTTAACCAGCTTGACAGAAAATGCATCTGGTGGGGTCTTATACAACCTACTGAATTTGATTTAAATCAGTTTACTATATCACATAACTGTCATTAAAAATATTAGTCGACAACTTAATACAACGCTCGCAAGGGCATCAAATCTACGGCGTACCGAACAGGATATAAGACTATGGGCACAGGGTATCCGAAAGTCGAGTACACTCGACTGTAGCCGCACCTCACCGCGAGCGAAGCAAGCAAGGGGCGGAGCCCCCTTGTTCATTATGCCAACATTCATTATGCTAGCATCTTAGGCAACGATACTATGAAACAACTAAACGTTGTCATCGACTTAAGGAATGACATTTTAAAAATAAATGGCTACAAACAAGTCCGAATAAAACAACTGATATCTCAATCTGTTAATAATACTCAAAGCATTACCCATCTCACGTATCTCTCAAGCATGGACTATCCCACAATACCACGGACACTTAATTCACAGAAAAACACAGCGCTCTAACAGGTATCGATAAATTTTCCAAATACGCTCAATTAAAATAAAAATTCTAAAGTCTAGAGCAGCGGTGGGCAAGCCCTTGCTCCCGATGCTCTGTGTGCTCAGTCCGTTATATTTTCGAAAGTGGCGCCAATCAGACGCCCAAGCACTGGAATGAACAGGTGCCGAACTCGAGCGAGCTTAACACAACAAAATACATAAAGTAAAGGCGCCTGATTGCCGGACACCCGAAATTTTGCAATAACAAAATACACGCAGTCTTCAGACTGCCGATCTCGAGTCTCTTTACATTTTTTGAACGACGCGGCGCGGCGCAAAGTATCATAAAAATGTTCATTTTGCTTTAATTTATGACTTCAGAAGTTGTGTTTGTTGTAGATGGTGTTGTAGTGCTCTCGATTGAAAATTTCGTGCCCACCGCTGGTCTAGAGCCTCTGATGACATATTGATTCCGTTAAGAGAAATGTTAATAGCTTTCGGAATACCTAAAGTGGTAGTGATGGACAACGAAAGAGCTTTTAATTCAGCCGCTATAAAATTCATGTTAGAGAATCAACTTAACATATCCGTCTATACGACCCCTCCATTTTCTTCAACCAGTAACGGACAAGTAGAAGGATTCCATTAAACACTGACCGAAATTCTAAGATGTCTCAAAAAAGATTACGAAGAACTAACGTTCTCAGATTTATTATTTAAGGCAGTTCAGGAATACAATCAGTCAATTCATTCAGTAGTAAAGGAAAAACCTATTGAAATCTTTTTTAGAAGTAATATACCGGATAACCCAGAACTATTGGAAAACAAGGGGGCTCCGCCCCTGCTCGCTTCGCTCGCGGTGAAGTGCGGCTACAGTCGAGTATACTCGACTGTCGGATACCCTGTGCCCATAGTCTAATATGCTGTTCGGTACGCCGAAGATTTGATGCCCTTGCGAGCGTTGTATTATATTGTCGACTAATATTTTTACTGACAGTTATGTGATATAGTAAACCGATTTAAATCAAATTGCATGTATTTTCTGTCAAGCTTGCTAAGAAAATTACTAATTTGGAGTTTTTAGTGCTCGGCAGCGAGCAAACAGTAGTGCTCGAAAATGATTTTTGTCCTCTCATGCAGCACAATAAATAGCACTCAGCTTTTGTCTTGCTGTATTGATAAATGTGACGTCACATGGCATTTTGCAATGCACACATATGTATAAATCTATGTATTAACACAATTATATTTTAATATAATTGTTATAAATAAGTATGTATAATATTATAATATTGACAGGCAGTCATAGCCAGAACGCACGTATTTGCATTGCGCTCTTTTTTTTCAATCACCATATCGAGAGTTTTTTTTTCCAGTCTGCGTCTGTTTTTTTGATTTAATTTCCGCAGAGAAATAGAATAGTTATAGAATTACTAAAGCATCCTGTAGTTGTGGGATAATGGCGTGATGTGGTAAGAGTTCGTTATCTTCCATCAAAGAATAGACTAACTTTATTGCTTTTATTAAACATTAATGGTATAAAAATTAAACAATTGAAGAAACCGATTTTTCCGGAATTTTATTAGAAATGAACATACTTTTTGGAAGACACCAATGTTGCGGTTATAGTCTCCTCTCACTTACACAGGGTTTATTACGGTCGATTGAATTCGACAGTTTTTCTTGTTTAGTTAGTCTATATTTATTTATTTCTATGAATATATTTACTACATTTTCTTCATTAAAACGTTAACTTTTCATGATCACTAGTTTTGTCAGTTAGTTTGTTTCCACAGAGTTTCATAAGCTTACGACACATAAATAAATAAAACAAGTATTCTTTTAAATTACGGTGCTTAAAATAAATGACAAATTGTCTAAATTTTCTGAATTAAGTAAAATAGATGTCTTACCTTGTCTCAAAGTTATACGTTGGTCTTCTTATAAATAGAAATTTAGGCAAAAAATTTATAAACACACGCTTAACCCAGGGTGCCATCCGGTGTGTTTGTGGAGAACGAAAATGTACGTTGAGAACCACAACTGTTACGCAAATGCTAATGAAATGTACAAGATTTGATATATCCGTTAAAAGTAATATTATTGCAATTTATTACCTTATAGAAACTAATATCATCGCAAATATTAAGTATTTTCCCAACAGGGGTACAACCAAGGAGGTTGGTGGAATAATTTCAACGACCAGAAGAAAGAACACGTGAAGACTAATAAGAATTGAAATTGATAAAGTAACCTGAAATAAACAAGATGAAATGTAATTAATTAAATCTACTCAAATTTATTAAAAATTATCAGATATAATTTTAACTTTCGTAGGTGAGCTGCTAAGTCATTGGTCTAAAAAAATGCATCTTTTTTGAATGGAAATAATTTGACTTTTAAGCTTATTTTAGAGCAATTGAGTTTATATGGCGAACCACCAGCTTCTTAATGCTTTTCAAATAATTAGATCAATGAATTAGTAACCTAGTCTCTACAATTACTGTAAGCACACTCGACGTAAAATAAATTAACTTTAAAATAACTGGTAATTTGGATTTTATTAATACATGATTTAAATAATTGTAGTTACCTTCTCTCCACTGTCCGACGGCAAGTAAAAAGTGAGTACAGTTAAAAAGGAGATACCCATACAAGGAATGATGATGTTTACGGTGTAGAAAAGAGTCTTTCTTCGCATAGTAATGTTAAAAGTTATGTCCAAGTAAGGCTCATCGCAACAAGTGTAAAACTTTTCATTTCTAGAAGTACAATAAAGTTGAATTTAAATATAAAACAAATGATTTGAAGGAAGAGTAACAAAGTGTACTGTGACCAGTTAAGTGATCGTGACCAGTTATCAAAATTAGCGTTGGGTAAGCACTGATCATTTAAGTGAACATGCTCACCTATTCTTTTTATACACTGAGTTAATTAAAGGGCAAAAAAGGGTATAATGGTTTCGTTGGAATGTATGTAACAAGCAGAAGGAGGCGTGGTAGACCCCATAAAGTGTATATATTCTTGATCAGTATCAACAGCCGAGTCGATTTAGCCATGTCAGTCCGTCTGTTTGAACACCATAGGAATGATCGGTCGAAGATCAAGTTTTAGTATGAAAAACTTTTTTGTTTTCTAAGATATCTCAACTAATCGTACACATTAAGTATCTGGGTTGGTTCTCTACAACCTAACCAAAGTTAGTTCAAATCGGTCAACTATATCATATAGCTGCCATATGAACGATCAGTCGAAAATGAAGTTTTAGTATGAAAAACTTTTTTGTTTTCTGAAATATCTCAACCAATCTTACAATATAAGTATCTGGGTTGGTTCTCTACTTCCCGACCAAAGTTGGTTTAAATCGGTCAACTATATCATAAAGCTGTCATATGAACGATCGGTCGAAAATCAAATTTTAGTATGAAAAACTTTTCTGCTTATTAAGATATCTCAACCAATTTGACAGAATTTGCATTTAAGTTGGTCTTATACATCCTGCTCAAATTTGGTTAAAATTCGACCACTATATCATTGGAACAATCAGTTGAAAAATGAATACAGCGCTCTTCAAGGACATCATTCGGTTTGCCGAACAGTATCTAAGTGCCTGGGCTCAGGGTATCCGGCAGTCGAGTACACTCGACTGTAGCCGCAACTCACCGCGAGCGAAGCGAGCCGGGGGTAGGCGAGCAAAGCGAGGGGGCAGAGCCCCCCTGTTTTTTTTTTTTTTTTGAGGTGCGTCAACTGACCTAAAAGCTGTTGCCAACTTAGATATTTTATAGATAGTTCACTGAGTATTCTTAAAGCTAGATTGACAGAAATAAATGAAAATTGCCATTAGCCAGATATCTATTAATTATACCCTGAGCCCATTAAAAATGGGCAAAAAGGGTTTAGTGGTTTCGTTGGAATGTGTGTGACAGGCGGAAGGAGGCGTGGCAGACCCCATAAAGTATAAATACTCTTGATCAGCATCAACAGCCGAGACGATTTAGCCATGTCCGTCCGTATGTTTGAACGTGTCGATCTCAGAAACGGTAAGAGCTAGAGACTTCAAACATGGTATGTAGGTTCCTGTATGTATGAAAAACTTTTCTGTTTAAATATCAAGTAATTTGAAAGAATATGCATATAGGTTGGTCCTATATGTACATCCTACCCAAATTTGGTAAAATCAGACCACTAAATCATATAACTGTCAGTCGAAGTCTTCGGCGTGCTGAGCAGCCTGTGCTCAGGGTATCCGACAGTCAAGTACGCTAGACTGTAGCCGCACATCTCCGCGAGCGAAGCGAGCAGGGGGCGTAGCCGCCTTGTTTTTTTAATATATTTTTAGCTATTTTTTTTGTTATTATTGGACCCCGTAATTAAACAAAGTACAGGCGTCTCTTATGTTTGTTACAAAAAAATGTTCGTAACAAGCAAAAAGTATATGTGTATATTGTAACGAAATTTAGTACTTCGTTGCTGTCAGTGGTTGGTCTAGCGGGACTTGTGTTTTTGGTGTGGGAGAGTTGCCGCGTAAATCGCGGGCCAATTAGATATTGGAGCTGACAGAATGCAAAGAACGACTCACGAGTGCCCCGAATAGCACGATCCCACTCAAAAGACAATGTTTTCAGTTAAGATCACACTTTATTTTTATTGATTATCATTAGCTGCGTTTGATCCAAAGCAGATCGCTGTTACCAGGAAGTTGCCATATTCCTAGCTTGCAGGGTCGCTCCTGGGCTTAGTTTAGGGTGACTGTTCGACCGCGAACAGCTGATGAGTGAATTGCGAACTGTTTTAAAAAAATTAGCACGGTGGCAACCTTGAGCAGCTAGGGCAACGTTGCCATTTTCGTTACATTACCCCCTTTTAAAACTCAAGCCTCCTGGCTGAGTACGTCCGGTGTTGAGCCATGGAAGCGAGTTAGGCGGTTAACGTGAACAGTCTTTGTGACGCGCTTTCCGGGTAGCCGCACTTCGCATACCAAGTTGGAATGCTTACGAACCACAACGGCCGGCCCGACCCAGTCAGACTGCAACTTCGGACATCGTCCCATTCTACGAGTAGGGGCATAGAGCCAGGTCTTATCACCGACCGAGAATTCTAAAGGATGGGCACGTAGGTCGTATCGTGCTTGATTCCTCGCTGTCTGGTGAGTCTGGTGGATGTGCTCCTGCAATTGTTCCACAAAGAAAGGGTAGCTACTCGGGTCCGGTGAAGGTCGGCCATTCAACAGCTCCATGGGCAAACGTAGTTCGCGTCCCAGCATCAGGACAGACGGAGAGAATCCAGTGGCTTCGTACGTCGCGGAACGGTAGGCCCAAAGCTCTAGAGGCAGGAGCTCATCCCAATCTCGTTGATCCGTGGCGACGAATTTAGCCAAGTAGTCCAGCAATGTCCTATTAAATCGTTAAGGTCCTATTAAACCCTAAGGTGTCAATAGCCACGCGTTTAAAAGGCGCGCCGACGGCACTGGGTCGCATCTGGCCAATCGTCCTCCGGGCTGGGCCTTTTCGAGCATTGCACACGAGGCAACGGGCGCACCAGAGAGTCACGTCGGAAGTCTGTTCTATCCAGTAATAACGTCTCTTGATCTTGGCCAGAGTTTTTTTGATGCCGAAATGTCCACCCGTGACTGAGTTGTGCGCGCAACGAAGAGTCTCCTCCTGCAGTGCTCGAGGTACAACCACCACTGCGACGCCCAATTTGGACTTGACCATCAACACATCTTTATCCAGATATAAATTAGAGTACATATGCCAGTAAGCCTTTAATGTCGGATCTTCTCCCCATAAAAAATCTTTGGGTGGTCTAGCTTCTTTGGTCAACCATGACATTACCACTGCGAGAACGGGATCGTTCCTCTGATGTTGTGCGTAGCATTCTGATCGGATTTGCAGAAACATGACAGCTTGTCTGTCCTGTTGTTCAGTTCGTTCACATATACGACATTCTCCACAAGGTCGCTGAGATAGGGCGTCCGCATTGCCATGTTGGTGTCCGCTACGATGTTGGATTTCCAAATAGTATTGCTGCAAACGCTAAATCCACCTCGCGATTAAAGTTGAAAAGCCATCGCAGAGATGCATGATCCGTCCGGAGCCAAAACTTGCAACCAAAGAGGTAGTCCCTTCGAGTGACGCAGTAGTTTCACTCGGCGGCACTGAAAGTCTTGTTGTAATATTCCAACATGCGCTCCTGCCCGTTTCGTTCTTGGCTAAGGACGGCTCCAGCACCATGATTTGAGGCGTCGGTATCGAGGATAAACAAACCGTCAGGATCCGGGAAATTTAGAAAGGGCGAAGTGGTCAACTTTTCCTTCAGATGATCAAAACACTCCTGAGCCGCCACTGACCACGTAAGTATGCCCGTCAGCTCGTTCCATGGTCGGGCTATTGTGGCAGATCCTTGGATGAATTTTCGGTAATACGAACACAATCCCACGAACGATCGTACGTCTTTCTGGCAAATTGGTTGCGGCCAATCTACTACTTTGCTGATCTTGTCGATGTGGCCCAATTATTTGACCTCCGGGCGGAAAAAGTGGCATTTGTATGGGCTCAACTTCAGACCAGCTTTCGCCAACCTCTCGAACACTTCCTTAAGGTGAATGAAGTGTTCCTCCGCCGTGGGGGAGTGGACGATAATGTCGTCCAAATATACCAGTGCCGATTTCCAGGTGACGCCAGAGAATAGACCATCGATCAGGCGCTCAAAAGTGGCAGGAGCGTTGGTCAGTCCAAATGGCATGACGTTGAACTCGTAGAGTCCAGCATCACAGGTGAAGGCTCTTTTGGGCCTCACAAATTTTCCACATCGGTCTTCCGTGATAGGGCTAAGCGTCGAGGCGCCTGTTTAATGGGTCGTGCTGTGCCTGTGTCGATGAAGTGCCGCGCCAAGTCGGTGCGTCCGGTGTCATCCTCACGTTGAGAGAATACGTTCCGGTAGATACTCAGCAGTTGAGCTAGCCGGCTGTGAAGCTCGGAACTTAAGTCCGCTGCGACCATAGTATGCCAGTCGATAGACACGGACAAATTGTTTGCCTTTGCATCTGGGCGAACATCCACCGGTTCCAACTGGCCAAAGATGGTGAGCGCGGGGAGGTGAACTTCTTCAGCACTGAGATTCAAGACGCGTAGGGTACCCAAGACTACCTGGCTAGGGAGTCGGAAATAACTGCCGCATTCCAGCACAGTTACTGACGTTTGGTCTGACGAAGGGCATCCAATCTGTAAGTGTGCATCGCTGAATGGCGGTATACACGTGGCTGCTGTAGAATAGAGTAGACTGAGCGGCTGAGCAGTTGGTGCATGCAGCGGTACTGAACCCCAGTCGAACTTGACGAGCAACGCTTTCCAATCCACAGTGGCTTGATGTGGTAGCAGAAAATCAACTCCGAGAAGGCTGGGTATCTTACCTTCTACTACCTTCGTGCTCGAGCGAGCGACCGGCAACCACCATGCTGACTTTGCTACGAGCGGTAGCCACAAACTGTTCCGCGGATGAACCCTGGAGCATAACTCTACATGGTGTGGCGGACAAGGGTTTCGGCAACGCGCTTCGATTCAGCATGGAGACTGCTGCGCCGGTGTCGACGATCAAACATACGGGATGATTCTGTAAATGGAGAAGACAATGTATATGACGATCGCCAACGGCGACTGTTAATTCCCCCGTGGTCTGATTCCAGGGACTCGTCGTGTTCGTCCATTCCTCTAGTGAAATTTAGTCTCCGTGCGAGGGCTGCGACTCAGGTGACTCCTTATGCTCCAGCGGCGTCTCCTCGAACAAGCGGGCCAGGACGGGCTCGACTTCGGGGAAGGAGCACTATGCACATGCTCTTTGACGGAAACGTCTGCCTCTTCTTCTTGATGGCGATGTTGGTGGCGAATCGTTGGCTACCATGGCCACACTCATTATGGTGCCATCACGAGCTGCGGCTGATAAGTGGTTTCTCTTATGCCGTCTATGAAGCGTTGTACCACTATGCTGTCGTAAGTTGAGGACGGCAAGCCTCTAAAGCACTCAGTGTGAATTGATATACCAGCAGTTTTCACACACTCTCGAAAACTTATAAATGCTGATGATGGTAAAATTTGGCTGCAGAATGATCTCGACTTCTGCGTGAATCTTCTTAATTTAAACTGTTCTAAATTTAACGTAATGACTTTTTATCGTACCAACCCTCATGTAGAGTCCTACTCATTGTATGGTGGTCCTCTTGACAGAATTATTGCTGTTGATAATCTCGGTATACTCTTAGACCATAAACTTAAATTATGTCTATAGCTCTTCGCCTCTGTAGTTGCCTGCGGACGGCAGACCGCGCTAGTGACGAAAGCAGCACAAAGTGTGCAAAAGGCGACTTGCAATATATACACGAAGAATGGAAAATGAATGTCTGATCGGATCGAGTTATATACCGATCGAAAGGTATGTATGACGTTAACTAACAAAAGTACATACTAAGACTTTTTGTAACTCACCTAGTTCATGAAATAAGTGGGTAAAAGTGGGAGGGGCAAAATTTTAATAATTGCAGCTAGTGGGCCGTTGGAGCCTTTTGGTTAAATTTTATAATTTTTTTCAAAAATACGTGTCGAATTGTACCGATCATTCCAATCCGATATTTGGTTCAAAAGATATATTAATTTAAAATTTTTAATGGCCTTCTCAAAATGATATGAAAAGTTTGTTTGTCTGTTTCTCTGTTTGTATCAAAGCGCTAAAAAAAAAAGCTTAGATTTTTTGACGAGGAAAATAGCTAAAACCCTATAAGTTTGAAACATCCATAGTTTCCGAAGAAGCTACAGATGTGATCTATATGTCGTTAGAAAGGTATTATTGAGGGCTTTTAGACGTGCCTTGAATATTTTTTTGCAAAGTGCACAAATAACATGCTACAGGTTAAAATAGTTTTATTAGCTTACATTTTGGCGATTTACTAGACAACGGCTCTAACGATTTTTATTAAATTTCAATATTTTGTAATACGTAAAATCGCGTCTTTTGATATCTTTCAGCGAAAAGGTTTGAAAGATATTACCAGTTAACTGAATATATACATTTTACTATGGGCTTTAGTACGAAAAACTTTTTTTTTCTCAAGATATCTCAACATATCTCAACTAATTTCACAGAATTTGCATTTAAGTTGGTCTTATTAAGTTATAACATGAGCTATTTTTTTTTTCTCAAGTTATCTCAACCAATTTGACTGGATATTCATTTAAATTGGACTTATACATTCTGACCAAATTTGGTTCAAATCGGTACACTATATCATATAGCTGCCATGGAACGATCGGTCAAAAGTCAAGTTTTAGTAAGAAAAATTTTGTTGTTTTTTAAGATATCTTGATCAATCTGACAACGTACGCATCTGGGTTGGTTTTATATATCCTGACCAAAATTGGTTAAAATCGGTTTACTATATCATATAGCTGAATTATTTATTTTTTATTTAGAGTAATTATTTCGATAATTTACTATCATACTATCATCATTTTTGATATCTTCCAAAAAAATGCCAAACTTTTTTTTATAATAATTAATATTTTAAATTTATTATCGTTCGTCACAAAATGGGATATCAGAAATTTTAGGGCAGGAAAAGACTTTCGTCACTAGAGTTTTACTTTGTAAAGAATTTTTTTTTTTTGATCTAACTATACATCTAACTATACATTACGTATCTTGCATGATCCGACTATAATAGACTCTACTATATTTTTCCTAATGCTAACTCCATTTCTCATTTAAAAACTTTATTACTAACTTAACTATTTATTTATTTAATAATTAGCTTAGTTTGTTTTATTTGGACCACTTGAATGTACATACTATGTATGTCAACGAACAAATAAATAAATGTATTATAAGGAAAAATCGGTCGAAAATTAAGTTTTAGTACGAAAAACTTTGTTGGTTTTTAATATATCTGCATCGGTAAACATCGGAAGCAACATGAACATAAGAAACCATCGATGCATTATGTTTAAAAATACATCGTTGACCGACGCATCGATGGTATTTTTCATATCTGAATTGAATTTATATTGGAATAAGTTAAAAATTAAGACAGGATCACGCTTAAAGTATGCAGAAAAAATTGAGCTACTCGATGATGCGAAACTTACCTAACAGCTGGAACTTCAAGAATATCCCATTCGACAGACATATAAAATTCGGATAGATCTACACCAACGTCAACAATGTTGCTGCCCTGTTGCTCGTCCATATGCCTCAAATCCACCTAAACCACAAAAAAAGTGAGAAATGTAATTTATTTCAATTTGTATATAAATTATTTGAAAAAACATTAATGTAGGATAAATAATATTATTATAGATGGAGATCAGTGGTGCACAGCCCTATGGTTTATGAGAGAAGGCCAATCTTTCGTGTGCGCATTGAACACGTAGTGCCACATAATAAACTTGTTACTAATGCATGCTCATTCGTAAATTAACACACTATCTGTATCCTTGTTTTTTTTTTTATAATATCAAGTATCAGATAGCAAGGGTAGTGTACCACTGTTTTAAGAATGTTTGTATGGATATTAATATAAAGCTTTTTAAAAGAAACTGGCCAATCGAAGAATATGTTTTCATGAATGGCAAATACATACATTAATCAAAATAATTATCTAAAACTTGTAAATATATTGAACAATTGTCATGCACATAATCCCATTTAAATTAAATTATATTTTCAATTTTACATTTCACTTGAAAATTATAAATGTTTAGGAATAACAATTTGCCTCATAACATTGCCATCCTTTTTATCTATTGAGCCAATTACATAAGGAGTACGAGCACATACATTTAAATGTATGTGAATTCACAAACAAAAAGGCATTCAATAATGTCTATGCTTATTATAAGGCTTTGTAAATTTATTTAGATATATTTATATATGTATATACATATGTAGTTGTGTATGTAAATACAATTTGTTATATTGTGTATAAATAACTGAGCGACTACTCTGCTTCACTCTATTATATTTATTATTATTATTCTAGTACTTTTTGTACAACTCGTTGTGTTCTACTTTCTCAAGAAGCATTATCGCAATCAATATTTTGTTGTGTCCTTCGCACATATCGCAAACATTTAAGGAAATTCTCAAGTTTTGACGTTTACTTGCTTGAACTGCTGATAGGATAAATATCAATCAGCATACAAGAGACAAGCTATTTTAATTGAGTTCAAAGCCGTCCACTATATAATATAGCTGCCATAGGAACGATTGTTAGAAAATCAAGTTGTAGTATGAATAACTTCTTCATTTTTTAGATATCATAATCAGATATCAAATGCATCTGGGTTTCACTTATTTTTCCAAAGCAAAGGTTTAAATCGGTCCTCTATATCATATAGTTGCCATAGGAACGATTGGTCCATAATCAAGTTTTAATAGAAAAATTTTTTCTTAACAAATCTGAACCAAACTGACAGCATATGCATCTGGGTTAGTCTTATATATCCTGACCAAATTCAGTTTAAATCGGTCCACTATATCATATACCTGCCATTGGAACAATTAGTCGAAAATTTAATACATCTGCAAAGGCATCAAAAAAGTGCCTGTGCACAGGATATAATATTGTCGAGTGCGCTCGACTGATCCACTTGTGATTTAATTTTTCTGTCAAAGTAATTATGTTACAAGCATATGACATTCCAAAAACTTCTGACATCTTATAAAAAAAATTTCTTTAATGATATTTAATTTAATATATGAACTATTATAAACAAAATAAAAAAGTTGGCATTCGGCACTGCACATAAAAGTTATTTTTAGGTTTAAGGAATCGTGACCTTTTCACACGTATGCTTATGCTTCAATCAAAGATCGTGTTCATATTTCAACATGATTTTGCACTCAGTTCCCTAATTGAATGGACTGGAGAATCAAGTTCGAATTGTAAACGAGGAAAACCGGTTCAAAACTGAACCTCGTAGAGCCGGTTCAAACCGTGTTTTTTTATCAACATGAACCGAATCATGAACCGAACCTCTGAAACTATTTACCCCGCCACTATGGTAAAAAATCTCGATATTTTGGCATAAACTCTAAATATAAAGATAGAGCCTTGAAATTTGGCATGAACCTTAATTAGACTAATGTAGAATTTCAATTTTTTGTTTTTTCAAATTGGACCACGCCTTCACCCCCTCCTCACAATCAGCCTATGAATAAAAAGTGTAAAGTATTTATACATATAAAATCTAAATATTAAGCTAGAGGCTTGAAATTTGGTATGAATTTTAGTTAAACTAAACTGGAATTTATATTTTTTTTGTTTTTCTCTAAATATAAAGCCAGACGCTTTGACCTTTACACATTTGTTAGTCAGACTAAAGTAGAATTTATTATATTTTTGGTTTTTTAGACCCCGTACTTAAAAAAAGTACAGGGGTCTATTAAGTTTGTTTCAAAAAAAATGTGCGTAACAGGCAGAAGGAGGCGTGGCAGACCCCATAAAGTATATATATTCTTGATCAGCATCAACAGCCGAGTCGATATAGCAATGTCCGTCTGTCCGTCCGTCCGTCTGTATGAAAATCGAGATCTCAGAGACCATAAGAGCTAGAGACACCAAACTTGGTATCTAGGTTCATGTATATTGCAAGCAGATTAAGTTTGTTTTAGAATTTTGCCACGCCCCCTTGAACGCCCTAAAATCCAAATTTAAAATTTCATTTCTAAATTACAAGAACAATTTGAAAGCGAGAAACTGCAGATTTTCCATAGATGAAGCGTAAATAGTCCACGATCTGTGTAGAATCCGTCATTGCGATCGGACGGTAAATAGCGAAGATATTAAAATAATAAGTTAAGCTGTTTAATTGTGTTAGGGTTGGCAGTAATCATAAATTAATAGCAGAAAAATGCTGTTTACAAAACTGAAATTAGGCAGACGAATGTTAGAGCGCTCCATGGCGTACTGTGCTAAGTCGCTGAATTCATCTAATTTTATGCTATCACGCAGGGCGAAGGTTCGAATCCTGCCTCGGGCAAATGGATTTTTTTTTTTTTATTAATGTTATATTGTCTTATTGATGTTAAATTGACATATACATTAACATTTGATGTTATTATACAATTTTTAATTTATTTTTCAATAAGATTGATTAATAAGCAATTTTGCATTATATTAGATGATGGCTCAACAGGTTGAGTCCCCATGCTTTGTAATCCTATTTTGACATTGGGTTGCGGGTTCAAATCCCGGCTGTGTCAACTCCTTTTTTAAATTCAGCTGATTTTAGCTAGTATTTGTCGTGTTCATAATCCAGCATGTTCATATTTATAAATGCTAATATAGAAAATTCTTTTGTTTTGGCTCGTGCTTACATATGTATGTATGCGTGTGCTTAACCGATCTTGAAAATAAGCATATTGATGTCTCGCTCTCTCAAACGCATATGTCTATTCGACTTTACATTGATTATTTGATGTTTTTAAATATAAAACCCTACGACGAATCAATGTTTAACTAAAGTATAAATTAATTTTCACCAGTCTTTGCTTTTTTCATACCAAGTACGGGGTCTCCGACAGTCGAGTATGGTCGACTGTATCGCGAGCGAAGCGAGCAGGGGCGGAGCCCCCTTGTTTAATTTGACCATTTCTTCACCCTCCCAACAGTGCTCCAAGAAATATCAGATTTTTAAGCAAAATTTAACATCTGCATAATGTGTTTTTTTAAGAAAATGATATAAATTCCGGTACCCCGGGGTAAACTCCATATAAAAAAACGTCGGCTGGGGGTTAGCTGAATTCCGTTGTCTAATTTCCGCTGCTGCGATCTCCAGAAAAGTCATCAAACAGAGTTGCCAGATAAGGTACGGCGTTGTTCAACACTTTTGGCACAACAGCTGATATTTCGTTACCCGGTGTAGAAATATATGCCTTGTTCATTCTTTTGACAAGGGGTTGTTGAATGAGAACACGGGAATATTTCAAAAATGTCGAAAAGCGAATTAAAAGTGAAAAAGGGCGCCTGAACCTGTTCACTACATAGGACATTATTGATCTAACTCAAGAAGTGGAAAAGTATACAATAATTTATGATTTGACTGATAAAAAGCATCTCGATGCAGTTTTGATGAAGTTAGCATGGGAGAGTGCAGCTGGGGACAGTATCGCAATAAGTAAACAATCCCACATTGAGGACTTTCATCACCATTTTTGCCATTTTTTACCTTTAAATTATTTTACTCTGATTTGCACTTTTAAAATGTAAACAACGCACAGCTGACGCACCAGTGGGACCAATCGACATTTGGTTACTTTTTGGTGTTGCGTTGGTCACACTAAATTCCGAAGGTCGGAGTCGAAATATATGAAATTTTTATTTCGCTACCCCCTAACTTTGGTGGAAACTAAGCTTTAGGCAAAACTCTCGTGATACCTTATGCAATAGTAATGTAAAGCTTAACAGAACAGGCACACATTTGTTAGTATTTAGCTAAAAATACACATAAAAAACTTATTGGACAGTTGCACAACAAACCACAAATACTAAAAATCTATACTTCTACCGTTTTTTAAATACCTTTATCAACTTTGTCCATATTTATAGTTTTCTATAATGTTTACATAAACACAATTCGCTCTCAAAGTTGCACTTATTTTTTCCACGCTTTTTCAGTGCTTATGGCAACGCTCAATCAGCTGACTTTGAGCGCGCTTAAAATATTAAGGGTAGTTCCGAAAAAGCTAAAAAAAAAATGATTTTTGCTTTGGAGTTTTTCGATTTAAGGCCTATCTCCAGCACTGCGGAAAATTCCTGCCAGGAATTTTCTAGTTATTTCGTTTGTGTGGAATGTAACTCTGTTCTTTGTAAACAGTGTCAATTGTGAAATTTCAAATTAAAATCTAGCGATGAACTGATTGTTTTGGTGGCGTCATATATTCCTGCAAAAAAAATGAGGAGGTAAAGCGCAAACATATAATATATACGGGTATGCCCAAGGGAATATCGCGGCACGGTTGAAATTGAAAGCCCAGCAGATACTGAAGCTGATGCCTTTCGTGATCGGTACAGGATTACCCCAAACTTTTAAGAAACAATGTAAAATATTATGTGAACTCTGCAGCGGGGTCAGTACCTTGGCAAAATCAATCTGCTGGTGTGCGCCAATAATAAAGAATTTTATTAGTAATTTCCATATTTATTTATTTATTATTTCCATGCTGCTGCACCTTCATGTATAGAATATTTGTAATTTCGCCCTTTTTTTTTGTTTTGCACTCTGTTTTTGGCTCCATCTCTGACTTGTTCACAATTCGCTTCCAAAATAATTGTAAACTATTTATTCCTGAGCTGTGTGTCAGTTGTTCTCTCAGTCCACAAACGCTATCGATATGCCAAATATCGATACAAATTTGTGGATTTCGTTGAAGTTGCTGGATACACAAGCAACGAAAACGAAAACTAAAAATTCCTGGCACAGTTTTATTTATATATATGAAGTTTGACAGAAATTTTTATTTTCCGTAGTGCTGGATACCCAGCTTTAGGAAATAAAATACATTTTAAGATACTGAACATAAAAAATTTTAATTAATGCCAAAATATCTGACTTTTTACCATAATGCCCGAGAGCAACAACCTGAACCAAACCACTTTCTGAAATAAAAGTTTCGGTTCGGAAAATAATATGCATTTATAATATATCGAAACTTTTTGAGAATTCGAGTAAATATCGTCAGATACTAAGTCATATTTAAATCTTAATTAATTTAGGTTTTTAACAAATTTTGAATTTTTTAAAATTAAAATTTAATTTGCTTAAAAAATCAAGGAGAAATGAATATATTTGTATGTTTGTAATTAATGTATTGTAAAATACTTGTTTGCATTTAATTGAGCCAGGTTTTGCTCTTTTCCAAAGTTTTTGAGGTTTGCAGCGTGATTGGAATTGAAGTTTGAAAAAAATTATAATACTTATATTTCGTACTTAAGATATCCTACTTGAATTAAGATCGAAATACCCGATTTTTAAGTACGAAATACTTGATTTTTCCCCTCTGTGTAGTTTTTAAAGCTCTAAAAAAAATTTGGGCTGTAGTTCTATGGTAAAACGCAGGACCAGTAACGATTAAAACTTTCAAAATAAAAACTGAATTTTATCACTGCGGACGGCAGTCCGCGCTAGTGACGAAAGCAGTACGAAGTGCGCAAAATGGCTCATGAGATAAGTGGGTAAGTGGGAGGGGCCAAATTTTAATGATTGCAGCTAGTTGGATCATTTTGGTTAAATTTTATATTTGTTAAAAATTCTTATCGATCGTTCCAATCCGACATGTGGTTCAAAAGATATATTAATTCGAAATTTTTAATGGCCTTCTCAAAATGAGATGAAAAGTCAGTCTGTCCGTCTGTTTGTATCAAAGTGCTAAAAAAAGCTTAGATTTTTTGATGAGGAAATGTTTCTTATCAGAAAACTAGAATTGTTTGTTCTACGACTTTAGCGGGAAATAGCTAAAACCCTATAAATTTAAAACACCCATAGTTTCCAATCCGAAGAAGCTACAGATGTGTTTTATATGTCGATAGGGCCAAACTTTTTTTTATAATAGTTAACATTTTTAATTTAATATCGTTCGTCACAAAATAGGATATCAGAAATTTTGGTGCAGGAAAAGAATTTCGTCACTAGACTTTCACTTTGTAAAGAAGCTTTTTCTGGAAGATTTTTATTGTCGATTTTTAGACCCCGTACTTAAAAAAAAGTACAGGGGTCTATTAAGTTTGTTTCAAAAAAATGTGCGTAACAGGCAGAAGGAGGCGTGGCAGACCCCATAAGGTATATATCTTGATCAGCATCAACAGCCGAGTCGATATAGCCATGTCCGTCTGTCCGTCCGTCCGTCTGTATGAAAATCGAGATCTCAGAGACTATAAGAGCTAGAGACACCAAACTCGGTATCTAGGTTCATCTATATTGCAAGCAGATCAAGTTTGTTTTAGAATTTTGCCACGCCCCCTTGAACGCCCTAAAATCCAAATTTAAAATTTCATTTCTAAATTACAAGAACAATTTGAAAGCGAGAAACTGCAGTTTTTCCACAGATAAAGCGTAAATAGTCCACGATCTTCATTGCGATCGGACGGTAAATAGCGAAGATATTAAAATAATAAGTTAAGCTGTTTAATTGTGTGAGGGTTGGCAATAATCATAAATTAATAGCAGAAAAATGCTGTTAACAAAGCTACAATTTGGCAGATAAATGTAACAGAGCTTCGTGGCGTACTGTGCTAAGTCGCTGAATTCATCTAGTTTTATGCTATCACACAGGTCGAAGGTTCGAATCCTGCCTCAGCCGAATAGTTTTTTTTTTTTTATTCATTAATGTTATATTGTCATGTCTTATTGATGTTAAATTGATATATACATTAACATTTGATGTTATTATACAATTTTTAATTTATTTTTCAATAAGATTGATTAATAAGCAATTTTGCATTATATTAGATGATGGCTCAACAGGTTGAGTCCCCATACTTTGTAATCCTATTTTGACATTGGGTTGCGGGTTCAAATCCCGGCTGTGTCAACTCCTTTTTTAAATTCAGCTGATTTAAGCTATTTGTCGTGTTCATAATCCAGCATGTTCATATTTATAAATGCTAATCTAGAAAATTCTTTTGTTTTGTCTCGTGCTTACATATGTATGTATGCGTGTGCTTAACCGATCTTGGAAATACACATATTGATGTCTCGCTCTCTCTAACGCTTATGTCTATTCGACTTTACATTGATTATTTGATGTTTTTAAATATAAAACCCTACGACGAATCAATGTTTAACTAAAATATAAATTAATTTTCACCAGTCTTTGCTTTTTTCGTACCAAGTACGGGGTCTCCGACAGTCGAGTATGGTCGACTGTATCGCGAGCGAAGCGAGCCGGGGGTAGGCGAGCGAAGCGAGCAGGGCGGAGCCCCCTTGTTCTAACAAAAATTTAAGTATCCGATAGTCAAGTTTCCAATTATAAGGTACCCAAATTATATATATGTATGTATGTACATATATGCATACTCTTACATAGGTTATTGCGTTTCTAAAAGTTGTCCGCTATGTATATATTCTATATTTCGAAAAGTGGTGTAAAAAGATTTTGATAAACACTGTGATGTCCCTGGGCACCATAGTAACAGTGTGCATAGTGTGCCAAATTTGGTTATTCTTGCTCTTATAGTGTAACTGCTAGACGTTATTATTGACGAAACGGGAGTTGTCAAAAATGTTAAACAGTTTGAGCTTGATTTTTTTGAGCTCATAATTCCCATTAAACTTAAATGTGTGCGAAGTGTACATACAAGTTTTCAGACACGTCCTTTACAGTCCTATCTAAAATAATGCTTATTATTTACATTAAGGGTGAACAGCCGAATTTAACAGTGGACAACCAAAACAAAACTGCATCACAGTATTTTTTAAGGTTTTTTGGTACAGCACCTGTATCATCGAGTTTTCATCCCATCTTTTAAATTTTTATTTTTTTTCGTGACTATCCCGATCCCATTAATTTTGTATGTAAGTACTAAACAAATAACCAATAGAGAACCCATCCCATACAACTGAAATGTGCCTCCCAAAGTTGCTGCGATTGCGTCCAATGGGAAATTTTACCCGTGAGCCTGAAGTCCGAGGGAAATTTTGTGAAAGGGTAAACAAACACATCTTGTAGCAAAACTGCCGAATTAGCGCGATGATGAGAACATTCATCTCACTTCCTCTTTGCGCATACAGCGAAACAGAGATAGATACAGTCGAGCGCAGAGAGCGATCTGCATGTATGGGTGAATCATGCAATAAGTGTGTGCATATGTATGGGCTGCAGAGAGAATAGGCAACGGAGCTTTGTTTATTCTGTGATGCACTTACGATTTTGTATGTTAACTCTTATACCCTGTACAGGTAATGATTTTAATAACAAATTTTCAATGTAAATTTAATATTTATAATTGATCAAACATTTGATTGCAGATTTACTTTTCAGATTTTATTCAATTTACTTTTCTAAATAAAATATTGTAGGTAATAAAATTTCATGTGTAAAGGGTATTTACTAGCACCCATGTTTATTTATTCGCTTGCTGTGCGAGCTACGAGCTCTGTCAGCCAACTGAATCGACAGCAGAAAAAATTTCCCTCGGACTTCTGGTCCACGGTTAAAATTTCCCATTGGACGCAATTGCAACTTTGAGAGGCACATTTCAATTGTATGGGATGGTTTCTTTAAAGGTTATTTGCTTAGTGATCGTATCCTATGATCTGTGTGTGATCAATCCTAGCAAACTACAGTACTTCATAATTATCGGATCAAAACTTATAACGCCTTATATTATGAATAAACTTGGGTTAAAGAAACATAAATTCATTTGTGAAAGGGCTTTTAAACAAATAATATTTTTGGTAAAATTCTGTTTTATACCGAACATCTCCAAATCGAATAAAAAAACCTCAATTGGTGGTTGGAAAATAAAATTAGTTGGAGGTCTCAACTATTTTTTTTTAAATTGAATTTTAAAGTTTTAATACAAAATTAACTTTTTTATTGTTGTTTTGTGCAACTTGTCACTATTTTGTATGGAAACTTTAAAATTCAATTTTAAAAAAAATCTAGTTAAGACCCCCAACTAATTTTTGGCTCTAAATTCAGGATAAATCAGCCTATTTGAGGTATATTTTTTGGTTTGGAGATGTTCGGTATAAAGCAGAACTTTACCATATTTTAAAATTGGCTGAAGCTGCATAATTCGCATGCAATCGGATCTCGATTGTTTCATGCAATTTATGTATTATATTTATACGTGCACACCATTGATGTACATAAGAATATTATACATATAAACGCACACTGTATATGTCATGTATCATATCATATAATCATGATAATTATCTTTCCCTGTTTTTAGCTGCCAATCGATGTTTTAATATTACATCGATAAAATTACATATATCGACAGTGAAAGTTTATGAGGCCTGTACCGATTTTAACTTTAATTCTGCGAATTTTAATCCGCAAATTTTATTATCATTATCAATGATCATGAATGAAGTCAACTATTCCTATGAAAGTCTTGCAAAATTTTCTGAGAAATATCTTTGCAGTTACCAGCCGTGATGCAGTAAGGGTATTCCTTAAACAGATTAGATAAGATAAGATATAGATAAGATTTTAATTATATTTAAGCAAATCTTAATCAGTTGTCGGATTGACCTTTTTTGTGTACTGATTAGATTTTAATTTCGTGCGTGTTATGAGAAGCACAAAATGATAAAAATAAGTATGATAACTCTTTTTCAAAGACTTTTTAATAAAAGTATGATTGCAGTATTCGAATGTAAAACATGATTAGCATATTTTTATCTCCGTCTTCTTTCGAAACCTGCCTAAGAGCTGATTTCGTTGAAACTTTTAGTGTGGCCAGATTTTCATTATTTTTTCTGGCGACATTTCACATGTAGCATTTAGTGAACAGCTGATCGACGAAATCAAAATCTATTCTTAATCTGTTTCTGGAATACCCTAAGTTTTTGTTTATACGTATAATATAACAAATTAGATATGTTTGCATTAAATTAAACACACTTTTGCACAAACTTACATTTCAAATTAAAAATAATGAAGATGTATAAAACACAGAAATAGTTCTTTGAAACATGCATCAACCATGCATTATTTTTGAACAAACAAGGGTAGCATTACGAAAATTTTCCTGTATATTCACAAATACTAGCGGAAACTGGAACAGTTTAGAGCAAATGGGATTGTCGATGTATGATGACTTAAAAATTATTAAGAAATCAAAAAAATGTTTAATTATTTTTGATGATGCAACACAATATTTTTGTTTTCACTTAGAATTTAAGTTTAAGCACTAAAGTACATATGTTCATATTACAAAATTACAGATTATCACTTTATTGAATTTAAATTCACCAAGTCAAGTAACATCAATCAAATTTTGCTAAAAGGGAAAATCGAAACAGACCTGTATAATAACATGTTTATAAGCAGACGTTCATTAAGTTACGATTTTTGTCACTGAATGCCAAAATTGTTGTTCAGAAAATACTAGAGGTCGCAAAAAACACTCAACAAAACGACAAATATTAAAATTGGCCCGGTTTCTTACTCCACCATGCGCTTGAGTAATCTGTTTTGAGTTTAGGTTATTTGTGGTACCTGCCAGAACTGCAGATATTAATAGTTGGCTTAAATGAACCAAACAATTATTTTTCATAAAAACGTGTACATATATTTTGTTGAAAGTTTATCTTAACAACGAATTAATAATTTATATATTTTGAATTAAGAGCGCTACGTTGTTCGCCTAAAATAAACTAAATTGTAAATAAAAAACTTTTTTTTACCAAAAAAAAAAAGCTTTGAAAGTGTTGTTTTTAAACAAATATCAAAAAACACTTGGTGGAAATTATTTAAAATGACAGGCATCCTTAAAGTGTTGAACGATATTTGCGACCTCTGGCAAATATTTGTTCTGTTAACGTTAATATCTCCAAATTTTGAAATAATGGGTCATTCGTAACATTGCTCCGATTATGAACAGCTATGCTCTGATTTTCTACTTACGTTGTGTTTGTACTTAAAAACCACATTTTAAGCAAGAACGTACAATAATATTATGTAAATAAAATATGTAAATAGTTTTGTGTAAAACGTGTTAAACATAGATAATATTATTACACAGTACACGTGTATGATGGACGCCAAGGTATTTATCAATATATTGTGACTTTCACCAAATTTGAACAAAACTTCACCTACCCTGTAGTGATAAACGGTTTGTCAAACTGGACAAAAGACAAATTTGGCAGTCATTGTAATAGTCACTAGGCTTGACACGTAATTCGATCACATGTGTGATGATTTATTACCGAAGCTATCATTAATTGTTAGACCGATAATATCAAGAAAGTCATACATGTATGTATTATTTACTTAATTTGTATTACTCGTACTTCATCTTTATTTGTTAAAGAGTAATAATCACTGAAAGATTCCCCATGGCCAAAAACATAAAAATAATTTCCTATGACAGCTATATGATATAGCTGACCGATTTCGACCAAATTGGTTTAGAATGTAAGAGACAGTCGCAAGCATGCAATCTTTGAGTTTGATTTGGATAGCTTAAGAAACAAAAAAGTTTTTCATCCTAACACCTGATTTTCGACCGATCTTTCCTATGACAGCTATATGATATGGCTGACCGATTTCGACCAAATTGGTTCAGAATGTAAGAGACAGTCGTAAACATTCAATCTGTGAGTTTGATTTGGATATCTTAAGAAACAAAAAAGTTGTTCATACTAAAACCTGATTTTCGACCGATCTTTCCTATGACAGCTATATGATATAGTCAGAATGTAAGAGAAAGTCGCAAACATACAATCTGTGAGTTTGATTTAGATATCTTAAGAAACAAAAATGTTTTTCATCCTAAAGGTTAATGGGCATCACATTATATAAATTAAGATATCTTAACCAAACTTACAGATTATATGTTTGGGACTGTCATTCATCATTCTGACCAAATTTGGTCAAAGTCGGATTACTATATCATATGGCTGCCATAGGAGCAATATAATGCAATTTATCGATTAGTATGAAAATTGTTTTTCTTTCTTAAGAAATCTCAACCAAACTCATACTAAAGGTTACTTTGACTAAACTTTATTAACATTATTAACTAAATTTCATTTCCGCGAGCGAAGCGAGCAGGGGCGGAGCCCCCTAGTACATATATAAAACTCTTTGTCCTGACTGTCTCACTGACACATCAACGTAGGCCAAACGGCTAAAGGAAAATGTTAAATTTTTCACACAACATAGATGAGACATTTTCATCGTGCAATAAGACGGCGTTTTGAAAAATTCCACCTGTAAGTGGGTCAAATTAAGGTCAGAGGTCATGCAATTGCTTTGTATAACAAATTTTTTTGTTTCTTAAGCTTAGTTCCCACCAGAGAAAAAATCCGCTACCCAGTGGTAACCTCCATATAAAAAAACGTCGGCGGAGGGGTACCTGAATTCTCTAAATTCCGCTAGTGCCCCCAGAAAAGTCATCAAACAGAGTTGCCAGATAAGGTACGGCGTTGTTCAACACTTTTGGCACAACAGCTGATATTTCGTTACCCGGTGTAGAAATATATGCCTTGTTCATTCTTTTGACAAGGGGTTGTTGAATGAGAACACGGGAATATTTCAAAAATGTCGAAAAGCGAATTAAAAGTGAAAAAGGGCGCCTGAACCTGTTCACTACATAGGACATTATTGATCTAACTCAAGAAGTGGAAAAGTATACAATAATTTATGATTTGACTGATAAAAAGCATCTCGATGCAGTTTTGATGAAGTTAGCATGGGAGAGTGCAGCTGGGGACAATATCGCAATAAGCAAACAATCACACATTGAGGACTTTCATCACTGCATCTGATCTAATCTTCATTTCAAAGAATTTTGCCATTTTTTACCTTTAAATTATTTTACTCTGATTTGCACTTTTTAAAATGTAAATGCCTCAGCCGAATAGTTTTTTTTTTTTTATTCATTAATGTTATATTGTCATGTCTTATTGATGTTAAATTGACATATACATAAACATTTAATGTTATTATACAATTTGTAATTCATTTTTCAATAAGATTGATTAACAAGCAATTTTTCTTGTTGATGAACTAGGTGATGGCTCAACGGGTTGAGTCCCCATACTTTGTAATCCTATTTTGACATTGGGTTGCGGGTTTAAATCCCGGCTGTGTCAACTCCTTTTTTAAATTCAGCTGATTTTAGCTATTTGTCGTGTTCATAATCCAGCATGCTCATATTTATAAATGCTAATCTAGAAAATTCTTTTGTTTTGTCTCGTGCTTACATATGTATGTATGCGTGTGCTTAACCGATCTTGGAAATACACATATTGTTGTCTCGCTCTCTCTAACGCATATGTCTATTCGACTTTACATTGATTATTTGATGTTTTTAAATATAAAACCCTACGACGAATCAATGTTTAACTAAATTATAAATTAATTTTCACCAGTCTTTGCTTTTTTCGTACCAAGTACGGGGTCTCCGACAGTCGAGTATGGTCGACTGTATCGCGAGCGAAGCGAGCCGGGGGTAGACGAGCGAAGCGAGCAGGGGGCGGAGCCCCCTTGTTTTTTATGTTTTTCTCAATATTAATTTCCAAAACAGCGGTAGGTACAGCCTTACAAGCTTGCAGATCAGCTTTTCGATTTACCAATACACACGCAAATCCGAGTGCAATGAGTAGCGGAAAAGCAGTAGCAAGGAGGAAGTTATGCGTGCGCTTGCCAAAATACATAAAATATGTACTTTAAGATAGCTGGGAAGCTCTATTTGACCTACAAAATAATCGTTATTCATAAAAAATTTTTGTTTAAAATATACTAAAATTTTTGTATTTACAATGTTTCTGCAAACAGCTATAAACTTTTACTATATATAAAGCCTTTTATTTAAAAAACTTTAATTTAATAATACATTTTTGTGATTAAAAAAAATTTAAAAATAATCATTTCAGTGTTTTATAAGTTTTTGATGATTTCTTTTGAATAGAAGACTTTAAAGTCTTTAATAAATTTAAAAGTCCCATTAAATAGCGAAGTTAGTTATTAAGTGGTGTTCATTTTGAAATGTCTATCTTAAATATTGCGGAGATATTTACAAAGACTTTTATCACAAAAATAAAAATCCATAATAATAATTTTTTTTTTGTAATTACAAATTTTTTTTTAATATTGATTTAAAAAATTTATTTATTTTTGATTAGGTTCTAATTACGCCACTGACAGCCCTCGGTATCGTTATTAGAGTAAATTATTATTTCGTGTAGGCTTTAATTAAAATTTGTTGTTCCTAACCTAAGTTTCAATTTGTAAATTACTTCGGGACAGCTCTGATTTTCCTTGTAGGGTGTATTTATGTAATATGATGTATTCGACACAGCTGCTGTCTTTGAGGTAGCTATCTTGAACGCAAACGTCTTCGATAGAGTTTTTCACTGTTTTCTTTCTTTTTATTTGAGGTTAAATTAGAATTTATTTTAAAATGTCCAAGCAATACTGCAAAGTGTGCCGCTCCAGAACATCAAACAGTGTTAATGCGGTTCCCAAGAATGAAAACAAAAGGTAACTATGGACGCAAAGCGAGGGTTGGAATCTTACCCAGAAGGATAGCATTTGCAATAAGCATTTTACGGAATCCGATTTTTATTAAGCGTCTCAAAATAAATCGAAACTCAGAAAAACTTGGTGGATAATTGCTTGTTTTTTCGTTCTAGTGTCTCTCTCTCGACAGAGAGAGCACGTCAAAGTTTTTAGCTAGTGAATCAGTCTACAGTACGATACCCTGTACACAGGCACATATTCGATACCCTTGCAGACCGCTGTATTAAGTTTTAGGCTTATTGTTTCAATGACAGCTATATGATGTAATAAACCGATTATTACCAAATTTGGCAAGATATATAAGACCAACCCAGATAAATATGTTGTCAGTTTGAGTAAGATGCTAAAATACAACAAAGTTTTTCATAATAAAACTTGATTTTTGACCGATCGTTCCTATGATAGCGATTTCGTGATTTCGTACTAAAGGTTGATTTTCTAATTCAAATAGTAAAATATATATTTAGTAAATAGATAATATCTTCCAATCCTTTTAGCTGAAAGATATGTTTCATATACCAAGAAACGCGAAATTTTGCGTGAATTAAACAAAAATCGTTAAAGCAATTTTCTATTAAAGCGACAAAATGTAAGCTGATAAAAAAATCTTTCACTTGTGGAATTTTACCTGAGCAATTTGCATCCAAATAATGAAGGCCAAATATCTTTCTAACGACATATAGGTTACATCTGTAGCTTCTGTGGCTTGGAAACGATGAGTGTTTCAAATTTATCGGGCTTAAGCTGTTTTACTCTAAACTATTTATTTCCCGCTAAAGTCGCAGAACAAACATTTCTAGATTTATGATAAGAATCCTCATCATAAAATCAAAGCTTTTTTTTAGCGCTTTGATACAAACAATTAAACAAACATACAAACAGGCCATCAGACAAACTGACTTTTCATCACATTTTTGGAAGGCCATTAAAAATTTCAAATTAATATAAATTTTTCGGATTGAAATGATCGAGGTATCGTTCTACGCTTATTTTTGATAAGAAAATTATTAAATTTATCGAAAAGTCTCCAACGGCCACATCGTTTAAATTTTGCCCCTCCCACTTACACCCCCTTATCTACTATCCACTTTTGTTGGTAAAATGACTTACCTTGTTTTTAAAATATTATAATAGAATACAGCTACTTGTTCCAGGTACGACAATAACCAAGCACTTAGTCTCAAAATTGTGAAAAATTGCGAATCGGTGCAATGCATATGGTAGATTTATGATATAGTGTTCCGATTCTGATAAAACTGCTTCTGGGTCGATAAATTAATTCAATTTAAAACTAAGATATCTCAAAAAAATAGAAATGTATATAATAATAAAGGTTAATTTCGAACCGATCGTACCTATGGCAGCTAAATGATATGATTTTCCGATTTGAACCAAATTAGATCAGGACATATAAAATGGTCTCAAACTTGAGTTGAAAGTTGAAATTTTACTCATCATTTCCTATCTAACTACAACAAAAACTAAATTTATTGATTCATTAATCCTTATTTGGACATGTTTTCTTTTAAAAAGAATTATTTCCTGCAACATTTTGCGATTTGGTTAAAAAAAATTAATTAAAATCAAAGATCTTAAAAGATTGTGTTTATAATTATCGGAGCATAGCTGTTTATTTCCTGTTTTTTGTCTTAAATACTTCAGACAATGCAAGAGGTACAATGCAATGAGACTGATAACACGGTGCTACAAAAAATAAAATTTCTTCTGGGATGGGACCTAGCGTAGATTGAAGGTATAGCTAAATAAAAAATTTTGGCATACTAGAATTTTTTGAGGCACATCGAAACTTTGAATAACGGTATAAAAACGTTGTACATTCGCGCACTAATACGCCCATAACTTCGTCAGATATGAACTGATTTTAATTTTTTGGTATGGGATGGGAAAGAAGAAGCTTAGGTCTTTAAACGTGCCATACATGACTTTACAGGTTTCAAATCCCTAATTGGAGTATTTGCAAAGCAAAAAATTTTTTTTTGTTTATGTTTTTAAATTTTTGCCTTTGGCGACATTTTTCAACACTATTTTATTAGAAAACACTTCAGCTTTTTATTTTATTTAAAAAAAAACACATTTTCACGAATAAAATGTGTGTCTATTTTCTAAAATCGGTCAATAATTAACAAAGTTATAAAAAATTTTCGGAAATTAAAAATACCTAAATGTACCGAAAAAGAACAAAAAACGACCAAGCACAGGGTGCGCCATCTTTTATGTCGGTATGTAAACATTGAATATCTTTGAAAATAAACAACCGATTTTCAAGTATGAGATATTTTTATTTAATTTGGTTCTGTACAATTTCTTCAGACTATTTTTTGAAAACAACATCAATCAAGTGGCCGCCTTTATTGGAGACAGCAAAATGTGCCCTTTTTGCTGCGTTTTCCATCAGTTTTTCTAGCATCTCAGGTGGTATAGCGATGATTTCTGCACGACTATTTGCCTTGAGCTGGTCAATGGTTTGAGGCTTGCTGGCGTAAACTTTGCTTTTCAAATATCCCCACATAAAGAAGTCCGGAGGCGTCAAATCTGGAGATCTGGGTGGCCAATCAATATCGCCTTTTTTTGATACCAGACGTCCAGGGAATTTTCGTTGTAAAAATTGAATTGTTTTATTTGCAGTTGGGCATGGCGCACCGTCTTGTTGAAACCAGTAACCGTACGTACAGACCTTTTTCACGCATTTCGACGATATGCACGTTGAGTTAACACAACTGAACGACTATTTTCAATGTAAAGCGTCACTATTTCAGCGCGTTCTTTCGTAGTGAAGCGATTCATGATTAAAATTGTGCTGAACTGAGGTTTTCAACACTGGTCTACTCAATTGGTCACTAATGGTCAATTGGTTCACTAATGACAAAGTTATTCAATATTTACATGCCGACATAAAAGATGGCGCAACCTGTATTTACAGCAATTTGAAAAAAAAAAAAACACATTTGACTTTATTTTCGCTTCATTTAGTCGAGGCTTTTTCACAAAAAGTTGAATAACTCAATCAAATATTGATCGCTTTCAATAAACTAAAAAGTAGATGACGCAGAATTAAATGTTTTTTGAAACTGCGTACCAAAAGTAATTTTTTTTGTACAAATTTGACATCTTAATTTTCGTTCAAAGTGCGAAAAAAAACCGAAAAAATCGATATATAATTACATGTAGCTCCCTCAATTTTGGAAGGTTTTTCTTTTCTCACGTCGTATCACAATCTATCATAGGATTCATAATTAAAGAGAAAAGATTTTTTAACTTTACCTATCTCGAAAAAAAGGTTTTTTTACCACTATTCAAAATTTCAATGTGCAACAGAAAATTTTAGCATGCCAAAAATTTTTATTTTACTATATCTACAACCTACGCTATGTCGGATCCCAGAAGTTTTTTGGCTGTAGCACCGTGTAACTTACATGGGCGCCATAATAACTACTTATGTACGTATTGCCAGTAGAAGAAAAACTATTCGGCAGTTGCATAATGTGTCATTTTGGAAAATTGTTGTACTTTTCAACAGAACACTCCAACTATTTTTTATTTTATTACAAGCTGAAAAATTATACTTAATATGAGCTCTATACTTCAACAAAAGTTATTTAAGCTAACGAAATCTACTGAGTTAATAAAGTGTTTATATCACTATTTGGAAATATCGATGAAAAAGTTCTCTCGTGACCTTTGAATTGAAACCCTAATAAAAAAAATCGTATACCCTTAGGCAATACTGTTAATTAAATAAATAAATAATAATTTTAAACTATTTTTTTTCGGGTCCCAGATTTTAACCACATCGAAAAAATCGAAAATTTTAAATAACAATGATTTTAAGTTATAAATAGATTTCATCTAGATTCTCGAAGTTTCTTTTCAAGATGCAAAAGAAAAAACTTAATTGAACTTCATGCATACATTATAAATTTTTGAGTAAACAAATGCAAGTTTGTTAATATGTAAACATCATGCTTTTGAAAAATGTGTTTGAGAGACAAGAAAATCTTATTTTAGGGAGAAAAAAAAATATTAATTATAAAACACACGAATTGCACGTCGTTTAAGAACTTAAAGCTTTTATATTCGTAATATTTCAATATAGATTTATCTCTTTCGTAAAAACAATTTTCAATTAATATTATACAAGCTTATAGTTGAAGAAGTGCAGAATGTCCATATTGATAATTGCACGCTATGATCGTATAATTTTGTGTTAGCACATCAGTACATATTATTGTGGTAGAAATCAATGCGCTTTTCAGTTTATTTTCATTTTAATAACTGAAATATCTCATTTTAGGTTCTGTTAATTATTTGGCTTATAGAATGTATTGGCACATACATACATATGTACAAAAACGTTAACGTAACATGAACGTTAGCGATGCCTCTTGTCCTCAATCTCAACAATTAGATACATATGTATTCCAAATTCATACTGCTGCATTAAATTTACGAATGAGGTTAATTAACGTACAATAAAGTTCAATCACTGACAGATATGTAGATTTTGACCAAAACAAAAATTCTCAGAATGTACAGGACTAAATGGTAATCCGTGGTTTCTCTCCCATTGTTGTTATCTGGGAGTTCTTCAATCAGATAAAAACAACCTCTACACGAGGTAAAAGTCTAAAGTCAAAATCATATTCAAGCTTCAAATTTTCTAAAATCTAACTGTTTGACTAAGGATATTCAATTCAATACAGTGGTGTCCAAAAAATTTTAATATTTAAAATATTTTTTATGAATAAGGAAGTAAAATCTTTGAAAAAAAACTAAAAGTTTTTCAACAAATTAAAATTTTTTTCCGGGATTTACGGAAATTGTCTTTTCTTAGCTGTTCAGAAGGTTTTTCACAAAAAAAGGCTTCTAAGTTTCATAAAGTTGTGTTGTGCTATTCATTTCACTACATACATACATATACATATTTATTGTATTAACCAATATATATTTATATTTATTGTTTTTCAAAATTTTCCGTGAAAAATAAAGAAGTTAATTAAAAATGTGAAATTTGCATTAATTAATAATAATTAGTTTAACAGTAATGCACTTTCGAATGTGTTTTCTGTCTGCGCACATTGCGATCTTTTAAACAAATTTTATTTTTCGACTTTTTTCCATACATAATGCAGAAATTATGTCTATGTATGTCTTAATTCCCTTTGCTTCTACAGTAATATAGTAGGGGTATTTCTGATTTTTATTACGGATTTATTACGGATTCACAGCTGCTTCACACAAAATATGTAGCGTCACCATAACCAAATAAAATGAATGAAAATCTAACAATGCTAAAAGATTTAAGCTAAGTTCTCACCACTGAAAAATCCTGTTGGCTGGTTGTCAACTTTATAAAAAAAATGGGCGAAGATTAAGATAAATTCTTTCTCTGGATTTTAGCTGGTGCGATCCTCAAAGCCATCAAATAGAGATTCCAGATAAAGTGCCGCGTTGTTCAACACTTTTAGCACTATAGCTGGTATTTCTTTGACTACTGTACAAATATACGAAAATATACGAAAAATGTAGACGAAAATTATGTAAATCTAATAGGCAATTTCCACGAGCACTAACATTTGCCTCATTCACTCACATTTGAATGTGCCTGATTTTTGGATTTCCACGACCAAATGTGAAACGGGTAACTAGATTTGCTATTCGCCCGAAATAAATCAGCTTTTCAGTGTCTATGCAACAATAATAAAGTATAAAATAAATGCTTAATTCTAATTAAAATTAATGAATTAGCTCCATAAGAATGGCCTCATGGTCATGCTCCACTGAATGACTGCTCTCCTTTGCTTGTTCATCAGAAAATAAAGAATTTTAATATTCCTTTTGAGAATATATTTGGCGCAAATTTTATGTTTACATTTTTTTCGGACACAACATGCATAGTTTGCATAGTTTTTCACGAAATCATCGATAAACATCGGGTTTTCGACAGAAAAATACTGAAATCCACCCGGCCGAATGGCAATAAATGACTAGATTTTATTTGGATGATCATTTGGATTTTGTATGGGAACGAACTGAACATTCGGCCTGGGATGATGAAAATGGCGCCGAATGAGCCAAATATGCTGAAGTGGAAATAGCCTATAATACCTGGATGTGCCCAAGCTGGAATCAGTCCGTCGAAGAAGCATTTCGTAATGTATTTATATCAGTGGTAACCCCCAACACAGTCAAATGTCGGCGTTGCGTTTGTGTTTGTATTAACAGAATGTTATTAGATGTCAAGCATGGGCACTAGAGCGGATCAATTTATATAGACCAAAAAAAATTGTAAAAATCGTATTCTACGACGAATTCTAAGAAAATTTGCACATGAAAACATGGGTCTAAAGTCAAAATCGAGCTTCCGATTTTTAAAGATATAATTTATTTATTTTCGTCTTAGACCCGACAACACACCATGTACTCCCCTCTTTGTCTTTTCGGAAAAATATTTTATTCAAAATTTTAAATTATAAGCTTTCACTTTTACCTAACTACTGGTACCCAAATTAGTATAAAATGACACTTTAAATTTAACTCATTTTGTTTGTAAAAAAATCATGCCAAAAGTATCGGTTATGTTTGTATTTTGGTTTTCGGTTATCGGTTACGAAAAATTTTTGTGTATCGGTTTCGTAACGGTTACCGGTTTCTTAAATGTTTCGGTTTCGAAATACCGGTATGATTTCGGTTAACACCACTGCGGACGGCAGTCCGCGCTAGTGACGAAAGCAGCACGAAGGGTGCGAAAGGCGACTAGCAATATATACACGAAGAATGGAAAATTTGCTATGACTGTCCGATCGGATTGAGTTATATACCGATCGAAAGGTATGACTTTATCTAACAAAAGTGTATACTACGACTTTCGGTAACTCACCTGCTTCATTCAAAATTTTAATGATTGCAGCTAGTGGAGCCTTTTGGTTGTTTTATAATTTTTAAAAATTCTTATTAAAAATACGCATTGAATGATACCTCGATCATTCCAATCCGACATTTGGTTCAAACGATTATTAATTTAAAAATTTTAAGGGCCTTCTCAAAATGAGATGAAAAGTTTGTTTGTCTGTTTGTCTGTTTGTATCAAAGCGCTAAAAATACCGATCGAAAGGTATAGTCTTTACTTACAAAAATGCCTACTAAGACTTTGATATCTCACATGGTTCATGAGATATGGGGGTGTAAGTGGGTGGTGCAAGATTTTAAATGATTGCAGCGGATGGAGCCGTTGGAGCCTTTCGATACATTTTTTTTTGTTTTTATCATTCTTATCAAAAATACGCGTCGAATGAAATTTTCAGTGAACTTTCCAAAATGAAAAAAGGTCACTAATGTTGTCTGTTGTTCCTTATCGGAAATCTTTGCTCTACGACTTTTTGAAAAACACGCTAGGTTAGCGGGAAAACGGAAAAACCCGGGAAAATTTAAACTCTTATAGTTTCCAAACCACAGAAGCTAAATATATAATTTATACATACATAGATGGAAAGGTATTTTTGAGGGCTTTTAGGCGTGCATTACATTTCGGCTCCAACGATTTTTATTAAATTTCAATATGATGTAATACGTAATTTGAATGCCATTTATTATTTAAAATTTTTTTTTAATAATTTGTTTATGTAATTTTTGATTTATATACAGGGTGCGCCATCTTTTATGTCGGTATGTAAATATTGAATAACTTTGTCATTATTGAACCAATTGACTTGAGTAGACCAGTGCTAAAAACCACAGTTCAGCACAATTTTAATTGCACCATTGCATGAACAGAAAGTGACTGTTTGGGCCGGTGTCTGCGCCAAAACCATCATTGGGCAATTTTTCTTCAAAGAAGGCGAAACAGTTGATGGGAATCGATATCGGTGGATGTTGGCTCATTATGTCTGCCCGCAAATGCGTGAAAAAGGTCTGAACGGTTACTGGTTTCAACAAGACGGTGCGCCATGCCATACTGCAAATAAAACAATTCAGTTTTTACAACGAAAATTCCCTGGACGTCTGGTATCAAAAAAAGGCGATATTGATTGGCCACCCAGATCTCCAGATTTGACGCCTCCGGACTTCTTTATGTGGGGATATTTGAAAAGCAAAGTTTACGCCAGCAAGCCTCAAACCATTGACGAGCTCAAGGCAAATAGTCGTGCAGAAATCATCGCTATACCACCTGAGATGCTAGAAAAACTGATGGAAAACGCAGCAAAAAGGGCACATTTGGCTGTGTCCAATAAAGGCGGCTACTTGATTGATGTTGTTTTCAAAAATTAGTCTGAAGAAATTGTACAGAACCAAATTAAATAAAAATATCTCATACTTGAAAATCGGTATTCAATGTTTACATACCGACATAAAAGATGGCGCACCCTGTATTAAATTAATTAATTCGTCACAAAATTGCATATCAGAAATTTTGGGGCATGGAAAGGCTTTCGTCACTAAACTTTTACTTTTTTCAATCTGTTGTAAAACGTAAAATTTCATGTCTTTTGATATATGACACATATCTTTAAGCGAAAAAATTTGGAAGATATTACCTGTTCACTGAATATATACATTTTACTATTTACCATATATGCCATACTAATTAGAAAATCAAGCTTTAGTACGAAAAACTTTTTTGTTTCTTAAGATATCTCAACCAATTTGACAGAATATGCATTTATGTTGGTCTTATACATCCTGACCAAATTCAGTTCAATTCGGTCCACTATAACATATAGCTGCCATGAAACAATCGGCCAACAATTACGTTTTAGTATAAAAATCTTTGTTGTTTTTTAAGATATATTGATCAATCTGACAAAGTACGCATCTGGGTTGGTTTTATATATCCTGACAAAAATTGGTCATATAAAATTTACTATATCATATAACTGCCTTATTTATTTTTTATTTGAAGTAAGCATTTCGATAATTAGACCCCGTACTTAAAAAAAAGTACAGGGGTCTATTAAGTTTGTTTCAAAAAAAATGTGCGTAACAGGCAGAAGGAGACGTGGCAGACCCCATAAAGTATATATATTCTTGATCAGCATCAACAGCCGAGTCGATATAGCCATGTCCGTCTGTCCGTCCGTCCGTCTGTATGAAAATCGAGATCTCAGAGACTATAAGAGCTAGAGACACCAAACTCGGTGTCTAGGTTCATCTATATTGCAAGCAGATCAAGTTTGTTTTAGAATTTTGCCACGCCCCCTTGAACGCCCTAAAATCCAAATTTAAAATTTCATTTCTAAATTACAAGAACAATTTGAAAGCGAGAAACTGCAGATTTTCCACAGATAAAGCGTAAATAGTCCACGATCTGTGTAGAAAATTTCATTGCGATCCATACTAAAGGTTAATTTCATCCGGTTGTTCCTATGGCAGCTATATGATATAGTAATCCAACTTCGACCAAATTTTGTCAGAATGTAAGAGACCGTCCCAAAGTAAGTTTGGTTAAGATATCTTAAGAAACAAAAAAGTTTTTCATACTAACACCTGATTTTCGACCGATCTTTCCTATGACAGCTATTTGATATAGCTGACCTATTTCGACCAAATTGGCTCAGAATGTAAGAGACAGTCGCAAACATGCAATCTGTGAGTTTGATTTGGATATCTTAAGAAACAAAAAAGTTTTTCATACTAAAACATGATTTCGGACCGATCTTTCCTATGACAGCTATATGATATAGCTGACCGTTTTCGACCAAATTGGTAGAATGTAAGAGACAGTCGCAAACATGCAATCTGTGAGTTTTATTTGGATATCTTAAGAAACAAAAAAGTTTTTCATACTAAAACATGATATTCGACCGATCTTTCCTATGACAGCTATATGATATAGTTGACCGATTTCGATTAAATTTGGTCAGAATGTAAGAATTTTATGTCGTTTTAAAACGATATATCACAATGTAGAGGACCAACCCAGATGCATATTCTGTCAGATTGGTTGAGATATTTCAGATAACAAAATAGTTGTTCGTACTAAAACGGTATTTTGGACAGATTGTTCCTATGGCATCTATATGATATAGTTGACCGATTGAAAAATAGAAGCAAATTTGATCTGCGTGCGGTATCCAGGAACCTACATACGAAATTGGAAGTTTTTAGCTCTTATAGTTTTTAAGATCAATGCGTTCAAACAGACGGACGGACAGACAGACATTGCTAATCGACTGTTAATAGTGATCAAGAATTACTTTATGTGGTCTGCCACACCTCCTTCTGCCTGTTACATACATTCTGCCAAACACATTATACTGCTTTTCGAATATTTTTAATGGGCTGAGGGAATAAAAATGAAGTGCACATAATGTTCAAGTGCAGCTAGTGTTGCATCGCCCTATCAGGGCCGTTCAAGCGCTACGGTCCAGTTCAATGCTTAAACTGCTAGGAATGTGGACATACCTGGACTTACTGCACGCTACGGTCAGAATGCGTAGCTTGTGAAGACTTTCGTGGCTCTGATCATTGCCAAGCCAATGATGCCCAGTACAAAAAAGTGCGGAAACTGTGGTGGCTACAGAGGCTGTCCTGTCTGCAAGAAATTGAAAAACCGTATTCGACGAGTACAAACGACGTGCTCTCAACACAATCCAGGCACAGTCAACGGTCAATGATATCTCATTTGCCAGTGCTTTAAAATCAGGCCTACAAAAACCAACCCCTCAACAGCACTTCCAAGTGCAATCCAAGCAAAGCCGAACTTGGTAAACGTTCAGCAGCAGCCTCAAAGCTCAATTGAAGCGATGATTGACACCCTTCAACAATGTATGATGGACTTCATGTCCTTTATGAGAACAATTAAACAAAAACTTATGCAAAATCAAAGACATTGATACAGATGCTTATATCTCAATTAAAATAATCAATAGCGCCCCTACAAATATTTCCGATGTGCAATTCCACACGGTGGAACGTTTATCTTAAATAAAAACAGCATTAAACTTAATTCTTAAAAAAGGTATGCAACAAATTATTTGCAACCTACTTCTACAAACTTATAATCCTACAACAGCAATCTCACAATTGCAGCTTTACTCATCTTCAAATTGAATAACTTGTTCTGGAAAATCGACGATTGCAGTCACATCGCTCGCCATCTACCAAGCAACGGTTTAGAGATGCTTCACACGGGCTCAATACATACATCCGGTACATACAGCATATATCGCCTACCAGTACAAAACGTCCATTGTGTAGGGCTCATCCAAATCTAAGCGCGCCGATCGAAACAGTAATCCCTATAAGAAACTTTTCAGGCTCCAGCCATAAAGACGGAGCCAACACGTTTGATGCTCATTTACGAAATGTGTTCCAGCCAAATCCCACAATCTTCTCTAACTCAAACTTTAGCCGATTCTGAATCATGTGAGTTTCATTCACTCAAAAGTCATCAAACAGCAGATGAAACCAAAGATAGTTCTAGACCGTGATCCAATTACTCAAAAAATTATCATTGAAATTCCGAAGTGTGTCATTTTTCTCATTTGTAAGCTTTTCAACGCGGTTACAAAATTTGGATACTTCCCAAAAAAAAAATGAAAAAAAGCTATTTAAAAAATTTTCCAGACGCGCATACTCCTAATGTATTCGCAGCAAATCAATTTGACTTCCGAGAAAACCATAGAACTTTCGAGCAATTCACCCGGATAACTTAGAAGAGGAATACTGTAGTGCGATATTTCTTGACGTCTCTCAGGCCTTTGGTCGAGTTTGGCTTGACGGCCTCATGTAGAAAATCAAAACACTCCCTGTATACACTCACAAGTCGAATCAAGAATTTCCGTTGTCAAAAGTCGTCTAAACCAGAAAATTCTTGATTCAAGAACGAAGTTCAAAATTTAAGAATTTGGATAACTCAAGCACGTTTCAGGATTGCTTTGAGAATATTATGGTCTCTACATAATCACAAAATACTTAATTTTAGACTTTTTTTTAGTTGGAATAATTTTGAGAATATTTTGTACTTATTTCAATCTCTTTTTTTTATACTTTATAACTTTAAAGCGTACGTTTATTTCATACTTGATTCAAGTCCTTCGAACTCTATAACTGAGTACAAAATCATTTCAAAATAAAAGCATAAAATATGTGTTATGAGCATTTTGCAACAAAATAAAATAATCAATATCAAATTCCATTACCAAAAGTAAGTGATGGCGCACTACATAAAATATCCTGTCAAATATAGTCAACATTTTTCAGTGATCGACGAGCTGCTCCTCATAGTACGCAATTAAGAACAATTTGAGAATTCTAAGCAGGCGAAAGCCAAAAACTATAAGAATTAAAGATCTTAATTTAAGACATATTTTGAACAATATAAAACCTCTTAATCCCTTAATCCCTTAATAAGTCGCCTACGACTTATATTACGGTGGGAGTTCCATAATACGCAAATAATAAGCAACTGAGAAAGTTTGGCTTAATTTCTCTGAAGATTTGCTTGTTATTCCATCTGTAGAAATACTTATAATACTAAAAATACATATATCCTCATATACATTATTATATGAAAATCCCAACTTCAAATTATTTTTACAGAGTTATTTGAAAGAATTTAGTTAACAGATTATTTTATCTATGTTGTACAAGCCGACTATAGCTTGAAAAAAAATCAGGCCTGTTCCAGTTTTCACTTTATTTATTACATCAATTAATAAAATGTAAATTTTTACGTTAAATTTAGGCAACGTGTCACTGCGGACGGCTATCCGCGCTAGTGACCAAAGCAGCACGAAGGGTGCAAAAGGCTATTAGCAATATTTATACGAAGAATGGAAAATTTGCTACGACTGTCCGATCAGGTCGGTTATATGCATATCGCTGAAAAGGTATGATGTTAACTAACAACAGTGTATACTAAGACTTTTGGTAACCCACCTGGTTCTTGAGATAAGGAGATGTAAGTGGGAAGGGCAAAATGTAAATTGTTGCAGCGGATAGGGCCGTTGGAGCCTTTTGGTTTATTCCAATCATTCCAATCCGACAACTGGTTCAAAAGATATATTAATTTGAAATTTTTAATGGCCTTCTCAAAATTAAATGAAAATTCAGTTTGTCTGTCTGTATGTATGTTTGTATCAAAGCGTTTCTTATCAGAAATCTAGAAACTCTTGTTCTTCGACTTTAGTGGGAAATAGCTAAAACTCGTTAAATTTGAAACACCCATCCAAAGAAGCTACAGATGAGTTCTATATGTCGTTACTAAGGTATTTTTTGAGAGCTTTTATACGTTCCTTTAGGTTAAATTATATAATTGTTATTCAAAATACGCGTCGCATGATACCTCGATCATTCCAATCCGACATTTGGTTCAAAAGATATATTAATTTAAAATTTTTAATGGCCTCAAAATTAAATGAAAATTCAGTTTGTCTGTTTTTTTTGCATTTTCCAAAGCGTTAAATGCTTAGAATTTATGATGCGGAATTACAAAAATCCAAAAAAAATTTGAAGCACCCATTGTTTCCAATCCACAGAAACTACAGATGTGTTCTATAAGTCGTTAAAAAGATTTTTATTAAATTCAATATGTTTTAATATGGAAAATTTCGGTTTTTTTTTATGAATAATACATATTTTTTGGTCATCGAGTTTGAAAGATATTACGTTTTAAATGAATATACAAATATTTTACTTAGGTCTGTTTTCTCAGCTTGCTGAAAAACGTACAGTCTAGATAATCTAGCCGATAAGAGAACTTAGATTTTCTTGTCGAAAATTTATTTGCAAATTGGTGATATATTATAGGGCAGATCACCACCCTATAAGGGCTTTACATTCTGATTAATTCAGTTTTTCTAGTGACAACGCGGAACGGAATTGAAATTACTTCATACTTTTAGGCGTATGAGTTTCTTAAAATACGTAAAGTGTAAAGAGATTAAGAAGAATAATAGATAAACAAAATAGAAAACGTTATTCACCAAGAAAAAAGTGTTGGATTGAAAGGTTTCTTTTGTGATTTGCCGGGCCGATTGGTGGCGAAAAAATTTGGCGTGGAAAAATTTGAAACGCTATGATCTAGACACAATTCAAATTAAAATTTATACATTTAAAATTTCACATTTTTGTAAAGTGTTGCCCAATCTTAAATAGAAAGACCCATTTTGGTGTACAGAGATGCCACATTGTCACAAATTCTAATTGTTATGTTAAAATCAGGATGAGAGAACGAAAAAAGTAAAAACATGCTTTTAGGGTAAAGTATCCTGTTAATACTGTAGAATTGGAAAATCATATTTAAGTATGAACAAATTATTGTGAGTTTAAGATATCTCATCTCATAAGATATCAGAAGTCAGATCTTATACATACATCCTGACCAAATTAGGTTCAAATCGGTCCACTATATTTTTATAGCTGCCATAGAACCGATTTGTCGAATATCAAGTTTAAGTATGAAAAACTTTTTTGTTTTCCGAAATATCTCAACCAAACTAACAGAATATCCATTATAGTTGGTCTTATACATCCCGACCAAATTTGGTTCAAATTGGTCCACTATAACATATAGCTGCCATGGAACGATCGGTCAAAAATCAAGTTTTAATATGAAAAACTGTTGTTTTTAGACCCCGTACTTAAAAAAAAGTACAGGGGTCTATTAAGTTTGTTTCAAAAAAATGTGCGTAACAGGCAGAAGGAGGCGTGGCAGACCCCATAAAGTATATATATTCTTGATCAGCATCAACAGCCGAGTCGATATAGCCATGTCCGTCTGTCCGTTCGTCCGTCCGTCCGTCCGTCTGTATGAAAATCGAGATCTCAGAGACTATAAGAGCTAGACACACCAAACTCGGTATCTAGGTTCATCTATATTGCAAGCAGATCAAGTTTGTTTTAGAATTTTGCCACGCCCCCTTGAACGCCCTAAAATCCAAATTTAAAATTTCATTTCTAAATTACAAGAACAATTTGAAAGCGAGAAACTGCAGATTTTCCACAGATAAAGCGTAAATAGTCCACGATCTTCATTGCGATCGGACGGTAAATAGCGAAGATATTAAAATAATAAGTTAAGCTGTTTAATTGTGTGAGGGTTGGCAATAATCATAAATTAATAGCAGAAAAATGCTGTTAACAAAGCTGCAATTTGGCAGATAAATGTAACAGAGCTTCGTGGCGTACTGTGCTAAGTCGCTGAATTCATATAGTTTTATGCTATCACGCAGGTCGAAGGTTCGAATCCTGCCTCAGCCGAATAGTTTTTTTTTTTTTATTCATTAATGTTATATTGTCATGTCTTATTGATGTTAAATTGACAAATACATAAACATTTAATGTTATTATACAATTTGTAATTCATTTTTCAATAAGATTGATTAACAAGCAATTTTTCTTGTTGATGAACTAGGTGATGGCTCAACGGGTTGAGTCCCCATACTTTGTAATCCTATTTTGACATTGGGTTGCGGGTTTAAATCCCGGCTGTGTCAACTCCTTTTTTAAATTCAGCTGATTTTAGCTATTTGTCGTGTTCATAATCAAGCATGCTCATATTTATAAATGCTAATCTAGAAAATTCTTTTGTTTTGTCTCGTGCTTACATATGTATGTATGCGTGTGCTTAACCGATCTTGGAAATACACATATTGTTGTCTCGCTCTCTCTAACGCATATGTCTATTCGACGGAGCCCCCTTGTTTAAGATATATTGATCAATCTGACAATCTGACGTACGCATTTGGGTTGGTTTTTATATATCCTGACCAAAATTGATCAAAGTCGATATAAAACTTACTAAATCATATAGCTGCCTTGTTTAGTTTTGTTTTGAAGTAAACATTTCGATAATTTTATATCAAATTTACCATGACAGAAGCATATGAAATTTCAAAAATTTCTGATATCTTCCAAAAAAACTTCTTGACAAAGTAAAAGACTAGTGACGAATTCGGTTTTCCTGCCCAAAATTTCTGATATCCCATTTTGTGACGAACGATATTAAATTTAATATATAAATTATTTAAAAAAAAAAGTTTGGTATTCGGCACTGCGCATTAAAAGTATTTTTAGGTATACAGAACCGAGATCCCTTTGCGGAAGGGGCCGAATGCCAAACTTTTTTTTTTTGAAATTCATGTATTACATTTAATATCGTTCGTCGCACAATGGGATATCAGAAATTTTGGGGAAGGAAAACCCTCTCGTCACTAGACTTTTACTTTGTCAAGAAGTTTTTTTTGGAATATATTATGTAGCTGTCATTGGAACAATTAGTCGAAGACTTGAACCAATTGTTGTGATTATATTTTGATTGTTTTTTTTTTAATTGGAGTAATCATATTGATAGTTTTCTATCAAATTAACAATGCCAGAAGCAAATGAAATTTCAAAAATTTCTGATAGCTTACAATAAAAACTTCTTTACAATGTCTAGTGACGAAAGCCTTACCATGACCCAAAGTTTCTGATATCCAATTTTGTGACGAACGATGAATTACACAAGGGAACAAAATTAAACTTTTTTTTATTTTGCATGGAATTCTATGATTGTTGTTAACTAATTTGCGGTCGCTGATTTCAAATCTACCCTTATTTTTTCTTTAGCAGCTTAAGTTTGTAAGATACAGCTACCAGATATACTTCTGCATTAGTCACATTTAAACTTCAAATCAACCGAACTGTTCTTTAAAAAAGTTTTTGGTTTAACGGTGTACATGTTGAGAAATATCTATAAAAACGATACCAATTATTTTAGTAACATCTGTGATGAAAATACATTCAAATTGTAGACTAAGTGTGTCGGAGTTCCTAAAACAGGTGGATTTTGCTTACTTTGGATTCCCTTTGGACACCCATGACAAGTACTGGGTCCCTAATATAGTATGTAAAACATGTGTGGAGTATCAAATAGCAACGATGTGACTATACAAAACATCAATTTTTTTATATGTCTGTGCCACAGCAGAGCTAAGTCTGAAAACTGCGTGAAGAAAGATTGACTTACAGTCACGCTATTGTTTCGGGAGAACTGAATATGATAAATGAACCTCTTGTGCCCAGGGATCGGATAAAACTGCCACCTTTGCTTATCAAACTAGGGTTTATGAAACAACTTGTCAAGCCCCTGAACATGTATGGTAATTGTTTTAAATACATCTCCAAAAAGATCATTAAGTTGAGCAAATAAAAAGGTTAATAATGGACTTAATAATAACTTAAATAGTTACATGACTGATTGAAAAAAATGAATTCTTTTGGGCTGCCCAAAATTTTCTGGGAAACAAAAAGGATGGGAGCTTTTCGGAGCATATTGAACTGATGATGTCACACCTCTAGGAGCTTGGTTGTACCTCCACAGCCATATGGACCGTTTCCCTGATAATCTTGGTGGTCTGAGTGAAGAACAAGGGGTACGTATCCATAAAGACATTCGAACTATGGAGGAACGTTACCAGGGTCACTGGAATTCTGTCATGATGGCAAACTGTCGTTTGAGCATTAAAAACAGCTCTCGTGAACTAAGTCAAGCAAGAAAATCTTATAAAAGAACATTTTTTGATAAGTTGTAAATGGTTTACTTAATAAAAAATAGTTTTTTTCTTAAAAAACTCGTATTATTGTATCTCTAAAACTAAAGCTAATACAAGCAATCTGACTTCAGATCTGATATCAACACCCTCTGAAAATATAATAATAGTCATAAAATCTTATACAACCAAAATGCTGTTTCCCTGTGTTATAATATGAATTAACTACTCTAAAAAAAAAGTTTGTCATTCAGCACTGCGCATAAAAGTTATTTTTAGGTATAAGGAATCGTGACATTTTATGCGCAACGTGCCGAATGTCAAACTTTTTTTTTTTAGAATATATAAAATTAAATATCGGGCATGGAAAGACTTTCGTCACTAGAGCTTTACTTTGTTAATAAGTTATTGTAAGTTGAAAATTAATCGTTTTTCATTTTATCGGTCTTAACTTCACCGTCTCAAATAAAATTCAATCCGCAAATTTGGTCCAGAATGATATTAAAACAGGTTGAACGTATTCACTTGCTAAAAATCTTGCCGAAAGTGAAAGCCGGAACAGGCTATAAGTTATCTGTTACCAAAATTCCTCAAAAGCGAAGAACTGTAACCATATACTACAAAGTGTATAATGATTTTCATATTTATATGATAGCAAAGAAATATGGATGAGTAGAAATGCTAAAAATATTAACGAATTGGTTTGAATATTCAATGAATTGCTGCTAATTGAAAACGATATATCATTTAAAATAATTTAGTTGTTTCCATGCTCATTCAACAACAAAAGGAGAACAATAAATTCGGAGACTTATTTAAATGAAATGCATTCACTTTAACCATATTTGCATAGCTGAAAAAGTAACTCACATATTTATGCTTAAAGATTTGAGTATGGTCTTTATTCATTCATTCGAAAGCATTATTTTAAAATCTCAAATCACATTATTTATATCAATTGCAGTAATTTAAGTACTTTAACACATAAAATAAAGATGGTTGCAATACAATCAGATTCAGATAAAAGAGGACATGTCCACAAGCTCCGCTAGGAATTAAATTCAAATAAAGTCAGCGCAGGCATTATAACATTCCGGGATAAATTCGAGGGCATTATTAAATAAGAAATATATTTCATGCTTTTAGTCGCAAATATAGAATATATTTATTGTTTTTTCTTCAAATTTCTTAGTAGACGATTTCTAAATATGATTATTATTATTATTATTATTATTATAACCACATACCGCTCTGCGACGGCAGTGTGCAACATTATGATTATGATTATGATTATGATTATGATTATGATTATGATTATGATTATGATTATGATTATGATTATGATTATGATTATGATTATGATTATGATTATGATTATGATTATGATTATGATTATGATTATGATTATGATTATGATTATGATTATGATTATGATTATGATTATGATTATGATTATGATTATGATTATGATTATGATTATGATTATGATTATGATTATGATTATGATTATGATTATGATTATGATTATGATTATGATTATGATTATGATTATGATTATGATTATGATTATGATTATGATTATGATTATGATTATGATTATGATTATGATTATGATTATGATTATGATTATGATTATGATTATGATTATGATTATGATTATGATTATGATTATGATTATGATTATGATTATGATTATGATTATGATTATGATTATGATTATGATTATGATTATGATTATGATTATGATTATGATTATGATTATGATTATGATTATGATTATGATTATGATTATGATTATGATTATGATTATGATTATGATTATGATTATGATTATGATTATGATTATGATTATGATTATGATTATTATTATTATTATTATTATTATTATTATTATTATTATTATTATTATTATTATTATTATTATTATTATTATTATTATTATTATTATTATTTTTATTATTATTTTTATTATTATTTGTTTATTGAGCTACCCAGCACTACAAGCCAGTCACAATGTGATTATTACTTAGTCCAAAATTATTTTCTGTGTTCAAGCAATATAATTTATAATTGTGCACCTAACTGTGATTGTGACTGGATATGTTATTCTTGTAGTGCTAGGATGCTAATAATATTATAAAAATAAATAAAAATAATAAATATCAGATATCAAATAAAACTGTAATAATTTAACTAATACTTGCAGCAGTCGGTTTAAGTGCAAGATAAGACGTCTATGTCCAATTAAGCAGGCTGGACTTGGGATCCTGCAGAGATTATGTAGGTGTGATTTGAAAAGATTTGAATTATATATGGTTGCATTCCACAATATTTACCAAACTGTTTGCATTTTAAATTTATCTTCTGCATTCATCTATGACCTGTAACTAATTTAAATAGTAGTGCTCGCGGGCGAGCTAAAATTTCTATCACTAAACGTCCAATTTTCTATTGGGCACTTATCGGCAATTCCTCCAGAGCCAACAAGTAGTATTTGTTTGTTTGCAAGACTGAAACGAGAATACACCTGATACTCTGACATTTCTACTGCAACGACAGTGCGCTATTTCTAAGCATTTGTTCAAGAAAATTCCAGATTCCAGTCGGTTCTGTACCGAACATCGCAAAACCCAGTTGGTGCGGGTTTTTAAGCAGTTCGAACCGGATCATGAATCGAACTTATGAAATTATTTGATACGCGAATCCGGACCTAAACCGAACTAGTTTCTTAAAAAAAAGGTATGGTTCAATAATCTAATAGTTTGAAATATGTTATGCTTTTCTAATACTGCGCAACTATTTAAGACTTGGAATAAAAATAAGTCATATTTAAAACTTCAAATAAATTTCCATAATTTTCAAATTATAAAGTAATTTAAAAATATTAATAGGTTTAAAAAATTAAAAAAAAAATATATAATTTTTTTGTAGCGAATTTAACCAAGGTATGAACAAAAACCTAGGGTTTAAGGGGTATATAAACCGGTTCGTGAACAGAGCCTAAGTCTTGCTCTATGGTTTGCAGCCTAGGTTGTGTTATTATTACAAATATTATTACATTTAGTCGATTATTGCTGACCACCTGCTCTTTATGCCTTTTTTAATATCTATTAGGTGATCATTGATCGACAGTATTTTTTGTACAACTTAAGAAATGATTTTGAATAAGATTTGTTGAAAGACTCACTCGTTTAAAGTTCATCCAAATTTAATGGGAAGTAATGCGTTAAATGGATGGAAATCCTTCATTAACTCTAAGTGTACAGGCATCTGAGTCGCCACTAGGCTCACAAAATAGTCCAGGGCCTATAAAAACTTTCGTGGGAACGCTTAGGCATTAGGATGAATCTTGTCTTTCTAAAAAATTTTTCAAATTTCTTACAAAATTTGTGTAATGTTGCTTTGGAAGGTTGGCATTACATAGCACTCCTCGGATGATTAAAAAAATCTTTTCAAAATATCAGATCCCAACTAATACATGCATATTTTCTACGTAATTAGTTATATGTTTCAGATTTATTCTTCACCTAGTTTATAAAATGATTTTCATGCACATCTGCTTTATATTAGACATTGAATAACAATGAAAGTTTCAACGTAAAAGGGGCAAAAAGTCTCCGTAAAAATATTTTGTCAAATTAAATTTTATTTTATTTGATTACATGCATTATTTAATAAATAATTGTGGGCTTCATAGATATCATGCTAAGTATCATTGAATATTCAATTTCAACTACTTATTAACATATTTCCCGCTTAAGTATTCGATGTTTATTCTACAGGCGGACAGAAAACATCAATGCTACGTCGGATATATAATAACTTTAAAGTTACACATAAATTTAAATGCATTGTTCAATTTAAAAAAAAACAGAAAATCAAACATATTTCGTGTCATTCCAATTTATTAACAATAACATATGTATATAAGTGTACGCCTTTTTACTGATTAGTGATTACATATTGACGTACAAGTGATGTAACATAACCAAATATTTGATTTTCAAATGATTCTGAATTAAAAAAGATTTTACTAGCACCTTAAAACCATCATAGGTCCAACTTCCTAATTTTAAGATGCACGTCTGCACGTCATATGGAAAATATTCCACATCGATTGAACAAGAGGATTTATAGACGGCAGGTGGTTGCCAAATCACCAATCCATTACTATAGACTATTGCTTTTGTCATAAGTGTCACTTCATAATGACCATCAGCACTGAAAAATATACATTTTGAACACAGCTCCTGTTACCAATAAATTGTTTTTCATGTTATACTGACAGTTAATATGTACATATAAGTTTGAGTGTAGCATAATTATACTTAGAAATCTTATATAGAGAATTGTTTATTTATATTATTTATTTTACCGTTATTTATTTCGTTTACAGTTCGTATGTTATACGTAGTTTTGGCCTTATTTTTAACTTTTAAACAACGACTATTTTAATCAAAACTTTTCGTATCGCACAATATCAGTTTTGGATATAAAATTATCGTAGCGCAAAACCTCCTATATGATTTAAATATTGATATTTATATGTATATAATATATAATTATGTACATATTTTGGTCTTAGAAACATACACTTTAAATTCGATAAATTAAATTAAGGATCTCATGACTCCTAAGTAAGTTTATGAACGTCCACATTCATAAATTGTGTTATTGTAAATATCATATCGTATCAGCATTGTTTTAATGAAGGTTCACCATAATTTAAAATACATTTTTGGGACATAATTTATTTTAATAAAAATAAAAACAATTAAATTAAAACTTGTAAATGGTCTGTGATCTCGTACGCTTTTATCTTTGTTAAATCAAAACAAAACACACATAAACCAGACTATAAGGGGTCCCTTATATGACTTAAAATATTTGATGAAGGATCGCCGTGTTTATAATTTTTTATACATCTTTGAAAGAAAGTCGTTAAAAGCTTTCATATGCATACAAAAATAAGAACTCAAATCTACTTTAAAACAATTGTAATTTAAAGTATATATTTATATATATACATATGTATATATATATATATATATCAGTTTTGGATATATACTATATATATATATTTATGTATATGTATGTATATATAAATATGTATATATCAATGCGTAATGAGATATTTATATACATACATTAAAATTATATACAAACGTAATTTAGTTGTTATGTCTAACTTAAAGAAATATGCATGGGGACAGTGAAATTATTAAAATTACCGAAATAAATTTTTATAGGATGTTGGTTTGTTAACTCTTCTTCTGTTTTTCATAAGTATTGATATATATGTATATATATTAAAAAAAGCAAATGTTATGAAGAAATTTGTTAAAAATAACGACAGAAAATATACAAATATACTTAGTTTGTTTACATTCAATAAAACAATTATATGTACAATTCTCATCTTTGTACATATAAAGTAAAATAAGTTATGTATGGTTACTAAGCATTATAGGTATAACAATGTGAATGTTATACTGAGTACCCTTGAATAACACAGTTGCTTTGTTCATCAAACAGATCAATAAAACTATGAAAACCAACTTAAACTATTCGAAAGAAAAACACAATCACAATCCAGGCTTTCAAATTACGAAATCGAAAAATTTCAAAACCATACAAAAACGTATTTTCTTGATCAAAATATTAGTTTTATATTTTTGGTTACGATTTTTACTTGAGACTGTTCGTTTCTAACGATTGATCAATGTCTTAAACAAAAACTTGCGCAATTCTAAAATTGTGTATTATCGTAACAGTGCACAACGGATACCGTGTTATTTAAGGGTTTATTGTGCTTGTATATTTAGATGCCACAAATGCTAATTGGTTTAATAACGACTTTTATCAGTGTATATAAAACACAAATAAAAAATATTTAATATATATGAGTTTGGTGATAGTAAAATAAAAATATAGTCGAAAATAAATCGTGCGAGAGTAGTGACAAACCTACCTTAAACCCATCATAAGTCCAACTGCCAAATTTTAGAACACATGTCTGTTCATCAAATGGGAAATATTCTACATCTATCTCACAGGATGACTTGTATATAGCTGGTGGTTTCCATTCAACTAATCCTTCAGAGTAAATTGTAGCTTTTGTTGCAAGAGTCACTTCGAAGTTACCATCGGCACTACACAATATCATAGTTTTTTTTCCAATGGTTATTCGTATAAATAAAATACATTTCTTTGTATAAAATATTTAGGTGTATTAAATTTTTTGAATTTGTAATTTGACCGTTATTTTTCCTAAGCGATTGTTAGTCTAACATACGTACATATTTTTATTTGATTACTTTTGTAATTTTGTTACGAGAATGTGTAGTTCTAATGTCGTTGCTTATGTATATTAAGTATACTAGTATATCCCTATAACTTATTTAGCACTACAGAATTTTCTTAATAATAATAAGGTGAGGTAGGGGAAAGCTTAAACTGGGTTAAAGACAAATGCAAAAATCAAGTATTGTATGGCGTTCTTTTTTTTCAACTAAGTTGAGCATAATAAAAAAATACTTAAAATACGTATATATATATTTATAATTAAGAAATGTAAGCACCAGATTCAACTGACAAAACTGAAGGGGGTGCTAAGGGCCACTTTTCCAGTTGTTATTCGATTGAATAATGAGTTCATATTCCCTTCAATAATATTTAATGATAAATATTCTCGGGTATCATTACTTTTACAATTGCATTCAAATGCACTCTACAAAATATGTTAATCAGCAAGATTTTTACCATTTTCTCACTTCATTCATGAAACTGCCCTTTATTATTGAATATATTATTTGATGGAATTGAGAGTCTGACACCAAGTAAGTCAGAATTTACTAATTACCAATAAGTAATAAATAAAATATATATAAAATCAAATAAACCTTAATAAAACCAATATACTTTGAAAGTAAACAAAGTATATGAAGTTGGCTTGATTTAAAAGTCTATAGTGCTTTTTATCATTTGGAACCATAGGTTTTAATGTAAATATATTACGAAATGTGGTATTTATGCAGATTGAAGATTTAGTTTTGTATAATTGTAGTGAATCTTGTGAAAATATTTTAATTATATGCATCAGCCAATACAATAAAACACTGCTTTACCAAATGTTAGTTACTTACTTATTATATAGCACAATATCCGGCCTCCAAATATGATCAGACGGAACGTGTAACATATGGACTCCTCCGTATTCCTTTGGCTCCCATCTTAATTTGTAGTCATACCAACTCTGTAATAGCATATAAAAAAATAAATAAACCGTTTTATTATTATATTTAAAAATCGTTAGAATACAAATATATGTTCACTTTCATGCTGAAAGCTGCAGTGAAGCACACGGACAGCATGCGTATTTGCACTCACATACATATGTATTTACATATGTTTGAAGCTATAATAATCAGGGCTGTGCCGGTTTTCACTTTCGGCAAGATTTTACGGAAATGAATTTCCTGTACCTGTTCGGATTTTCACTTGTGGCAAGATTTTTCGGATTGCATTAACTTGACATTTATCCTAGTGAGTTCAAATTCGGAAGAGTGAAACTGATGATTTGTCCGTGCTTATCATAAAATCTAAGTGAAAAAGTATTTTTTAAATACTTTAATGTATTAGAAGCAATGTTGCAATGTCGGACAAATTTTAAATATTTTTTTGATTTTTATATTATTTATAAGTTATCATAACCTTGCGAATTCTATCTGCACAAACAGTTAAATTGCCAGCACAGTTTTGCTGAAAAGTATGCAGCGCTATATCGGTGGACGGAAATCCGGTGGGCAGAAATCCGGTGGGCAGTAATCCGTAATTATCGACCAATCCTTTCTATGACAGCCTTATGATATAGTGATTCTGTCAGATTGGTTGAGATATCTCAGAAAACAAACAAGTTTTTTTATTTTTATATTAAAACTGGATTTTGAACCGATTGTTCCTATGGCAGGCATATGATAAGTTGACCTATTTGAACCAAATTTGGTCAGAATGTGGAGGACCAACCCACAAGCATATTCTGTCTGTCAGATTGGTTAAGTAAGATATCTTAGAAAACAAAAAAGTTTTTGTTTTAAAACTTGATTTTCGACAAATCGTTCCTCTGGCAGCTATGTATACAATACGGTGGTCCGATCCCGAAACAAAAGTAAACTTGATCTGCGTACGGTATCCAGGAACCTACATACCAAGTTTTATGTCGCTAGCTCTTATACTCTCTGAGATCGACGCGTTCAAACCAGAGTTCACATTTACTACTCCGTGTCAGCAAGAGCTATAGAAATATTGCCAGATGGTAACAGTGCAGATTAGATTATAATTATTTACTACCGCATTCGTGTGATTTTTTTGTTGCTGCAATTCTGAGATCGTTTATTTCATCGTTGGTTCGTAACTTCATAACTTACGAAGGATCTCATTGAGAGTTACGAACTTACGAAAAATCAATGGATGATTAAAATTAAATATATATGGAAAAAATAATTAAATCAAATTCATTAGAATGATTGTATACTCTAATGATAACAAAAATAAAAACTTAAGACCTCACCAAAATTTTGGTTTCATATAGTAATTTGTAAAAACAAATGAAAACTTCCTTTAATAAATATATATATCAAACGAACGAACTAGTATATTGGGACTCGAGTCATTGAACGAACGAACTATATCACTAGGCAAATAGGTTATTAACATATAGATAACTTATCCCATACAACTAAAAGTGCCTCTCAGAATTGCTTCGATTGCGTCCACTTTAAAATTTTAACCCTGACTTAAAGTCGGAGGAAAATTTTTTCTGTTGGCACAGCAAGCGAGACATAAAACATGCGCGCTATGAAATACACTTTAACCATACAATTTTACTACCTTCAATATTTTATTTAAAATTATTTTTATAAAAATAATAATATAAGATAATAGGGGGCTCCGCTCCCTGCTCGTTTCGCTCGCGGAAATGATAATTAGTTATGTTAATCGCATTGTAGGCCCAAAAGAAAGTGCAAATACTGTTGCACTCACAGCACCTGATCTACCCATTCTAAACGTTGTTGCTCCTCGTAAGCAAGTATTTGTGTCCAGGTTATCCGCGGACACTACTTGTGAATCTGTAGCGGCATACATTGCAAGCAAATCCCCTGCTAACGTCGCAATATCGAAATTCAAATTTTCAACACCTCGCGAAATAGCCTCTGAAAAATCATATGAGTTTATATGATAAAGTAATTTATTTAAAAAGGGGTATGGTGGCGTTTTAAAACAGATTGGCGATAACAAGAGCGATTCGGTGCTGAGTATAATACTGTATTTCGACAACTGATTCCATGTTCTTACGTATAAGCCTAGCTTACCTACGATGGCGAAGCGAGGCGAATTCGCTCTCAGAGCGAATAACGAAAGCTTTATTGCGCTCTCGCTTCGCCCTAAACTAACTTACACTAGACTTCACGAATTTCAAAACTAAACTAGAGCTACAATAATAAAAACAACAACAACTGCTTGAACTGCGCCAACACCGGCCCCCATGAAGCGCTGTGGCTTCATCCAACTGGCAGGCGCGCCAACTTGTGGATTGGCCTCTTGAATACTCCACCGCTACTGCTTTTGAGCTCCACGACCCGCACGACGCCGTCCTCTCCTCTGTGCACCGACGTCACTCTGCCGACCAGCCAATTCTGAGGCGGCAGATTGTCCTCGGCGACGATCACCAGGTCTCCAACGGCCACGTCTGGCAGGCGATGGTGCCACTTGGGCCTCGCCTGGAGTCCCAGGATATACTCCTTGGACCATCGCCGCCAGAACTGTTGCTTGAGCAACGAGACAGCTCGCCATCGATTTAAGCAGATCAGGCCCTGCTGGTCCGGGGCCCTCTCTGCTGGCATTGCTGCTAGCGGGCCTCCCACTAGCAGATGGCCCGGCGTGAGTGCTTCGCCGTCGCTGGGGTCGTCGCTTAGCGCTCCTATTGGCCGTGAGTTGAGCACGGCCTCCACTGCTACCAGCGTCGTCTGCAGCTCTTCTGCCGTCAGCAGCAGGCTGCCTACCGTCCGTAGGAGTAGGTGCTTTGCAGACTTCACACCTGCCTCCCACAGACCCCCGAAGTGCGGAGCTCTTGGTGGTATGAACGCAAATTCGCATCCGCTTCTTGATGCGAATTCGCGAATTGCGTCTGCCTCCTCCTCGATTTGAGCCCGCAACTCCCGAAACTGGCGACTTGCTCCGACGAAGTTCGTCGCGTTGTCGCAATGGACGGTCTGTGGGACTCCTCGACGGCCGACGAACCTTTGAAAAGCCATTAAAAATGTGTTAGTTGATAAGTCGGATACAAGTTCTAAATGAACCGCTTTGGAGGCGAAACAAACAAAAAGTGCGATATACGACTTATAAGTAGGCTTTCCACGCATTCGAAAGGTCGTGCTAATTGGGCCGCAAAAATCAACACCGCATATAGAAAATGGGCGGAGTGCTCGGAGTCGATCTGCTGGTAAATTACCCATTATTTGGGTTAGCAGACGAGGCTTGCATTTAAAGCAAGGGATACACGATCTCACTGTCTGACGACAGACCTCTTGAGCGTTAACTAACCAAATACGCTCACGAAGAAGACTCACGAGTGCTCTTGGGCCAGCATGACAGTTCGTTAAATGCAGGTATCTTATGTAGCTTCTAGCAAATTGCGAGCTTTTAGGAAGGAGCATCGGAAACTTAGCATCATATGAAATAGGAGCATTTGCCAGTCGTCCCCCCACTCGCATCAACGAAAAGGAGCACCAAGATCCATTATACTCATGTATAAATGGATTGAGACGCTGCAGGCTATGAGCCACACGCGTGCCCTTTCGAACCCTATCTATGTCATCTTTAAATTCAAATTGTTGGATGACTTCAACTATTTTTTCAAAAGCTTCTTTTCTCTCTAATGCCGTAGGGATCTTTTCAAATTTCTCTCGCTTATTTTTACATATTTTTATGAAACGAAACACATAAGCGAACACTCTAAGCAGTCTAGCGTGCGATGAATAACTATCGATAGTGTCCAAGAGATCTGATCGGTCTACCATAGCTGCCAGTCCAACAGCTGTTTTGCGTACTTCTAAAGTACGCATCTCGTCTGTAATCAGATGCTGGTTAACCGGCCAGAATTCTCTTGGTTCCTTCAAAAATGAAGGCCCATCGAACCAAATAGACGATAGCAATTCGTCAACATCGCAGCCTCTCGATACGATATCTGCTGGGTTCTGCTTTGTAGGTACATGGCGCCATTCAGCGTTCTCTGTCCACTCTTGGATTTCAGCCACACGATTCGACACAAATGTTGCCAAGGACGAAGGATGTGACTTAATCCAATGAAGCGTAACTTCAGAATCAGACCAAAGAACCGTCCGTTCAATTGGTAATCTTATCAGATTTCTGATTCGGTGACAGAGATCTGCGAGAAGGTGAGCCGCGCACAACTCAAGTCTAGGAAGAGTCTTAGTCTTGAGGGGGGCTACTTTGGACTTAGACGTCAATAAGGAAATACGACAACCTTCTGCAGAATTAATGCGTATATAGACGCATGCGCCAAACGCTCGCATTGATGCGTCGGCGAAGCCATGTATCTCGATCGGTGTCGTTGGGTCTGTAAAGACATATCGTGGTATCTTGATTCTTTGCAACTGAATCAAAGTTGACTTCAGTTGCTGCCACGAGTTGTCCAAGCTCATAGGGATGGATTCGTCCCAATCTAGCTTTTGAAGCCAGAGCTCTTGGAGCAATATCTTTGCCTTGATAATCAGCGGGCTTAACAGGCCAAGCGGGTCAAATAACCGCGATGAAACCGAGAGAATGTTTCGTTTTGTCGCTCTAAGACCCATAAATGAATCATCTATCTTAAATTGAAAGATATCTTCATTTGGCAACCATATAACGCCAAGTGTTTTGGTTGTATCAGACTCTGAGATCGTTATCGGCTTGGCGGCATTTGTTGCGGAGAACTCAGGGGCATTCGAAAACCACTTGGTGAGTTCGAAACCTGCGCCAAGCAGGATTTCCGAGACTTCAGACTTGATTATCTGGAGGTTCTCTACGCATGCAGCACCAGTTAACAAGTCATCGACGTAAAAGTCGTGCCTAATAACGTCAGCAGCTTTTGGGTGTGAACACTCGAACATGTCACTCAGCTTTGTTAAACACCGTATTGCCAAAAACGGGGCTGGCGCAGTGCCATAAGTTACGGTGTTTAACCTGAAGGACCTCAAAGAGTCTGTTGGGTTCTTTCTCCACACTACGAGCTGAAAATTTCGATCTGCTTCATGCATCATGACCTGCCTATACATCTTTTTGATGTCAGCTGTCAATGCATATTTGTGTAGCCGGAATCGAAGCAGAGTGGAATATAGCTCCTCTTGAATGGTCGGTCCAACCATTAGAAGGTCATTCAACGCAATTTGAGACGAAGTACGACAAGATGCGTCAAACACAACGCGTAACTTCGTCGACGTGCTCTGTGGTCTTAGGACACACTGATGCGGAATGAAATAGTGTGGAGTACTTGGAATTTGATTGTCTATTTCAGACATATGACCAAGTGAAACATATTCGTCCATAAATTCCAAGTACATACGCTTAAGCTCGGGATCACGAGATAAACGTCTTTCAAGCGACAAAAAACGACGCTTAGCAACCTCGAAGGAGTTACCAAGCTGAATGGGATCTGATTTGAATGGAAGTCTTACTTCAAATCGACCTGACGGCAATATTTTCAAATTATCTTGAAAGTGGCTCTCACATAGCTGCTGTTCAACTGTTCGGACCCTTTTTGGTGAAGGCAACTCTTCCAATGACCAAAATTTCTGCAACGTTGTGTCTATCGATGTATACGCTTCTTCCTGACAACTCAGATTAATTTTCTGAGAAGTCATGGGACCTGTTGGCGTATAACGACCCGAGACAATCCAACCGACAAGTTTTTTGCAGAATCGGACAATTTGGACCTTGTTTAATTTGACCGACAGAGAGAAGCTCAAAGAACGTCTCTGCTCCGATGAGCATGTCGATCTTCTGTGGCTTGTGGAAATGTGGATCAGCCAATTGTAGGTTTTCAGGTACTTTCCAACCACTAACATTGACCGTGTGGTCTGGCTGATAACCAGAAATGGTCTTCAACACCCACAGGTCTAACGAAAACTCACTGCAATTGACTCGCGACTTCACCACTGTGTGTATCTTGCTCTTTACTTGGGTATTGCATTGACCAATTCCAAGTAAGCTGATACTAGCCTCTTCTCGACGCAGCTGCAATCGTTGAGCTAGCTCCTCTGTTACGCAATTAATTTGCGATCCAGAATCAAGCAACGCCCTGGCCAAAACGAAATCGCCACTTTTCGTTTTGACACTTACGACTGCAGTAGCTAGGATTACCCTATCTGACACATTCGCATGCATCGAAGCATGTGAAGTCGATGGTTGATCCTGAGCGGAGTCAGAGGGTGATGGTAACGCTCGAGTGTTAGAAACCGCAGAGTATCGATGCAACAATGTATTGTGCGAACGACTACATACTCTGCACTTGTTTGCCTTACATCTGGCAACAGTGTGTCCTTTCCGAAGACAATTGATGCATAATTGAGCCGCCTTAGCAAACTCAAAACGCTGCTGCACTGATTGCGCGGCATATGCAGAACAATTCAATATTGTATGATCTTCGGAACTACAGTATAAACATTTAGGGGACACCTGATTGTTTCTAACACTGGCCACAGAACAGGAAAGTGAACTTCGATTATTGTTTTTAGAAACAGTCTTTGACTCTGTCTTAGAGTGATCGGATAATTTTTCTGAAGCTTCAGCAGATAGATGCTGATATCTCCGATTTAAGACTGTTTCACAATCACTCCACAATGGAATGGTTGCATAATCGAGCTGATCTTCCCATTTTAGCCTTGTCATTTGGTCAACTTTATTCATAACGAGGTGAATGAGAATTGCGTTGGATATCTTTCTATCATCACCTATTGAGAGAAGTGAGCCATATATGGCGGACACAGTGTCAATCATCGACCGTAAAGCTGCAGCAGACGGCTGTGATATCTTTGGCAAGCTAAAGAGAGCTTGAATATTCTCATTGAATATAAGACACTCATTGTCGTAAACTCTCTTTAAACTTTCCAATGCCTTCAAATAATTGTCCTCGGTGACTTGGAACGATTTGATCGTGCCTAAAGCTGCACCAGAGAGACACGATATCAGATGATTGAACTTCTCTATCGCTGGAATCGACTTATCGTTATGAACAAGGGTCTCGAACAAACTTATAAAATTCTTAAACTCGGAATATTTTCCACTAAACTTGGGAAGTGCCAGATGCGGAAGACGTGTGCGTGGAGCTGCAACAGGAATTGCTGCCTGTGTTTCAGGACTTAGGCGCTTTATAACGGACTTCAGACGAGCTTTCGTCGTTATACAGAGCTCTTCCAGCTCACTACGATATTCATCGTCTGGATCAAACGATTCTACTCGAGTTTGATATCTCAAAGCGCTATCTATGTGTGAGGCCAACATTTCTAATCTACATTCCAATTCTGTAGACTCAAGGTTTAATTTACCTTTAGCAATTTGATCATGTACGCGAAGTATGCTTTTAACGCAAACATTTCGCTTCTTTTTTGCGTCATCGAAAGTTTCCTTAGTGTTTGCCATGTTCAATTAAATTCGATTTATACTATTAAATTTGAATTAAATGAATTAAGTATTCGATGAATATTGTAAAATTTAATTAATATCGAATTTAGTATTCGATATATTTTTGTTTTACGTAAATTTAAACGAAATATCGAATATCGAATAATAATCGATATAGTAATTTATATCGATTTTAGAATTCGATATATTTTCCAATTTAAAATTCCAATAAAAATCGAATTTAATATTCGATTAATTGATTTTTAATCATGCGATTAATAAATCAATTATTATGTGAAAATCAATAACTCACACGATTAATCGAATATGTTGTTGATAGTATTCGCTTACAGTTGAAATTGGAGAGAAGAAACAAAAAAAAACAAAGCGAACACTATCACTTGACAAACGACTTTCGAAAACGAATATGCCTGACCAACAATGTAGGGGAGCGAGCGTCTCTTGACCAAAGCGCGCCAACGAAAATGCACACAACAACAACTGCACAGCTGCAAGCAACGAAAACGAAAACGAAAAACCAACGGTCTGCAGCTGGCTTGACGTGCGTGTGTGTGTATGTGCGCAATGCACTTGTATATAAGCGCTTGGCTTTGAAACTTTAATTGCAAGTGATGGCAAGAAGGGGGGGGACGAACGACTGAGCGAAATGAAATTAAAGGGCAGTGTTATTGCTTATTAATTTAACAGCCGCTCAGAAGCACTAAATCGCACAAAAATATATATATGTATAAACAATTATTCTCCAAAGCGGTTATGTTAGTGCATGCAATTCTAAGCATACATATGTATATATGTACATATGTATGTATGCTCAACTACTTTACATATGTGCCAAGAATTGAAAGCGTTGACCTTATTTAGCACAACCAATGCAATTGGTGGTTGTTTCGCTTTCAATTTTTAGCACAGTACCTGCTGGCGCGGACTGTGTACTTCCGACGCAACTTTCCTTGGCATTTCCAACGACGATTGATCCACAAGATGAAATCCAAGAGAGCCAACGATCCAGGGTTCAATATGTCCAGAAATGCCCAGATGTCCAAGTAATTGGTAATCCAAGTGATTGGCAGCAAATTGCACGACCGGCGCGATTTTATATAAATTTTAATAATTTTAATATTTTCGCGTCGCGAGCCACTCACACTTGCACTTAATTGCACTTAAGAAAAGTCGTTTATACACTTCAAACTGATTCTAAAGCTGTCCACCCGGGGGCGCCATGAAAAATCATATGAGTTTATATGATAAAGTAATTTATTTAAAAAGGGGTATGGTGGCGTTTTAAAACAGATTGGCGATAACAAGAGCGATTCGGTGCTGAGTATAATACTGTATTTCGACAACTGATTCCATGTTCTTACGTATAAGCCTAGCTTACCTACGATGGCGAAGCGAGGCGAATTCGCTCTCAGAGCGAATAACGAAAGCTTTATTGCGCTCTCGCTTCGCCCTAAACTAACTTACACTAGACTTCACGAATTTCAAAACTAAACTAGAGCTACAATAATAAAAACAACAACAACTGCTTGAACTGCGCCAACAGCCTCCTTTAAAATAAGTGTCCCTCATGATTCCTTTGTGGTCATTTGTGATCCAAAGTTCTGGCCACCACATATGATTGTTCATGAGTTTAGACCGAAAAGGCGATCTGAGCTCCTGCCTGTTAATTTACCAGCTGGAAATTCTGCCCCACAAGCCGCTATCAGCAATGCCTCAAAAAACTAGGCCCTTATCCTGACTCTGCCATTGCAAAATACCAGAATGTAAGAGGCCTTTTATCTAAAATTATTTTTGAGTAGCTTTTCTTTTGAGTCCGACATCATCGCACTATCTGAGACTTGGTTAACACCAACGGTATCTGATTGTGAAATTTTGTCAAGTAAATATTCCATATATAGATATGATCGACCGATTCGTCGAGGTGGTGGCGTATTAATTGCCACTAAATCGTCACTTCAGTCTGAACGTATCTTTTTTAGTGTGCCTACTGATGTTGAAATTGTTGCTGTTAAAGTATCATTTCCTAGTCGTACAATGTATATCACTTGCTCTTATATACCTCCGACTTCCCCGCTTCAAGTTTACATGCAACATATTGCTTGCTTAAATGATATTTTTCTTCAAGTGAGGGATAATGACCTATTTGTTGTGCTAGGTGACTTTAACTTACCTAAAATTTCTTGGTCATTTTTCAGTAGCACAAACTACCTTGTTTCTTCAAATCAGCACGATTTTTTAGATTGCTTGCTCGATTACTCACTTTTTCAAATGAATTCAATTAAAAATAGCTTAGATAGAATTCTTGATCTGGTATTCATTAACGACTTCGCAAACACTGCCGTCTTTAGGTCATTCCCGCTATCAGTTCCTGAAGACTTACATCATCCTGCCATAGAAATTTCTATTTCAATCCCAAGTTTTATTAACACTCCTCCGTTACCTCCACAAGTACCACGTCGTTGTTTTCGCAAAGGAAATTATTCATTGCTTAATGAACTTATTCTTACAACCAACTGGACTTTTATAGATAACTCATCAGACATTAACATTGTCTTAAACTCCTTTTACGAAACTCTTAACACACTACTAGATATATGTATCCCCAATTTTATTCCCGGTTCTGCGTCAACTAAGCCACCGTGGTTTACACCTAGACTCTCTTATTTAAAAAATATGAAATCGAAATATTTTAAGAAATATAAGAAGTCAGGTTCAATTCTTGACTGGTCTAACTACACAGTAGCCAAGTCAAACTTTGCCCTTTTAAACTCGCTTTGCTATGAGAATTATCTAGCTCGATGCAAAAGACAGTTTACCCGTGACCCTAAACAATTTTATAAATTTGTTAACTTGAAGCGTAAATCTCCCAATTTACCTTCCTCTTTTATTCTTGGGCTTGATAAAGCCAGCAACGACTCTGCAGCCGCTGAACTTTTTGCTAACTTTTTCCAATCAACCTACTCTACTACCTCCTACGCCAACTCACATTATCCTTATACTTTATTCTCATCTAACTCTACGTTTGCTCCCTACATTTCATATAATACCGTAGTCTCTTCTATTAGTTCTTTAAAATCTTCTTTCTCTCCTGGACCTGACAACATTCCAAGTTGTGTCCTTAAGGCGTGCTGTTCTTCTTTAGCTGCACCGTTGCTAAAGCTTTTTAGTCTATCCCTTGAATCTTCAATCTTTCCACATGTTTGGAAAGAATCTTATATCATTCCTCTCCACAAAAAAGGTGGTAAGTCTGATATTTCGAATTACAGAGGCATTGCAAAGTTATCAGCCATACCTAAACTCTTTAAAAAAAAAAAACCTTGTTTCTTCTTTGCAACATTTCTGTAAATAAATCATTTCCCCTGCACAGCATGGCTTTGTTAAGGGTCGGTCCACTACGACCAACTTGCTTGTATTTACCACTCTAGTAAATGACGCATTTCTAGAGAAAAAGCAAACTGATGTCATATACACCGATTTCAGTAAAGCCTTTGACTCTGTGAACCACGACCTCTTACTATACAAACTTGATTGTATAGGTATTCCCCCAGCCTTTTTAAGTTGGATTTCGACCTACTTAAAGGGTAGGACCCAGAAAGTGCTTCTTAGGTCAACCTCTTCGAGTTCGATTCACGTTACTTCTGGTGTACCTCAGGGAAGTCACTTGGGACCTTTATTTTTTACCCTTTTTATCAATGACCTACCTACCGTTCTGTCCCACTCTTATATTCTAATGTATGCAGATGATGTTAAACTTATCTTTTCATACACAGATCCCCTACTTCATAATCGTCTGCAAGACGATTTGAGCGCTATGCAACTATGGTGTTCGGCCAATCAGTTGCATCTCAACTGCTCAAAGTGCATGTATATGACATTTAGTCGCTTTAGGCCCTTTTCTGTTGTATATGCGATTGACAACACCCTGTTGCAACGTATTTCCTCTGTAAAGGACCTTGGAGTTTTATTTGATGGCAAATTGAACTTCAATTTGCACATCTCCACCATTGTCATTGAATACCCCCAGCTTAAACTTAAACTTAAATTTATATTTTTCTTTTTCAGTTAAAAATTAAAATTTATTATATTATTTAATTTTTAATTTTACTTTAAGTTTTACAATTTGATTTAATATTTAATTAATCACTTCTGTCGACTGCTTTTAGTTGACGTTAAATAAAATAAAATAAAATAAAAAAAAAATAAAAAATCTCTAGTATGAGTTTGGTTTTGATATCTTAAGAAACAAAAAAGGTTATTTGCATCCGATTATTCCTATGGCAGCTATATGATATAGTAATCCGACTATGACTAAATTTGGTCAGAATGTAAGAGACAGTCTCAAACAAATAATCTAAAAGTTTGGTTAAGATATCTTAAGAAACAAAAAAGTTTTTCTTACGATGCAATTCCATGACCTCTGACCTCAGTTTAAGGCACATGCGGGTGGAATTTCGTAAAACGCCGTCTTATTGCACGATGAAATTGTCTCAGCTATGTTGTGTGAAAATTTCAGCTTTTTAACTTTAGCCGTTTGGGCTACAAGTTGATGTGTCAGTCAGTCAGTCTGTGAGTCAGTCAGTCAATCAGTCAGGACAAAACCAGCAGATCGAAGTAAAGATCGTGTACGGAGTCGCCAGTCAGCTGATGCTCACAGGAGTGTTGCCAGATCGCTGAGATCGGCCAACCGGCTATAAACCGCGCGTAAATTTGAAAGTTGCTATTGTCATTACATTATCCAGCGGTCAGATCAATAACCTCCAACGTTACCCTTAAACGTTGCTGCAGCTGGCGCTATGAAAACAACAACTGAAGCGGTGGCAGCCATAGTTCTAACTGCTCCAGCCGAGCAAGCGTGAGCTCTCTTAACTTCTGCTTCGCTTGCAAGCGCAGCGTCAAAGCCAGCGGGTCCGACTAGACAGACCGAAATGGACCGCTACATCCAAATTAAGCTAAAACATAGCTCTCAAAAAGTTCGAGGCAACAAAACAAAAACAAAACAAATCACACAGCTCGGGAAACACTAAACAACAATAACATGTTTGCGCTGCTGGCTGATGATGCAAACGATCAGCCTACCGAAGCTGGACAAGGAACCCAAAGCCCCCACCAATATTCATTTGGGAGAATATTTTCAATTCACTTGTAAACAAATTTGTTGACCTAATTGGTACTAACAACTTCCATGTCATTCCCCTTCCTAAGAGGAATATTTATGACATAAAACTGCAAATGCAAACGATCAGCCTACCGAAGCTGGACAAGGAACACAAAGCCCCCACCAATATTCATTTGGGAGAATATTTTCAATTCACTTGTAAACAAATTTGTTGACCTAATTGGTACTAACAACTTTCATGTCATTCCCCTTCCTAAAAGGAATATTTATGACATAAAACTGCAAACAAAAACTGAAAAAGAGTACCGTACGGCCACTAATTACCTCACTGAGACCAAGGAAAACTTATATACGAACCAACTAAAAAGCAGGAAGGGCCTGCAGGTGGTACTCAAAGGCATTGAACCGGATGTCACTCCTGCCGAAATCAGAAATACGTTGAAAGAAAAAGGTTTCCATGCTAAGAGAGTAGCAAATATTATCAACAATAACAAAAAATTTCAACCACTCTTTAATGTCGAGCTTAAACCAGACAGTAAAGTTTTAAAGAAAAATGAAGTGCACCCCATCTACAAACGGCAGCTCCTGTTGCATCTCCGGATCACGGTTGAAGAACCACACAAACGAAACGGCCCAGCACAATGCTCAAACTGCCAACGGGCATACCATGACTTACGGAAGAGCGAAAACTGCGGTGGAAATCACACAGCTTGCTACAAAGGCTGTCCTGTGTACAAAGAACTGAAAACTCGTTTGCGGCAAGTACCAACAGTGCGCTCCCAGAAAATGCCAGACGCAGTCATAATCAGCGTGACCGCGCCGGACCAAACGAGAAATACCAATTTGGTCTCAAAAATATACTATAAAATACTATTTCATATTTTTCAAAATACCACTATAAATACCATAGCAAATACATCGCCTAGAAATTCAAATTATAATATGTAATATGTAAAAATAATAACTGACTTATATATATAAAAAAATAAGGTTTGTCCCATTGCAAAAAATGTTTGTTTTTTATTTCATTTTACTATAATTAATATATTTCAGTATTTCAGTCCAACATAAAATTTCATATTCCATTATATATTTAAAGTCTTAAAATTAATTAAATGCTTATAATTCATTTTGTAACATTTTCTTAAAATAAAATAATAGTGGAACTTCTTTGTCCAGTCATCGAGTAACAATTTCTTAAAATAAAATAATAAAGGAACTTCTTTGTCCAGTCTTGTAAGTTTCTTTTAAGATCAGAATATTACATTTAATTAAATTGGCTAGTCTTCTTCGTCAGAGCTGCTTAAATTTAATTTGTTGAGATCTTTGCATAACATTTCCTTATTGGGCTTAAAATTATTGCACCCATTTTCGCGCAATGATTGTTTTACATGTAATATATGTGATACATTTTCATTTTTAAAGCGATTTCGATTTTTCGTTTTGATTAAATTGATTTGAGAGAATATACGTTCGCACGACGCATTAGAAACGGGCAAAATTAACATAGATTGAGCAAATTAAGATGTCCGTCTGGCACGCTTTGCAGTGCGCATCCATCATATTTGCGCTCCTGCCCAGCCATTTTTGATTCTCCGGCATAGTCTCCCACTCAGCTCTATATTTTTGTTTATTACTCATGATCACAAAATTAAGACTTAATTCGATTCAAGAAAAAGAGAGAGTGTGACCAAACCGAAAATACCATATAATACCATAAAATCTAAGAAAATGCTACGAAATACCAATATACCATTAAAATACTTTTGAGCAAAATCCGAGCTTATAAAATACCAAAAAGTATATAAAATACCATATTCGGTCACGCTGGTCATAATGCCCCAAACTACACCCGACGTCTTTTTCGCCAAAACACCCAGGTCTTCACTTAGTCCCGTCAACACTATCAAGGGTATCTCCTTTGGCAGTGCGATAAAATCAGGCATACATAAACCAACCCCCTCAACATTGCTTCCAAATGTAATCCAAGCAGAGCCGAGCTTGGCAAACGTTCAGCTGCAGTCTCAAAGCTCGATTGAAGCGCTGATTTACACCGTTCAACAAAAAGTATGATGGACTTCATGTCCTATATGAGAAAAACTTTGCAAAACCTTATGCAAAATCAAAACCCATTGATACAATTGCTTGCATCTCAACAGTCAAAATAATCAATGGCAACCCTACGAATATCTCTGTGGAACGCTAACGGTATTTCACGGCATAAACTTGAGCTAACTCAATTCCTGTACGACAAACACATTGCTGCTATTAAAGACACATCTCACTAACAAATATACTCTTCCAATGGTGAAACGGGTATCTTAATTAGAAACCGAATCAAATATTATTTTCATAAGGAGTATGCAACAAACTATCTGAAAGCTACACATATAAACTTACAATCGGGCAACAGCAATCTTACTATTGCCGCAGTTTACTGCCCTCCAAGCTTTACAATCACTGAAGCTCAATTCATGCAATTCTTCACTACACTGGGGAATCGTTTTATAGCAGCAGAAGACTACAATGCGAAGCACACGTATTGGGGCTCTCGCCTTGTGACCCCCAAGGGCAAGCAGTTATACAACGCAATCATAAAACTATGCAACAAACTCAACTATGTAGGCCTACATACTGGCCAGCAGATCGCTGTGACAAAAAACATCCCACGCAATTTGATAAGTGCCGAAGTACTTTCCGGAACTTAAAGAGTATCCTAATAGACTCACTACCCACAGGACCAACTGGCTCAAGTACAAGAAATATGTTAGCTCTCACCTTGATCTAACCCCACAGCTCAACACTAAAGCTGACATCGACTGCTTTGCTGATTTACGGGAAAATATACTCGTTTCTGCAGCCAAAATCTCTACACCACAAGGCGTGACTGCACAGCCCAACCAACTTCAAATTGAACAACTTGTTCTGGAAAAGAGAAGATTGAGACGCGACTGGCAGTCACATCGCTCACCACGCAACGGCATAAAGATGCCTCACGCAGGCTCAGCAAAGCTCTAAAGCGTGAAGAAGCGGATGCCCAGCGCCGGTACATACAGAAATTATCGCCAACCAGCACAAAGCACCCATTGTGGAGGGCTCATCAAAATCTAAGTGCGCCAATCGAAACAGTAATCCCTGTAAGAAACTCTTCAGGCTCCTGGGCCAGAAGTGATAAAGACAGGGCCAACACATTTGCTGCTCAAATGCGTAATGTTTTTCAACCAAATCCCACAACTAACTCTTTTGTACTATCGGCTTCTCCAACTCAAGCTGATGCCGACTCCGTGCCATCTGAGTTTCGCCCAAACGAAATTGCAAGAGTCATCAAAGAGCAAGTTAAACCAAAGAAGGCTCCAGGGTATGATCTAATTACTCAAAAAATGAGCATTGAACTTCCCAACTGTTCCATTTATCTCATTTGTAAGCAATTCAACGAGTTCACAAGCTTTAGATATTTCCCTAAAAAATTGAAAATAATCTATCATTATTATGATACCGAAGCCAGGAAAAGATCATACAATGCCATCATCGTACAGACCAATAAGCCTACTACCCTGCTTGTCAAAGCTATTTGAAAAATGTCTCCCATTGCGCATAATTCCTCATCTGAGAGCACACAATGTAATCCCAGCACATCAATTTGGATTCCGAGAAAAGAATGGAACTATCGAGCAAGTCAACCGGATAACATCAGAAGTACGCACTGTATTCGAGTATCGGGAATACTGCAGTGCGATATTTCTTGACGTCTCTCAGGCGCTCGATAGTGTGTGGCTTGACGGCCTCATGTACAAAATCAAAACGACACTCCCTGTTTACACCCACAAACTATTCGCGTCATACCTTTCCAATAGAGTCTTCGCAGTGAGATGCAACGTTGCTACGTCTGACGACCACATAATTGAAGCTGCAGTTCCTCAAGGCAGCGTACTGGGACCAACCTTATACGTCATTTACACAGCGGACATCCCTACAAACGAACGGCTAACAACATCCACGTTTGCCGACGATATCGCGACCCTATGCCGTTCCAGATGCCCTATTCAAGAAACATCAAAACTAGCTGATCATCTTGTGGTAGTGGAGAAATGGCTTTCAGACTGGCGTATTAAAATAAACGAACAAAAGTGTAAACACGTAACGTTTACCCTCAACAGGCAAACTAACTTTGTATAAAACTCAACTTCCCCAAGCTGATGTAGTAACGTACCTTGGGGTCCATCTTGACAGGCGGCTCACTTGGAATGAACATATTAAAGCTAAGAAAACGCATTTAACTCTGAAGTCCATCAACCTTCATTGGCTTCTAAGCACTCGATCTCCCTTTTGCTTGGACTACAAGGTACTATTGTACAGTTCCACTCTAAAACCAATCTGGACCTACGTTTCGCAGCTATGGGAACACGCGAGCAATAGCAGCATTGATATCATTCAGCGAGCACAATCCAAGATCCTGAAAACTATCACTAAGGCACCACGATATGTTCTGAACGAGAACTTCCATCGAGATCTTGACATGCGATCCGCAAAAGATGAAACAGCACAACAAAAGGCGAACTACAACATCAAGCTTTAAATGCACCCAAATCTTTTTGCACGACGCTTAACTCGGGTTTGCAATCGAACCCGCCTCCAACGCAACGACTTCCCAGCACAGCACTTATTGTAAGTCACCATCTGTAGAAAATTCAATAAAAAAAGAAAAAAAAAAAAAAAACATGGTGGCTCCGCCCCCTGCTCGCTTCGCTCGCGGTGAGGCGCAGCTACAGTCGAGTGTAATCGACTGTCGGATACCCTGAGCCCAGGCAATTAGATACTGTTCGGCACGTCGAATATTGATGCCCTTGAAGTGCGCTGTATTAAATTTTCGTCTGATTGTTCTAATGACAGCTATATGGTAAAGTAGTCTGATTTTAACCAACTTAAATGTATATTCTGTCAAATTGGTTAAGATATCTTAATAAACAGAAAAGTTTTACATACAAAAACTTGATTTTCGACCGATCGTTCATATGGCAGCTATATGATATAATTGACCGATTTGAACCAATTCAAGTCAGGATCTGGAGAACCAACCCAGATACGTGTTCAGTAAGATTGGTTGAGATATCTTAGAAAACCAAAAATGTTTTCATACTAAAACTTGATTTTCGACCGATCATTCCTATGACAGCTATATGATATAGTAGTCTGATCTAAAAACAAAACCAAACTCGATCTGTGTACTGTATACAGGAACCTACATACCAAATTTGAAGTTTCTAGCTCCTATAGTCTCTGAGATCGTTGCGTTCAAACAGACGGACGGACGGACAGGCGGACGGACACGGCTATATCGACTCGGCTTTTTATACTGATCAAGAATATATATACTTTATGGGGTCTGCCACGCCTCCTTCTGCCTGTTACATACATTCCAACGAAACCGTTATACCCATTTTTGCCCATTTTTAATGGGCACAGGGTATAAAAATAAAGTTCGCACAGGGTATAAAAGATAACATACAAAATCAAAACCCCACCGACAACGACACCAAACGCGCCGTTGCCGATCTTCAGTATCCCTTCAGTATCAGGAATGACTTCTGGATATGTCCCTTTCGTAGCGAACGCCGCAGGTCATGCTTTTCTGCCTGCTACTTTCCACGTGCCAGATTGTGGTATTAGAACTCATGTCACATTTGGGTACTAGTTCTACTCGGAATTGGAACGCGTTCGGACCTACGTTTTGGAAGTGGTAAAGTCATACTGGGCAGCCGCGCTGATTCAGCAATTTTGCTGCAAGTTAATTTTGGTTATCCTTTCACAGCCGGGTAACATACTTTTTCCAAAATGTTGATGCAAATATCAACTAATATGACTTAATTAATTTAATTGCTTATATTGGATATTGTTTATATTAGTTATTTTTATGCGAAAATGGAGAACTTTTACTTGCTCAATTAATAGGTTTGTATTTACGCTGGTCCCGATGTTAATCATGCTTACATTTGCATGGATTATAAATAAAAATAAGAAAACATCTTCACGAGATAAAATTCTAGTGACTTAAACCAATTTAAGCCACAAAATTTCTAATATCGAGATTTGTGACGAAGGATATTAAATTAGCCTTAGTCAGTTTTATAAAATCTAAACTAAAAGGGATATCGAAAAAATGTATGCGAATCTTGTTAGTCTGTTGTTTCAACTTATAAAAAAGACCTTCATATATTTTTTCAAATATTTTATAATATTAAATAACTATAAAATCAACTAATAACAATGCCACAGCTTACATGTATTTCAACCACATACTTTGCATCTGAGCAATGATCCGTTATTTTACAATGCAACGGTAGTTTCTTTTTCAATTCTTTGGTCATTGTTTTCGCAGTATGGTGAAATATATTTCTGTTTAATAATCAGAGTGTATCTTGACGAAAAATGTTTTTTTCGAAATGGGACCACGCAAATTGCTGAGATGGTTAATCTTAGTGATTCAACAGTCCAGAGCATCATTTGTCCGCGAAAATAGAAACAATGATAGTGGTAGAAATGCTCCGAACAAAATGTGCAACTCAATAGACGAGCGCTATGTTGTTCGGAAAATACGGGATAATCCAAGGCTATCGACTGTAAAAGTGACCAATGAAGTTAAGGCAGTTTAATTTCCTAAATTAATTTGGTCAGAATGTATAAGACCGACTTAAGTGCATAAATTCAGTTAACAGGTAATCTATATATATAAAACTCATTGTCCTCACTGACTGACTGACTGACACATCAACGTGTAGGCCAAACGGCTAAATGTAAAGAGCCGAAAGATATCTTAACCAAAATTACAGATTAGATGTTTGGGACTGTCTCTTACATCCTGACCAAATTTGGTCAAAGTCGGATTACTATACCATATAGCTGCCATAGAAATAATCGGATGAAAAGAACCTTTAGTTTGAAAAACATTTTTGTTTCTTAAGATATCTTAACCAAACTTACAGATTAGATGTTTGGGACTGTCTCTTACATTCTGACCAAATTTGGTCAAAGTCGGATTACTATATCATATAGCTGCCACAGCAATAATCGGATGAAATTAACATTTAGTATGGAAAACTTTTTTGTTTCTTAAGATATCTTAACCAAACTTACTTTGGTACGGTCTCTTACATTCTGACAAAATTTGGTCGAAGTCGGATTACTATATCATATATATATCATATACCGGTGTCGCAAACTTTCTTTTTTCCAGGCGACAATGGACAAAACTAAATATTTTGAAATTTTGAAGTCCAGTTTGATTGAAAGTGCTGAGACACTGAACATTCGGGACGCCTTCAGATTTTACCAAGACGATGTAACCACCAGCCCAGTCATCAGACTTGAACGTTATTGAGAATTTGTGGTCCATTTGGGATTCAAATATTCGAAAACGCAAAATTTCAAACAAATCTAATCTTAAAACTGTACTGTGACAACTCGACCGTAACCGCACCTCACCGCGAACATTGATCATTAAATTAAGGTAAAGTTTAATAAATATTTTCTTACCTGCTCCACCCAAAGATTTGTCGTCATGATCTGATTTTTGAGATTCTAAAAATAAGATACATAGTGTGGTTAGAATGACAATTAGATTCTAAATTTAAATTTCTAATTAAATTGTAAATGAGTTCACGCGCATATTTAACGCATTAAAGTATGCAAATACATATTCTTAATCATCATTAACTTGGGGATATATCTAAACTTGTGTTTATATTTTAGTAACTGATGCCAAATCATCATGACAAGAACCGACCTCGAATACTATGTATAAAGTAACACTTCCAAATGATAAAACTTTTATTATCTAAATAAATGGTTGTTAGTGCAAATGTTTTAAGTCGGTGGCGTCATATAGCTCCATACTCTTTTCCTGGAAACCACGTTAGTTAGGCCGAGCGCTACAGAGGACATGTGGTTCCATCAAGACGGCGCTACGTGACACACATTGGACACTTAGCATTAACGAACTGAGAGTATTGTTAAGCCTCTTAGGGGTGACGTGAACTGGCCAACAAGATCATGTCATTTGCAGATATATTCCAATGAGTAATTCGCAATTGACCGACGACCTTAAAGCCAATACTACCCAGAGTATCGTTTAAAATTAGACGGATCTATGAGTCAGAGCGACCGAATGTTGGACTACTGGGGTCCGTAGTGCTGTGAGTATGATTTTATAGCCCACACAAAAAACAATTTCTTTAATACCTTAAACACAGCTTGTTTTATTCTATAGCAACATCGAGCCGCCCCAATGAAATGTAGAATATTTATTTATAATACTTACTACATCAATAAGTTGGGAGAGCTTCAGCTTTATGCAGACTTTCAGAACATCTGTGGTATTGACAACCGGGCGGACCAATTTGTTATAATTACTAAGAAGATCGTCGTAAAGTCGCTTAGCATCGGGATTGCCTGCAACTGCTCCATGTACCATAAGAGCTGATAGTATCCAAGCTCTTATGCTTTCTTGGGATGTTAGCTTCATAGCAAATGCTCGTAAATAAAGGATTACAAAGCGCATAAGTGATATTTAGCGCATATAAATATTTATATTTTAAATTATCTGTAAAGTACAAACCAAAACATATTATATTAACATATTATATAGAAAACAAAAAAAAACTTTAAAATAGACAAAAATATTCAAGTTAAGAATAAAGTACACATATGCGACGAAAGCCTTTCCATGCCCAACATTTCTGATATCCAATTTTCTGACGAATTATAATTTAATTTAATAATTAATTTAATTAATTTAATATATGAATTATTCTAAAATAAAAAAGGTTTGACATTCGGCACATTGCGCAAAAAGTTCACGATTCCTTATACCTCAAATAACTTTAATGCGCAGTGCCGAATGCCAAACTTTTTTTTATATTTGGCCTTTTGGATGACAAACAACAGTTCTACTATCATGTCCTACATGCGTCCAAGCACCGAAACATCATTTAGTCGTCTTGAAAAAAGATTTCTGAACACATTGATACCATATTCAAAATTATTTTCTTGCAAAATTCGACGCAACGGCTTAAAAGGATCAACCTCACTTTTTGGACTATAGGTCTATCGGTGCCGAGGTCTGTCTTTTGTAGCCTTGGCTTCCGTTTTCTTTTGTTCAAACTAATTTTTATTACTTGTATTAACTAATTTAAGTGCACTGCATTAAATTTTCCTGGATCAATGTCCTTATTTCGACTATTTCATCATTTTTGTTTTATATTGACTAAGTTTATATATTAAGTACCGATCGTCTGTGGAACAATACTTTTCGCGAGTAATCCTAGCAAGTTACATATGAATTTCACATAATCCTGAATGATTTAACTTAAAAACAGCGAAATCGAACCAAAAACAACTTTAAAGTGGAAATTAACTCTTTTCTTAAGAATATGTGCTATTTATATGACCAAAAATCGAAAAGCAAACGAAAATACTTGTAAAAAAAAATTTGAAATGAATAACGGTAAATATTTTGTTGTATACCGTATGAAAGAATGCAATAACCGTTTGAGTTCAGAATTTGTAGAAATCGGCTTGAAATAGTAAAGAAATTATCGAACAAAAAAACTGTTTAGATTTTTGCTATTTAGTTGTCCACGACTGTATCTACCAGAAAATATTAAAATCAAAAAAACTATAAAGTGTTTTATGTCAAGGGAAAAAATTAAAAAAAAAAGTTATATAAAAAATACTATTATCAAAAAATATCAAAATAATTGCAATTATAGAATCAGCTGAAAAAAACAATGATCAATTCAAGAATTATTATACATAATGGATACGAGAAAAAGGAAATATTCCTGGAGCCCTAGATGACTTTAAAAATTTATCTATGTATAATCGAGTTTCTTTTTATAATTTTCAAAATCTGGTATTTTTTTAAAAGCCAATTTCCAGTGTACTTGCAGTTTTGAACATTACTAGAGAATCTCACAAACAATTTTAAATAGTATTACACTTTCTGAAAGTTATATACATTTTTGAAATATACAAAAATTATATTTATTTGTGGGATATTTTAGATTTTTTGACTATAAAACTTTCGTTAAATTCAAATGAACATTTTTTTTATATTAAGGTATTATCATTTTATCAAACCTTTCCGATGCTCGAATGGTTTCGTTTCGATTATTATAATTGGGTTTTTATCTAAAATTCAACAGTATTTCGAAAACAGCAGAAAGTATGTTGGTATGAGCACCAATGAAGTATGAGTGATGTTTTGTGGAATGCAAAAAAACGTCTAGTGACGAAAGTCTTTTCATGCAGCTAATATTCTTGTAGTGAAATTTTAAATCCTAATAACCACTATTGCTACAAATTTTGCTATAGACATTCCGAAAACTTTATGTTGGCTTTGTAAAAAGCAGTGATGATAAAATTATTTTGAATTATAATTGAATTCAAATATTATTTGTTTTAACATTCAATATTTCAATATTCAAAAACTACAAATACAATAAAAACAAATTTTTTTTTAATTTTAAATGATTTTTTATATTTTGTAAACTACAAATTTCTAAAACTTAATTTTTCCCCAATACAAAAAAAGGTCGGGAACTGCAATAAAAACCAAACAGCAAACTACGGAGCCTCAACAACCACAATAATCAATAGCGCCCCTATGAATATTTCTGTTCAACTCTAATGGTATTTCACGACATGAACTTGAACTAACTCAATTCATGTACGTCAAACACCTCGACGTAATGCTGCTGTCAGAGACGCATCTCGTTTACAAATATAAATCCCAAATACTCAGATATTTGTTCTATGGCACAGATCATCCGGATGGAAAACCACACGGTGGAACGTTTATCTTAATTAGAAACTGCATCAAGCATTATTATCAAAAAAGGTAGTTAACAAATTATTTGCAAGCTACATCTATAAACTTATAATCCAGCAACAGCAATCTGACTATTGCAACTTTATTAATCTTCAAATTGAACAACTTGTTCTGGAAAAGAGAAGATTGAGACGCGACTGTCAGTCACATAGCTCGCCATCTATCAAGCAACGGTTTAAAAATGCTTCACACAGGCTCAATAAAGCTGTAAAACGTGAAAAAGCGGATGTCCAATTCCGGTACATACAGCAATTATCGCCGACCAGTTTAAAGCATCCAAAGCCGACACATTTGATGCTCATTTACGAAATATGTTCCAGCCAAATCCCGCTTCTTCTCCAAATCAAAAATTGATAAAAGTTACACTATTCAAGTCGAAAAAAAAGACATGACCAAACTCAACGGATTCCCCCTTCGGGTCCTAGGAATCGAACTGCATCATTAATTTTTTGAGTTACAACGATGGTTTCGTACAACATTTTTTTTTAAGTTTAAGGAAATTCTTTGGTCTCTAACTGCCACGTTATTGTTTTTATTGGTAAACTTTATTTAGCAAAGTTACTTACAAGCTTCTAAAATGGGGTTTTGAGGCTTTTTAAGATCAATGTCAAAAAATATAGTCTTTACCCATTTAAAAAAAAATTATTTTTTTTATTACGTGTAGCTAAAGCTACTAGGCATAACACAAACTAAATTTTTCTATAAGTATCGGATAGTAAAATTTATTTACTGCATAATATGAGAGAAAAATAAAAAAACAAACAAGTGGTAAATATGGTATTTTTTTGACATATTGACCTCAAAGAGCTTCAAAATCCCATTTTAGAAGCTTGGCTTTTTCATGAAACTTGTAGCTTAAAAGATTAAGCACACACATATATACATATAGAAGTACGAGCCAAAACAAAAGAAGTTTCTAGATTAGCATTCATAAATATACACATCCTGGATGGATTATGAACCCGACAAATAGCTAAAGTCAGCTTAATTTAGAAAAACAGTTGGCCAGGCTGAGAATTGAGCCCGCGACCTAATGACAAAAGAAGAATGCAAAGTATGGAGACTTAACACTTTGAGCCACATATTTCTGCTATTGTCGTCTTATATATTGCAATATTGTTTATTGCAGTACTCTTATTGAAAAATTAATTAAAAAATGTATGTTAACATCAAATGTTAATGTATATGTTAATATAACATCTTCAAAAAAAAACTTTTTAACAAAGTAAAAGTCTAGTGACGAAAGTCTTTCCCTGCCCCAAAATTTCTGATATCCCATTTTGTGACGAACGATATAAAATTTAATATATAAATAATTATAAAATAAAAAGTTTGGCATTCGGAACATTGCGCATAAATATCTTGATTCTGTATACCTAAAAATAATTTTAATGCGCAGTGCCGAATGCCAAACTTGTCGGAACCGTTTTCTAATAAATCGTTAAAGTTTAAGCTAAAAATCCTTTTTTCACCTGTAGCATTTTACCTGAGCACTTTGCTAAAAAGTATTCAAGGCACGTCTAGAAGCCCTCAAAAATACCTTTCTAACAACATATAGAACACATCAAAATTATCACGTTTTAGCTATTTATCGCTAAACTAGCTATTTCCCGCTAAAGTCGTAAAACAAACATTTCTAGATTTCTGATAAGAAACAATTCCTCATCAAACAAGGGGGCTCCGCCCCATGCTCGCTTCGCTCAACTACCCCCGGCTCGCTTCGCTCGCGATACAGTCGACCATACTCGACTGTCGGAGGCCCCGTACTTGGTATAAAAAAAGCAAAGACTGGTGAAAATTAATTTATATTTCAGTTAAACACTGATTCGACGTAGGGTTTTATATTTAAAAACATCAAATAATCAATGTAAAGTCGAAAAGACATATGCGTTAGAGAGAGTGAGACAACAATTTGTGTATTTCCAAGATCGGTTAAGCACACGAGCACGAGCCAAAACAAAAGAATTTTCTAGATTAGGATTTATAAATATGAACATGCTTTTAAAAAGGAGTTGACACAGCCGGGATTTGAACCCGCAACCCAATGTCAAAATAGGATTACAAAGTATGGGGACTAAACCCGTTGAGCCATCATCTAACATATTGCAAAGTGTTTGTTAATCAATCTTATTGAAAAATTAATTAAAAATTGTATAATACCATCAAATGTTAATGTATATGTCAATATAACATCAATAAGACATGACAATATAACATTCATAAATAAAAAAAAAAAAAAACCATTTGCCCGAGGCAGGATTCGAACCTTCGACCTGCGTGACAGCATAAAATTAGATGAATCCAGCGACTTAGCACAGTACGCCACGGAGCGCTCTAACATTCGTCTGCCAAATTGCAGCTTTGTTAACAGCATTTTTCTGCTAAGTATTAATTTATGATTACTGCCAACCCTCACACAATTAAACAGCTTAACTTATTATTTTAATATCTTCGCTATTTACCGTCCGATCGCAATGAAATTCTACACAGATCGTGGACTATTTACGCTTCATCTATGGAAAATCTGCAGTTTCTCGCTTGCAAATTGTTCTTGTAATTTAGAAATGAAATTTTAAATTTGAATTTTAGGGCGTTCAAGGGGGCGTGGCATAATTCTAAAACAAACTTGATCTGCTTGCAAGATAGATGAACCTAGATACCCAGTTTGGTGTCTCTAGCTGTTATAGTCTCTGAGATCTCGATTTTCATACAGACGGACGGACGGACAGACGGACGTGGCTATATCGACTCGGCTGTTGATGCTGATCAAGAATATATATACTTTATGGGGTCTGCCACGCCTCCTTCTGCCTGTTACGCACATTTTTTTTTTAAATACGGGGTCTAAAAATCTAAGCTTTTTCAGCACTTTGATCCAAACAAACAAACAGACAAACAAACTTTTCATCTCATTTTGAGAAGGCCCTTAAAAATTTCAAATTAATATATCTTTTGAACCAACTGTCGGGTTGGAATGATTAAGGTATCATTCGATACCGTATTTTTATTTCGTATTTTTAATAAGAATTTTTAAAAATTATATTATTATATTATTATTATTTAACCAAAAGGCTTCAACGGCCCCACTAGCTGCAATCATTACAATTTTGCCCCTCCCACTTACACCCACTTATCTCATGAAGCAGGTGAGTTACCAAAAGTCTTAGTTTGCACTTTTGTTAGTTACCCTCACACATTTCGATCGGTATATAATTCGACCTGATCGGACAGTCATAGCAAATTTTCCATTCTTCGTGTATATATTGGTAGTCGCCTTTTGCACACTACGTGTTGCTTTCGTCACTAGCGCGGACTGCCGTCCGCAGTGATTAACAAGACATGTCAATATAACATTAATAAATAAAAAACCATCAGCCCGAGGCAGTACTCGAACCTGCGACCTGCTTGATAGCATAAAAATTGATGAACCCATCGACTTAGTACAATACTCCACAGGAGCCCTCTGACGCTCAACTGCCAAATTTCAGCTTTGTTAGCATCATTTTCATGCTATTAATTTATGATTACTGCCAACCCTCACACAATTAAACAGCTTAACTTATTATTTTAATATCTTCGATATTTACCGTCGCTATTCACGCTTCATCTATGCAAAATCGGGAGTTTCTAGCTTTTAAAATGTTCTTGTAATTTAGACATGAGGCTTTAAAGGGGCGTGACAAAATTGTAAAACAAACTTGATCTGCTTGCAATATAGATGAATCTACGTACCAAGTTTGGTGTCTCTAGCTTTTTTTTTTTTTTTTTGAAAATAAACTATCACAGTGTTATCAAAGAGCAGATCAAACCATAGATGGTTCCAGTCTGTGGTCTAATTACTCAAAAATCCATGGAACTATCGAGCAATTCAACCGGTGTCTCTAGCTTTTTTTTTTTTTTTTTGAAAATAAACTATCACAGTGTTATCAAAGAGCAGATCAAACCATAGATGGTTCCAGTCTGTGGTCTAATTACTCAAAAATCCATGGAACTATCGAGCAATTCAACCGGATAAGATCAGAATTTTTTACAGCTTTGGATCATGATGAATACTGCATTGTACATGGCTTGACGGCCTCGTGTACATTATCAAAACGACACTCCCTGTATACACCCACAAGCTACTCGAGATGCAATGTTACTATGCGTGTCGACCATATTATAGAAGCTGGAGTTTCTCAAGGCAGCGTAATGGGGCCATTTACACTTACCATTTACACAGCGGACATTCGTACAAAAACCATCTATGTTCGCCGCCGCGATCCTAAGTCGCTCCAGATGCCCTATTCAAGCAACATCACAACTAGCTAATCACCTGGTGGTAGTGGAGAAATGGCTATCAGACTGGCATATTAAAATAAACGAACATAAGTGTTAGCACGTAACGATTAACGACAGGAAAACCTGTATAAAGCAACTTTCCCCAAGCTGATGTAGTGACGTACCTTGGCGTCCACATTGACAGGAATGATCACATCAAAGCAAAGAAAACGCAGATAACTCTGAAAGCCATTAACCTTAATTGGCTTTTAAATACTCGATCTCCCGTTTGCTTGGACTACAAGGTACTATTGTACAGTTCCACTATATAGAAAATTTACACTTTTTCACTGTAATGTTGGCTTCAAATTTGACCTGAATAAAAGAAATCACATCATCAGATGTAGTATCATCCAGACTTGAAACAAAAAATTGTGAAACGCTTACATGGGTCTTATTGACAATAGTATCAGTAACATTAACAGAAGCTACATCATTAGTTGATTGACCATTTTACTGATTTGAAACAGTTGAAAGATCAACACTATATTGTTGATTGGCAACAACAGTGCTAACAATCACTGAATCAGAAATTTATTCGGTGACAGTGAGAGCAACATCCATTAATACAGATATGTTTTCATTCCCGGGGATGACAAGTTTATTAATTCAGGAGCGGATATCGTGGAGTGTAGGTAGATAAAATTCGTTAGGGCCAATTGACAGCCTAATATTTGCATTTCTTCGCTTTGGAGACTCATTCAATAATTTGATACCTTTAAAATTAGTATCCAATGCTAAGATCCAATCGAACAGAGTTTAAAACCGTCCGAATAGATCCCCAAAGCCTCTCTTATTCTACCTCATGAAAACCATCATGTGTCTTTCAACATCCCTATATGATTCACATGTCCACTTTATGCATTATTTTGACTGAATCAGGTCAACAATTCGGCCATTAATACCAGCAAATTTGTGATTTGAAATACCATCACACAGTCAGCAGCAAACAGCACCCAATCTTAACGTTGATCACACCTGGAAATTCTTATTATAGCAGACGACCTTACAAAAAAATATAAAATTCTATAGTAAACTAGTCCGAAAGGCTACAGCCGATCTCCCGACTGTAGGATACCCGTTACTTCTTTGAATATATATAAAGTATTTGCGAATTTTAAACTCTAAAGATCACTGCGGACGGCAGTCCGCGCTAGTGACGAAAGCAGCACGAAGTGTGAAAAAGGAGACTAGCAATATATACACGCAGAATGGAAAATTTGCTATGACTGTCCGATCGTATTGAGTTATATACCGATCGAAAGGTATGACTTTACCTAACAAAAATGCATACTAAGACTTTTGGTAACTCACCTGGTTCGTAAGATATGGGGGTGTAAGTGGGAGGGGCCAAATTTGAATGATTGCAGCTAATTTTTAAAAATTCTTATTAAAAATACGCGTCGAATGATCATTCCAATCCGACATTTGGTTCAAAAGAAATATTAACTTGAAATTTTTAAGGGCCTTCTCAAAATGAGATAAAAAGTTTGTTTGTCTGTTTGTTTGGATCAAAGCGTTTCTTATCAAAAATCTAGAAATGTTTGTTCTACGATTTTAGCGGGAAATAGCTAGTTTAGCGGGAAATAGCTAAAACGTGATAAATTTGTTTCACCCATGGTTTCCAATCCAAAGAAGCTACAGATGTGTTCTATATGTCGTTAGAAAGGTATTTTTGAGGGCTTCTAGACGTGTCTTGAATACTTTTTTGCAAAGTGCTGAGGTAAAATGCTACAGGTGAAAAAAAGATTTTTAGCTTAAACTTTGGCGATTTATTAGAAAACGGCTCCGACGATTTTTATTAAATTTCAATATGTTGTAACACGTAAAATTTCGCGTCTTGCCAAACTTTTTTTTTTTAAATAATTTATGTATTAAATTTAATATCGTTCGTCACAAAATGGGATATCAGAAATTTTGGCGCAGGCAAACTCTTTCGTCACTAGACTTTTACTTTGTAAAGAAGTTTTTTTTGGAAGATATAATAAACTCTGAATATATAAAAACTCTAAATATATAAAAACTCTAAAGATATAAAAACTCTAAGATTATAATGATTACTGCAAACAATTAGAGTTTAAAATTAGAGTTAAAATTATCGACCGATCGTTCCTATGGCAGCTATATGATATAATGGATCGATTTGAACCAATTTTGGTCTTGATTTATAAGACCAACTTGAATGTATATTCTGTCAGATTGGTTAAGATATCTCGGAAAACAAAAAAGTTTTTCATACTAAGACTTGATATTCGACAAATCGGTTCTATGGCAGCTATATGATATAGAGGACCGATTTTAACCAATGTTAGTTAAGATGTACAAGACCAACAATAATGCATATTCTATCAGATTGGTTGAGATATCTCAGAAAACAAAAAAGTTTTTCATACTAAAACTTTATTTTCGTCTGATCATTCCTATGATATAGTGGTCCGATCGAAAATTTAGAACAAACTTGATCTGCGTGGGGTTTATAGAAGTCTGTGTACCAAATTTGGTTGCTCTATCCCTTATAGTCTCTGAGATCTAGGCGCTCACACGGACGGACGAACGGACATGGCTATATCGACTCGGCTGTTGATGCTGATCAAGAATATATATACTTTATAGGGTCTGCCTAGCCTCCTTCTGCCTGTTACGCACATTTGCACGAATACAATATACTCTTTTACTTAATTTTTAAGTAACGGGTATATTTAGAGCAAAAAAGTATAAGTATATAGAAATGTTAGTTCAAAATAATATAACGCCCACAAAGAACAACAATGGACAAAAACAGAAAGTGCGAGCACGACCGAAGCACAACAGAATCTAAACACAGTGAAAACAAAACACCACGGCCAACACCAACAACAATTAATAAGAGCACGTTTGAGAGAGAATATAGAAAAGAACGCGTTAAGGGACAGAATGTTAGAACGCGAAGAGAAGCTTACCCAGAGAAGCTTGTTGTATTTAAATACAAATTGTTTGTGTTATGTTAAACAGCGATTAAAGATTTGTGTCTCAACAACCGACATCACATTACCTGCTAACAATTTATAAAAAAATTTGATTTAATCACAGAAGAAAAACAAATCCGAAACGCAAGAAAAAGACAAAGCTCTGTTGGCGCGAGTGCGAAGCGATTGAAAGCAAAAAAAGTTTTCATACTAAACCTTGATTTTCGACCGATCGTTCCCATGACAGCTATACGGACGTAGCGAGGCGTAGATTACTAGCGGACTAAAATATTTAATAATAATAGAACTCACCTAAAAAATCAACTTTTGTTTTAAATACATATACCAAATGGTCATTAAGATTATTTTTCCTGACTGACTGACTGACACATCAACGTGTAGGCCAAACGGCTAAAGGCAAAGAGCTGAAATTGTAAAATTGAATGTAAAAGACAGTCCCAAGCATATAATCTGTAAGTTTGGTTAATATATCTTAAGAAACAAAAAAGTTTTTCATACAAAGCAATTCCATGACCTTTTGACCTCAGGTAAACACACTTCCAGGTGGAATTTGTAAAAACGCCGTCTTATTGCACGATGAAATTGTCTCAGCTATGTTGTGTGAAAATTTCAGCAACATTGTGTTTTCTTTTTGTGTTTTCTTTTCAATTGTATGTTTTTTATTAATTTATTCTTAATCACTATGCTTATGTTTGCTGAGTGGTTATTCAGATGACTAATAGACGACTTATAAAATTACAAAAATCAGCTTTATGTTCATTAGCTTTTAGTAAACGTAAAGTTTTTTATCTGGTTTATGCATTCTCGAAATAGAAATAAGAAGCGAATTTTAAAAACAAAATTTAACATAGAAAAATTTGTAAAGAGTTTTCTTCGTGAAATTAGAAAAAAGTTAAATTTTGTAGTTAAGAGTAATTTAATCAGAAAGTTTAGGAATAGCAGATACTCAGATTTGAAATACCACAGTAGTTCAAAACATCTGACTTAGACCCCTTTTTATACCCGTTACTTAATAAATAAATAAAAGAGTATATTGTATTCGTTGGAATGTGTGTAACAGGAAGAAGATGGCATCTCCGACCCTATAAAGTATACATATTCTTGATCAGCATCAACAGTCGAGTCGGTATAGTCGACTAGATCTCTGAGACTAAAAGACATAAAAAATTTGAAAAACTTGCGCTTCGCTAATTGCGAAAAGCCACCACACTAACTGTTATTTAGATATTACTTTTTTTTGTAACTAACATCATCTATTTTATTAATTTAGTCGCAAAAAGATCGGTTAAAAAGAAAGAAAGTAACGGCTGTTTTGGTTTATTAAAGCAATACAAGCTCATGAAAGTATATAACGAGTATTCTTATTTTAACAAAGTAAAAGTCTAGTGACGAAAGTCTTTCCCTGCCCCAAAATTTCTGATATCCCATTTTGTGACGAACGATATTAAACTTAATATATAAATAATTATAAAATAAAAAGTTTGGCATTCGGAACATTGCGCATAAAGATCTTGATTCTGTATACCTAAAAATAATTTTAATGCGCAGTGCCGAATGCCAAACTTTTTATTTTATAATTATTTATATATTAAGTTTAATATCGTTCGTCACAAAATGGGATATCAGAAATTTTGGTAGGAAAGACTTTCGTCACTAGACTTTTACTTTGTTAAAAAGTTTTTTTGGAAGATATCAGAAATTTTTGGAATTTAATATGATTCTGACAGTGTAATTTTGCTATAAAATTATCAAAATGCTTACTTCAAATAAAAAATAAATAGGGCAGCTATATAATATAGTAAACCGATTTTATCCAATGTTGGTCAGGATGTATAAAACCAACCCAGATGCGTATGTTGACAGTGTGATCAAGATCTGAAAAAACAACAAAGTTTTTTATACTAAAACTTGATTTTTAACCGATCGTTCCTATGACAGCTATATGATATAGTGGACCGATTTGAACTAAATTTGGACATAATGTGTAAGACTAACTTAAATGCATACTCTGTCAAATTGGTTGAGAAACCTTAAAAACAAAAAAGTTGTTCATACTAAAACTTGATTTTTAACCGATCGTTCCTATGACAGCTATATGATATAGTGGACCGATTTCAACTAAATTTGGACATAATGTGTAAGACTTACATAAATGCATACTTTGTCAAATTGGTTGAGAAACCTTGAAAAACAAAAAAGTTTTTTGTACCAAAGCTTGATTTTCTATTTAGTACCATATAGTAAATAGTAAAATGTATATATTCAGTTTACCGTTAATATCTTCCAAACCTTATGGCTGAGACACATGTGTCATATATCAAAAGACGCGAAATTTTATATGTTACAACATATTGAAATTTAATAAAAATCGTCGGAACCGTTTTCTAATAAATCGCCAAAGTTTAAGCTAAAAATTCTTTTTTCACCTGTAGCGTTTTACCTGAGCACTTTGCAAAAAAATATTCAAGGCACGTCTGAAAGCCCTCTAATATACCTTTCTAACGACATATAGAACACATCTCTAGCTTTCTTGGATTGGAAGCAATGGGTGTTTCAAATTTATCACGTTTTAGCTTTTTCCCGCTAAACTAGCTATTTCCCGCTAAAGTCGTAGAACAAACATTTCTAGATTTCTGATAAGAAACAATTCCTCATCAGAAAAATTTAGCTTTTTCAGCGCCTTCGTACAAACAAACAAATGGACAAATGGACAAATGGACAAACAGACAAACAGACAAACAAACTTTTCATCTCATTTTGAGAAGGCCCTTAAAAACTTCAAATTAATATATCTTTTGAACCAAATGTCGGATTGAAATGATCAAGGTATCATTCGACGCGTATTTTTAATAAGAATTTTTAAAAATTATAAAATTTTACCAAAATGCTCCAACGGCCCCACTAGCTGCAATCATTAAAATTTGGCCCCTCCCACTTACACCCCCATATCTTACGAACCAGGTGAGTTACCAAAAGTCTTAGTATGCACTTTTGTTAGGTAAAGTCATACCTTTCGATCGGTATATAACTCAATCCGATCGGACAGTCATAGCAAATTTTCCATTCTGCGTGTATATATTGCTAGTCGCCTTTTGCACACTATGTGTTGCTTTCGTCACTAGCGCGGACTGCCGTCCGCAGTGATAGTCGGGTCTCTACTATACAACCTTTCCCGCTTGTTATGAATAGGAATGATGAACGATTAATTCCAGACGGTAGAAAAGTCGGCAAGTTTAAGAGAAAGATTAAGGAGTTCTAAAAAGGAAAGTCAAAGTAAGTTAACACAAAGCTAATTTAAATATTATTAAAGGTTAGTGTTTTTTGAAATTATCAATTTTTCGTCAATCACTGCGGACGGCAGTCCGCGCTAGTGACGAAAGCAGCACGAAGTGTGCAAAAGGCGACTAGCAATATATACACGCAGAGTGGAAAATTTTCTATGACTGTCTGAACGGATTGAGTTATATACCGATCGAAAGGTATGCCTTTACCTAACAAAAGTGGGGCCGTTGGAGCCTTTTGGTTAAATTTTATAATTTTTACAAATTCTTATTAAAAATACGCGTCGAATGATCATTCCAATCCGACATTTGGTTCAAAAGATATATTAACTTGAAATTTTTAAGGGCCTTCTCAAAATGAGATAAAAAGTTTGTTTGTATGTTTGTTTGGATCAAAGCGCTGAAAAAGCTTAGATTTTTTGATGAGGAATTGTTTCTTATCAGAAATCTAGAAATGTTTGTTTTACGACTTTAGCGGGAAATAGCTAGTTTAGCGGTAAATAGCTAAAACGTGATAAATTAGAAACAGCAATAGTTTCCAATCCAAAGAAGCTACAGATGTGTTCTATATGTCGTTATAAAGGTATTTTTGAGGGCTAGACGTGCCTTGAATACTTTTTGCAAAGTGCTCAGGTAAAATGCTACAGGTGAAAAAAGGATTTTTAGCTTAAACTTTGGCGATTTATTAGAAAACGGTTCCGACGATTTGTAGCACGTAAAATTTCGCGTCTTTTGATATATAACACATGTCTCTCAGCCACAAGGTGTGGAAGATATGACCGGTTAACTGAATATATACATTTTACTATTTACTATATGGTACTAATTAAAAAATCAAGCTTTGGCACGAACAACTTTTTTGTTTTTTAAGGTTTCTCAACCAATTTTACAGAGTATGCATTTAAGTTGGTCTTATACATTATGTCCAAATTTAGCTCAAATCGGTCCACTATATCATATAGCTGTCATAGGAACGATCGGTTAAAAATCAAGGTTTAGTATGAAAAACTTTTTTGTTTATTGAGAATTCTCAACGAGTTTGACAGAGTATGCATTTAAGTTGGTCTTAAACATTATGTCCAAATTTAGTTCAAATCGGTCCACTATATCATATAGCGGTCATAGGAACGATCGGTTGAAAATCAAGTTTTAGTATGAAAAACTTTTTTGTTTATTAAGATTTCTCAACCAATTTGACAGAATATGCATTATAGTTGGTCCTATACATCCTGACCATATTAAGTTCAAATCGGTCCACTATATCATATAGCTGCCATATGAACGATCGGTCCAAAATAAGGTTTCAGTACGAAAATCTTTTATATTTCTCAATCCTGACCAAAATTGGTTAAAATCGGTTTACTATATTATATAGCTGCCCTATTTATTTTTTATTTGAAGTAAGCATTTTGATAATTTTATAGCAAAATTACACTGTCAGAATCATATAAAATTCCAAAAATTTCTGATAACTTCCAAAAAAAACTTTTTAACGAAGTAAAAGTCTAGTGACGAAAGTCTTTCCATTCCCCAAAATTTCCCATTCTATGACGAACGATGTTAAACTTAATATATAAATAATTATAAAATAAAAAGTTTGGCATTCGGCACTGCGCATTAAAATTATTTTTAGGTATACAGAATCAAGATCTTTATTCGTCACAAAATGGGATATCCGAAATTTTGGGGCAGGGAAAACTTTCGTCACTAGACTTTTACTTCGTTAAAAAGTTTTTTTTGGTCTTAGGGACTACATCTCATCTGCATCACTGTCACATAAATGCAAGACACTAAAAGCAATAAGAAGGTATCAAATATGTTGAGTCGATTCGGTTATTGATGGTAATTAAAAATATGCATAAGCAGATATTCAAATATGGTATTTACATATGTATGGTTTGTCTAATAAACCATGTTCATTTTTTCTAATTTCAATTTGCAACACTTATTACAAATAAGAGCCTTTATGATTGAATAACTCTAAAATACATGCCTATATAGCATATGTACTTTGTACATAACATAATGCATTCATATTTATGCATTGAGGTTCTTATCGCTTAATATTGTGCAAGAATAACTCAATTTTAAAACATTATGAAAAAACATACGTACGTACATTCATTTGTATGTAAAAACATACATACCCATACATATATATATGTATATATATATATACATAACATGCATTAATCAGTTTGCTTGGCTATACATAAACGTTAACTGGGCGTGGACGAATTTGTTTGTAATATTAAATGTTATGTTCAAAACCAATACTATTTCAACTATTGAATTGGAGTGTTCTCAGCAATTTTTTAGCGGATTCTTTTTTTATTTTCTTGTATATCTTTGATTTTCGTCTAAGCATTACCTATGTATGTCTGCACTACAATTATTACATACGTTTATATAAAGAAAAACACACATTTGAATTTAGAACATTTAAAAGTTTACCGTTTTCTTAGCTTTTAAATCCGATTCACAATTTTCTTGGAAATTGAATGTAATATATAGATGTATGTGAGAAGCAAACACCCACAAATATTAATATCAACACCATTAACACCGCAATAAATAAATAAACTACGCTGAATGAATAATCTCAGAGAACTGTGGTCCATAGGTAATCAGAAATCCTTCTGTCTTCCTTCCAACATGTCAGAGCAAATTGGAATGAGGAGTCATGGAATGCAAAATGCAACCCCCAAAATCAGCTGTTTGCTATCTAGAGATGGGAAAGAATTATTCCAGTATGAATGCTTCACTTATTGAACCATCCCAACCAATAAATATACATACAGGCACATGTACGTACATACTATGTATAATTAGTATGTATGTTAGCAGTTAATATTTATTTGATAACAATAATAATAAAGTAAATTTACTATTTACGATTTTTATTTTTTTTTTGTGAGATGTAAAATACATTCATACACAAGTATGTACATATGTATTTTTTTCAATATCTACTAACGTAGATCGACGAATAATCAGTATAGCAGCATACTCTGTGCCCCCCTACTTCAGCTAACAGCTAACAAATTGGTGACTTCCAAAATCCACCCAGAGTTGTATTACCTCACATCAAATATTAAAAAAAATTTTAACTTTATATATTTTATTGCTTGTTTGTTGTTGAGTATGAATTCCAACTGTGGTACTATTCATAGAAGTATACAAAAGACATAGAAAAGTCAAAGCCTCAATTTGCAAACATATTTGCGGATACTTAAAATCAATTGCCAAAAATTCATTTCAAATATTAAATTTTTTTATAAATTTCAATATATTTAGAAAAAGAAAAATTCTAAATAATTATTATGCCATTTTATTACAATAAAAAATTAATAATCAATAATTTTGACATTTGTTAGTTTCTCGTGCATAGTAAATTTATTTTTTGTACTGTTGGGTTGTAAAAAATTTGTGGAACATGCCTGTATAATAATTTTCTTTCTGTCTTCGATCAAAAATAGTAACTTTTATAAGTTTGTGAAAAATCCACGAAGGCTAATATGACTACGAGGATGTATTGGTAATGCGAATATTCACGTGTGCTACATAAATCTCTAAAAGCAACCCAAAAGTAGGTGTTCCTGAAACCAAGCAACCAATGCTTTCAAATGTCAAAACAATTATTATCAGGAGTGCCACAGAAATCGAAACCAACCGAAGATCTCCCAAAAATTCCATACATTTTTAGCAGGTTTTCGGTTGGTATCGTTTTCTGTGTTACTCCAGTATGTAGCCCATACCTCAAATTAATAATTGTGTTGAAATTTTAAATGAATTTGTAGCAGTCGACTTAAATGAATTCGAAAATATGATCGGAAAAATTGTATGTATGATATTTAAGGAATTACGAAATATTTGAATGGAAGAACTCCAAAATATTTTAATGATTTAAAAAAAAAAATTCTTTTTGAAATCTCTTGAGATTTGAGTCGTGTTATACACTCCGGACAAAAATGATCTGGCCCCCCCCCCCCTGCCTACGCCCTTGTGTGAAGGTGTGTTGATTTGCATGATCACATTAAATACATTGATCAAAACCAAAGAAGCAAAATACTCAAATAAAATGCCCGACACACACTTTTAATTGGAAACTTAATGCTCTTAGGAGTCCGCCGTTTCACTTTTGCGTCCTGAACATCTACACATTATGAATTTATGTATTTGGATGGTACAAAAAAGACCACTTTTTACTTTTAAATAGTTTTATTTTATTGACAAAATTTAATTTTGCTTTCTAAAGCTTACTTTCCACCAGAGATAAATTCCGGTACCCCGGGGTAAACTCAATATAAAAAAAACGTCGGCTGGGAGGTAGCTGAATTCGGTCGACTAAATTCCGCTGCTGCGATCTCCAGAAAAGTCATCAAACAGAGTTGCCAGATAAGGTACGGCGTTGTTCAACACTTTTGGCACAACATCTGGTATTTCGTTACCCGGTGTAGAAATATATGCCTTGTTCATTCTTTTGACGAGAGGTTGTTGAATGAGAAGAACATGCAAATTTTAAAAATGGCAAAAAGTGAACTAAGAGTGAAAATGGGGCACCTGGACCTGTTCATAATGCAGGGCAGAATTCATTTAATTCTGGAAGTGGGGAAATATCCAATAATTTACGATTTGACCAACAAAAAGCATTTCGATGCCATTTTTTTGAAGACGGCTGTGCAAAAGTGCAATAGGCAAACAAGCCCAAATTGATCACTGCATCTGATTTACCCATTATTTTAACAAAACTTGCCATTTTGTACCTTTCAATTATTCACACAGATTGGCGCTTTGTAAAATGTAAACAAAGCACAGCTGACGCACCAGTGGGACCAATCGACATTTAGTTACTTTATGGTGTTGCGTTGGTCACACCAAATTCCGATGGTCGGCGTCGAAATATATGACATTTTTATTTCGCTACCCCCTAGCTTTGGTGAAAACTAAGCTTAATTAATGATTTGTATATAGCAAGTAAAATTAAATTCTGTTCTTTGCTTCCGAGTTACAAAAGGCCAGCGAAAAAAGTCACCTTATCAACCAATGGCTCTTGATTAAAAAATAGTGCGGCATTTATAACCAAATAATGATTCTGAGTTACTGAAATAAAATTTTGTATTTTTAAATTAAATTAATATTTTTCCAAACGAAATAAGGAAATTTATAAAAAAATATATAAAATAGAATAATGAATAAAAAAAAATTTTGCTTTGGCTAAATTAAATGTGTCCTCCATTGTTCTTAATCATATTAATTTATTAGGGTTTCAAGAAGTGATTGGTCCAATTTCGACCACTCTACAACAATTGCTTTCATCAACTATTTTAGGGGCCCACATTGTCTGCCAGGATTGTAAACTTTGCTGGCAAGGATACCCCAAAGGTTCTAAATGCTGTTCAGATCTGGGCTTTCAGCGGGCCACATCAAAGGAGGTATGTGTCGCTCATCAAAAAAAATTTTTAGGTCTTAGAAACGTGAATAGGCGCTTTGTCCTATTGTCCAACCGCCACATATACATAGATGATAATCCAATAGCTCTACATATACATCGGAATTCATTTTGTGCTATATAAAGCATATTGGACTTTTCGTTATAGCAACAAGCAGCCCACATCATAAACGAACCACCTTGAAAATTTCGTGACATTTTTTGTTGCTTTGGGTTCTTGATATCGAGATAATAATATTGATATCCATTTGGACCATCTAAATAAAATTATTTTTCATCAGAGAAATGGTCGTCTCGTAAAATTTGTTGGAAACGACGCACTGTGGAGCCATTTTTCATTTTTAAAAAGCATTTGATAAAAAACTTCAAAGGCTTTGAAATAAGTTCATATACAGGGTGGTCAGGTTACACGGTGGTTTAACTTTGGGGTCAAAGTTCAATAATACACTGACTCACTGACTGACTGACTGACACATCAACGTGAAGGCCAAACGGCTAAAAGTAAAGAGCTGAAATTTTCACACAACATAGTGGAGACAATTTCATCGTGCAATAAGACGACGTTTTGTAAAATTCCACCTGGAAGTGTGTTTAGCTGAAGTCAAAAGGTCATGGAATTGCTTTGTATGAAAAACTCTTTTGTTTCTTAAGATATCTTAACCAAACCTACAGATCGTATGTTTACGAAATTTCAGCTCTCTACCTTTAACCGTTTGGCCTACACGTTGATGTGTCAGTCAGGATAAAGAATTTTTGTATATACATAGATTATATTGTTTTTAAAATAAAATAAAAAAATTTTAAATTAAATTTGAAAAATTAAATAAAGTGAACAATTAAGAATATTTATGTATTGTCACTCTGGACTCTTCAACAACAATTAATAGAGAGCGATCCAATTGAGCACTCATTGGACTCATCGCACTCATAATGAAAGGCTTAGCGTAAATGGTCTTTAATTTGCCTTCTTGACAATGCTGCTCTGGCGTTTGCCTAAAACTTTTGGAACCTTTCACATGCGTTGCATTTAGATTAATATTATTAAATTTTATGCATTTTTTTATTTTGTTCTCGGCTCAGTTTTCGCACCAAAAATAACGATCTGAACGCATTTAATTGAGAAAGGCAAGTCACAAGTCCATGCAGTCCATGCACGCCTTACTAACATAAAAACTTTTATGTTCTTTGTTGAGCGCAGACCGATTTATTCAAGAGACGATTTGAACGGTTCATCAAGAGTCTCACTCTTTGCTAAAAGAGTCCGTAAATAAGAGTTATTTTTGAACAACGAAAAAGAGTCGACTGTTATTTGCGAGCTCTCCTAGAAAGTAAGTTGATTCTGAGATTTACCGTATATATCCAAAAGTTTTAAGTAACAAACTTTTATAAGTACCTCTTGTCTTACCCCATTAGCCATCCAAGCATTCCATTCTATACATCAAAGATATTATTAATAAATATAGATGTTGTCATTAATGCGAATGTCAACTGATTCTTCGAACTTCTTCAGATTTTTCAGAAATCGCGCGAGTTTTTTTTCTTTTTTTAACAATGTTTCTTTAATATTTGTGTATTTACTGCATTAATTATAAAAGATTATTATTTTCAATTTAAAATGCATTCGTAAAAGTAATAAAACGTACGGGTTGGGTTGTCGACAAAATATAATTATTTCACGTTAGAATTTAGTTATACTCGTATTTTTGACATTTTGATGTCATGAATGGAAAATGAAATTGATCACCTTTGAAGGAGTTAAATTTTTTTTTAATTATAAAAAGTCGCAAAATTTGATAACAGACTTTTGCTAACATAATACAGTAATTTTTGACTGTCTGAATGTATTTTGATGGAACGATGTCTGAGACTTCGTTGTTGTTGATTAGCATTCAAGGATTTTTAAGAAATGGAGATTTATTGGATTATATTTATAATTATTGATATAAATATACGTTAATAATAATGTAGCTTGAAATTCTGTTTTAAGCATGTGCATACATGAGTTTGTATTTATAACTTTAAAATGAAAAAAATTGCGCCTGCGAATTGAAATTAGTTGTTATATAATCACTGTAGGTGTATGTTTTCGAAATAATATATCATTACTACGATTCTAAGATGTGTGGTGGTTGCGGGAAATCAGTGTATGTCCATTAAAGTATGGTTTTGAACTAGAAGTCCACGCATTTTACTGAATGTGATCTTATTTTTATCTTTAGCACAACAGTTCTTCTTCTTTTAACTTAATCGTGCTGTTGTTTTCTTTTTTTCTTTTCATTTTGACATAAATTTGTTTACTTTACAATGCGAATCCTTGTCTATTGCTGGCTGTTGGGATTAACCTGTCCATTGACAATTGGCAGAAAGTATGGATGCGCCATAGCTTCACGAGCAGTAAGACGGTCAACGTGATCATAACGTAATAGTTTATCCAGAAAATCTAATGCTTCCGGTGACACCAAGTGTTGGTTGTCAGAATGAACAAATCGCTCCCAACGTTTGCGAGAATGGCGTTGTAAAATATCATGAAATCGCGGATCAAGATCAATGTTGTACTTATCAAGATAGGCGTACAGTTCTTCGGTGCCCAGCACCTTGGCAATTCGTACTAGTTGGTCATAGTTGTCGTGGCCATGAAAAAATGGCTCCTTGCGGAAAATCATAGACGCAAGCATGCAGCCCAACGACCACATGTCCAGTGAATAGTCGTACATTTGATAATCGACAAGAAGTTCGGGTCCTTTAAAATATCGGGAAGCCACACGTACGTTATACTCCTGACCCGGGTGATAAAATTCAGCTAGGCCCCAATCAATTAGACGCAACTTCCTGTTTTCATGATCGATCATTACGTTATGTGGTTTCACATCACGATGCATTATGCCCATACTGTGGCAGTAATCGAGGGCTTTGAGTAACTCAAACAAATAGTAGCGAATCTCGTAGTCTGTTAGTGTTTGGTACAGTTGCTTAAAATCTGTATTATTAACGTGTTCAAAAATAAGTGCTGGGGTACGGGACACTGGATCTTTGACGACAGCTAAAAGCGTTATGATGTTGGTGCCACCCCGCAAGTTCTCCAAGATCTTGATTTCGCGCTTAATCTTCTTTTTTTTAACGGGCTTCAATATTTTGACAACACACTTTTCAGTCGTCGTTATGTTGATAGCCTCAAAAACCTCCGAGTACTTGCCACGCCCCAACTTGCGTACCAATTGATAATCATCCTGATTACCCCAGTCGACTACGTAATTCTCATAGTCCCAATATTCATCTGGCTTGTGAGCGTTCACGTCTGTGTAAACGCGAGCGGCACTTGGTAGTGTCATCTCCGCCGAATTATTGTCCACTTTATGTTCCTCTTCTGAAATAGCGTTTGTCGGCGATTCCTCAGATGACTCGGTTGTTAATTGATGGGTCCACGCAGCAAGATTCGTGTTATAAAAATGACTGAAAAATAAATACAATCAAAATTAATTTTAGCTTATATAAAAATATCTGTAATTTCACACATTGTATATATGTAAATATTTTGAAATTTAAACAAAAGTGACAATCACATACCCGAGCTGAACAGGTTGCCTACGAATTAACTTTGGCTGTGTATAAGTCGGCCCCTTATGGGACCTAGATGTTGTTGCAAATGGAAGCCGTAATCTTGAACGCCTGTCCTTACAGCTTGTAAGAGAGATTGCTATATGCAGTCGACGTAATTTGCAACACACAGCAAATTGTCGGTGGACGGCGAGCACGTTACTTCCAATGTTGGGCTAATTTATGTAATGTAGGGAGGAGAAAAATAAATCCATGTGTTTGCCATGTTCGTTTAGATAATTCAATTTGTTGGTCAACATAATAGTAATGTGACAAATTTATGAAGATAATAAATCAGTATATATCAATTCTGTGTTATTTTAGATTGATCCACGCAGTTACAGGGGCACATTTTCCTTTACATATGTACATATGTATATGCATACACACATACCCAAAAATGTACAAATGTTAATGTATGGACATGTATAAGATTATGTATATACCATTAACTACATACATATGTACATATTTAAGTATTCACAATGAGCACCCATCGAATTAAATATATTTACTTTTAAAATTCACATATGTATGTACGTACATTTATCGGAATGCATGTTCAAGGTATTAGATGCACACAAATTAAAAAGAAAAAACTATTATCGTTGTATTCAATGAGATTTTGCGGATGAAGTACAATGTAAGATACATTGAAAATTAATGCCACGTTTTCGATTGGAGATTATAAACATTTTGGATCAACAATTAGACACAAAAGATAAAGATTTGCCACTTAAATAATATACTTACATCTTTAAATCAGACAGCGTGGATGACGTGAAAATTTCTTTATTTTCGTTGCTAAACCGATATCACTGATTTGACAGTTCACTGAACTAGTTAATATGAACATTAGCAATATTACGTTTACACGACATATATATGTAACATCTGATTGAACAATTGTTTGCTCATAAAATATTTCTTATAGGTATAATATAATATTATGAACAGAGTTGGAGAATTTTAAGGACTAAAATATTTAATTTGATCAAAAGATGCAACTAAAAATTTCCAATAGATTATTATCAGTGCTAAAAAACATTCTTAATATTTATGCTGATTATAGTTAGTAAATAGAGTACAAAATGATTTTATCAGCTTTTAATATATTAAAAACATCTGAAAAAAATTATATTGTCAGTAGTACTTTTGAAATTCACGAAACGCATTTTTGCATATCACGCTCTCAATTAAAGTATTCCTGAAATAGATTAATATTAGATTTGATTATTTATTTATTTATTTAACGTCAACTAAAAGCAGTCGACAAGAAGAAGTAATTAATTAAATTTTAAATTAAATTATAAAACTAAAATGTAGAATTAAAAATTAAATAAATGAGAAAAGAAAAATATAAATTTAAGTTTTAGCTGGGGGTATTCAAAATTTAATTGATCCAACATTTTTTGCAACGATTGGGGAAAACCCAGATAAACCCAATCAGATCAAAAGTATTAGTATTTATTAGTATTGGTAGAAGTATTAGTGTTAATTGTAATACAGGTGTATATACTATAAGTAACAATGTTTACATGATTAGAAAATAGAGGATTTTATGGAGGGCAGAGAGAGTTCTGTTGAAATGACGTGGTAGAGGCTATTATAGTTGTCGCACAAAACCCGAAATGAACTGTGCAAAGCGTAATCAGTCGTGCAAATAGAAAGGGATAAGGGCTGGTAATTCCTAGTGGTTCTACGTGGGACCGAAAAGTTGAGGAGTCCTATTTTAGAAAATCGTATATTTCGATTTTGTGAAAAAAAAAACACAATGACAACAGAAGTGTAAAGCTAATATTTCTAAGAACTTTGTATAATAGTTTGCTTGCATAAATATATTAATTAGAATAACACTATTTATTTATAATGCTTAAGCTGCAATTTGAACATTATCATCCTCTTTTTTATCTCCGTCTTCTTTAAACTAATTTCGCCCGTCGGCTTTAATTCTCTTAGTCCTTTCTTAACTGACACTATATATTTTTCAAAACTAATTTTCAAGTTATATTATCGAAGTAAACGGTCACACATATAATCAAAACATAATCTAATTGAAATCTGCCTCAGAGGTGATTATTTGAAGAGTAATTATTTTTTCTGGCTACACCACATGATCGAAATTTATTCAAAATCTAAATGAAATCTTTTTCAGGAATACCCCAAATATTCCCTTCAATAAAATATTCCAATGATAAAGCTTAGTTTCCACCAAAGTTAGGGGTAGCGAAATAAAAATGTCATATATTTCGACGCCGACCATCGGAATTTAGTGTGACCAACGCAACACCAAAAAGTAACCAAATGTCGATTGGTCCCACTGGTGCGTCAGCTGTGCGTTGATTACATTTTTAAAAGTGCAAATCAGAGTAAAATAATTTAAAGCAGAGGTGTACAGAGCCTATGCACACGACGCACATTTGTTTTTGTATTGCACATGTCATATGGAAGTGTGTGAGCTTACACACTGGTAAGGTCCTGGTACACATTGCAAATTACACAAACAATTTTTCACTTTTCGTTTTCCGTCAAAATATGTTACTGGTAAAACAATAATTTTTGACTTCTCGCTTTCCGTCAAGATTCGTTGCTGGCAAAACAAAAACAATTTTACTGCTTCGTTTTGCTGTCATTATTCCGAATGTATTTTGTTGTTGTCTTTTCGTTTTCTGTACACTGGAAAACAAAAACGTTAACGTGTTTACTGTTGCTACTAAATAAAATAGAAATGCGATAAAACAAATTTTAAAAAGGATCAATTTCATTAAAAAAGAGCCAGTTTCATATAAAAACTAAAATTAAAATAGATATTGATGAGCTTTTGAAAAAACATTAAAAAAAACATTTTTAATTTTTTTTAGAAACATGTTATTATTTTTTTCCGTGTACTCATTGAAATAAAAAAAAAAGTTCGTTACATGTGTGCGTGTGATTTTCTTTATTTGTATTGGTGCGTGCACATCCATAAGGCAGCTTTGAGCATCGCTGATTTAAAGGAACAAAATGGCAAAATTCTTTGAAATGAAGATGAGATCAGATGCAGTGATGAAAGTCTCAATGCGGGATTGTTTACTTATTGCGATATTGTCCCCAGCTGCACTCTCCCATGCTAACTTCATCAAAACTGCATCGAGATGCTTTTTATCAGTCAAATCATAAATGATTGGATACTTTTCCACTTCTTGAGTTAGATCAATTATGTCCTATGTAGTGAACAGGTTCAGGCGCCCTCTTTCACTTTTAATTCGCTTTTCGACATTTTTCAAATATTCCCGTGTTCTCATTCAACAACCCCTTGTCAAAAGAATGAACAAGGCATATATTTCTACATCGGGTAACGAAATACCAGATGTTGTGCCAAAAGTGTTGAATAACGCTACACCTTATCTAGCAACTCTGTTTGATGACTTTTCTGGAGATCGCAGCAGCGGAATTTAGACGACCGAATTCAGCTACCCCCCAGCCGACGTTTTTTTATATGGAGTTTACCCCGGGGTACCGGAATTTATCGCTGGTGGAAACTAAGCTTAAGCTTAAACTATTTCTGTTTTATCTTGAAAGCCTCTCTCCAGCAGGCCCGGAACTAAAAATTTCGGTTGGTCTGTATCCAGCAACATGAACGAAATCCACAAATTCATATCGATATTTGGCATATCGATAGCATGTGTGGACTGAGAGAACAGCTGTTGAGTCTATCAGGAAAATATATTAAGCAATTATTCCTGGTGGACTCATTCAAATGTCAAACATGGAGAGTCAAGGTGCTGTGCGCAAAACAAAAAAAAGAGACTTGAATTTTCAACGTGAGGAGAAAATTGCATTAATAAAAGCAGTCGAGGCACGCCCACGCCTTTGGCAGATAACCGATAATTTTTCTTTTGCCACAATATATGCTGCAACCAACACAAAACTTCATCATCAGAGCTCATTTTAAATTATTTTATTTTCGCTTTATAAAAAGAGCACAGCTGATTTGTCAGAGTGACCATGTACGTTTTTGGTGAATGGTCAAAAATATGCCAGTTTTAGGTAAACATTTCCTTATTATTAGGTGCTTGGTCACACTGTTTTAGTTATGTTCCACAAACACACGAAATAATTGTCAAATTCCTGACAAGGAATTTTAAGTTGCTGGAGTCAGGCCTTAAGATGGGTATACAGCACTACGGAAAATAAAAATTTCCGTCAAACTTCATATAAAAAAAACTGTGCCAGGAATTTTTAGTTTTCGTTGCTTGTGTATCCAGCAACTTCAACGAAATACACAAATTTGTATCGATATTTGGCATGTCGATAGCGTTTGTGGACTGAGAGAACAACTGACACACAGCTCAGGAATATATAGTTTACAATTATTTTGGAAGCGAATTGTAAACAAGTCAGAGATGGAGCCAAAAACAGAGTGCAAAACAAAAAAAAGGGCGCAATTACAAATATTCTATACATGAAGGTGCAGCAGCATGGAAATAATAAATAAATAAATATGGAAATTACTAATAAAATTCTTTATTATTGGCGCACACCAGCAGATTGATTTTGCCAAGGTACTGACCCCGCTGCAGAGTTCACATAATATTTTACATTGTTTCTTAAAAGTTTGGGGTAATCCTGTACCGATCACGAAAGGCATCAGCTTCAGTATCTGCTGGGCTTTCAATTTCAACCGTGCCGCGATATTCCCTTGGGCATACTCGTATATATGTTTGCGCTTTACCTCCTCATTTTTTTTGCAGGAATATATGCCGCCACCAAAGCAATCAGTTCATCGCTAGATTTTAATTTGAAATTTCACAATTGACACTGTTTACAAAGAACAGAGAACGAAATCCACAAATTCTTATCGATAGTTAGCATATCGATAGCGTGTGTGGACTGAGAGAACAACTGACACACAGCTCAGGTATATATTGTTTAGACTTAAGGCCTTACTCCAGCAACTTAAAATTCCTTGTCAGGAATTTGACAATTATTTCGTGTGTTTGTGGAACATAACTAAAACAGTGTGACCAAGCACCTAATAATAAGGAAATGTTTACCTAAAACTGGCATATTTTTGACCATTCACCAAAAACGTACATGGTCACACTGACAAATCAGCTGTGCTCTATAAACAGTGCAAATATAAAGAAAAATAAAATAATTTAAAATGAGCTCTGATGATGAAGCTATTGTGTTGGTTGCGGCACATACTGTGGCAAAAGAAAAAGTATCGGTTATCTGCCAAAGGCATGGGCGTGCCTTGACTGAATTTATTAATGCAATTTTCTCCTCACGTTGAAAATTCAAGTCTCTTTTGTTTGTTTTGCGCACAGCACCTTGACTCTCCATGTTTGACATTTGAATAAGTCCACCAGGAATAATTGCTTGATATATTTTCCTGATAGACTCATCAGCTGTTCTCTCAGTCCACACATGCTATCAATATGCCAAATATCGATATGAATTTGTGGATTTCGTTCAAGTTGCTGGATACGCACCAAACGAAAACGAAAACTAAAAATTCCTGCCAAATTTTTTTATATGAAGTTTGACAGGAATTTTTAGTTCCGGGCCTGCTGGAGAGAGAGCCTTTTATTATTGAGGGATAATATAAAAGTCACTAGGGACTTTTATTTCTGATTAATAAATTTAAAAGTTGCAAAAGACTATTATTTTTTAAGAATTAAATAAAAGACATTAAGGACTTTTATTATTTGAAAAAATTTGGATCAGAAATAATAGTCTTTAAAGACTTTTATTTAAAAAAAATCAGCAAAATCTGTAATAATAGATTGAAAAAATAAAAATCAATAATAATGGTTATTTAAAAACATTTTTTTTCAATTACAAATAATTATTAAATTTGATTTATAAAATAAAAGTCTTAAAACATCCATTCGAAACGTCGAATTGGTACAAATACGTTTCGAAATGCCGAAGAATTATGGAAATTTGTTATTGCAATACAGCCCAAAAGAATCGCCAACATTATACAAAATAAGAGTGGCAATACCGGATACTAGCCAAAGATTACTAATAAGAAAATAGTGAAAAAATGGCTGTTTGAAGTTGTTAAAAAATGTAAGCGCCTAAAAGTATGTATTGGGTATCTCAAAGTCGTAGTCTCGACTAGCGACTCATGCTTTTTTTCATCTTTTTTTTTCTTTTCAATTCTTCTTTCAATTCTTCTTGATTTTGGCAAGGTACTGACCCGACTGCAGAGTTCATTCTTTTACATGGTTTCTTTAAAATTTGGGGTAATTCTGTACCGACCACGAAAGGCTTCAGCATTAGTATCTGCTGGGCTTTCAATTTCAACAGTGCCGCTATATTCCCTTGGGCATACTCGCATTATATATGTTAATTGTGCAGATAGTAAGAGTTCACCCAACATTTGTGGCGCCTCCGTTTGCCTCCTCCTTTTTTTTGCAGCAATATATGCTGCCACCAAAACAATCAGTTCATCATTAGATTTTAATTTGAAATTTCACAATTGACACTGTTTACAAAGAACAGAGTTACGTTCCACACAAACGAAATAGCTAGCATATTCCTGGCAGGAATTTTCCGCAGTGCTGGAGATAGGCCTTTAAAGTCAAATCGGATGATAATCAAAGAACAATTTTATGTAACAATTTTCCATCGAGTTTCCTACATTTTTGGAAAAAACATTGGAAAGAAATCTGAAAAAATTCTCATTTACTAAATTTTCAACATATTGTTAATAAGTTGGCTTTCGGCGTGCCAAAGGATTTTAGCTACTGTTTGAGGCCAAAACCCATTTTCTAAAAGTCAAGTTAAAATATTTTAGGGGCGTGCGTGGTGACAACTCCACTTTTATACGTATAAGGGTATGTATAACACAAGAAAACACATAATAATTATGGCCCCAAGTAGTGGTCAAATTCCCCATTGCGCAAAGAAAACAATTTGTTTCAGTTTGTGGTTCATTCAAACAGTTTTAAAATATATTTGTGAAGATTTATGCCAAAAGAATTTGGTACGCATATGGGTATTTCTACAGAAAGGTCTACCACGGCCATGAAGTCCATTGATCAAAAACTCAGACCTTGTGATATTTTCTTCCAGAAAAATATCACTGTGGACGATGATCCGCGCTAGTAAGGAAACAGCACGAAGGTTGCGAAAGGCGTCTAGCAATATATACACGAAAAATGGAAAATTTGCTACGACTGTCCGATCGCATCGAGTTATATACCGATCGAAAGGTATGACTTTAACTAACAAAAGTGCAGTTTTTAGGTAACTCACCTGGGAGGGGCAAAATTTTAATGATTGCAGCTAGTCCTTTTTTAGGCCTTTTAGTTAAATTGTTATCAAAAATACGCGTCGAATGGTACCTCGATCATTCCAATCCGACATTTGGTTCAAAAGATATATTAATTTGAAATTTTTAAAGCCAGTCAAAATACGGAAAATACAGAAACTAATGCTAGGCTTACATTGCGGCACACTGAGGCACCACATTCTGTGGCAGTTTCCGCCAAATTGGGACAGCAGTCAAAGTGTTCTCATTGACGTCACATAAATTGCGCCTCACAGCGCTGTGTTAGCACATAATTATTGCTTTCAATGTGAACACAACTTTGTAATTTTTACAGAGCGTCAGAGCATCATAATGTTCACTAAAAGTGAACATTGAGTAAGCTCGTGAGCATGAACAAGTTCCACAAAAAGAATAAAAACAAACAATTTAAGCCGTGAATTGAAAAAGTTGAAAAAATTGTGAAAAATATGGTAAAGTACGCGAGCTCTGCGTCCTTCATTTCTTTCACCAAAAACATTTTTCCAACAAAAAAGGACTGAATTTTGTGTTTTTCTTTGTAAACAAAATACTATCGGTGGCGCAGTTTGGCAGAAAAACCAACTTGCTCGTTCTGCTTGACGCAGAAAAATAGGGTTGATTTGAGCTGGTTCGATTAAAACATCTGTCAATCGATTTTATGGCACAATCGTGCCAGTCTCTGGCCCAGAAATTATGCGGCTCCGAATGACACTGGTGTTCGCATTGAAAGTGGCACATTTTTGTGCCACTTGATTTTGATGGCACAGCATTTGTGTTAATATTGTTCCGTGCCACTGTGCCAGCTCTGTGCCCCAATATAAGCCCACCATAATAAATTGAAAAACCAGCTTTTTGTATGGCTTTTTTCTTGTAATTTTTCAGCTTTTATTCATCGTTTGAGAGAGGTTCTTACTATGTGTTGTAGTGCTTAGATTGTAGAATTTGTTCGTATTGTCCTCGTCATTTTGCACAAAAGAGAAATGCATAAATTCCTAAAGTGCACATTTGCGCACATTATATGAAATTTATCTTTTTAGCACATAACCAGATTTGCTGAGTTCGTTTTCCACATGGAACTCTGTGAAGTTAAAAACCGCAAAAGAGGATGCAATTTTGAGCTGTTTTAAAGCAGTTATTGCCGACAACTGTTTTGAGGACATTGAGCGAATTTTATGAGATAAAACTGAATGATTTTCTCTGTGTTCTGAGTATAAGAATAAACTAGAGTAAAAGAAAAATGTTTATTGCACTAAAAAAGGCGTTTCTCTACATTTCTACCGATTTCTCTACATGATATATTAGTCAAAAGTTGACCAAACTGTCAGAAACTTAAAATCACTCAAATCTGGCTCAAGCTTGGCCTGAAAATATTGAAAAAAAACAAGGTTTTCAGGAAAAAAGTGGTTTTCAACTGTGCGCAAAAAGGTTAGGCTTCTTTGTACTGAAAAATAACTTTTTGCGCAGTGCCGAATGCCATTTTTTTATATTTTTTTTAAATAATTTATTTATTTTATTTTTAATTTATATATTACATTTAATATCGTTCGTCACAAAATTGGATATCAGAAATTTTGGGGCAGGAAAACCCTTTCGTCACTAGACATTTACTTTGTAAAGAAGTTTTTTTTGGAAGATATCAGAAATTTTTTCCAATGCTTATGCATAGATGAAGCGTAAATAGTCCACGACCTGTGTAGAAAATTGCATTGCGATCGGACGGTAAATAGCGAAGATATTAAAACTTGATTTTTAACCGATCGTTCCTATGACAGCTATATGATATAGTGGACCGATTTGAACTAAATTTGGACATAATGTGTAAGACCAAATTAAATGCATAATCTGTCAAATTGGTTGAGAAACCTTAAAAAACAAAAAAATTGTTCATACTAAAACTTGATTTTTAACCGATCGTTCCTATGACAGCTATATGATATAGTGGACCGATTTCAACTAAATTTGGACATAATGTGTAAGACTTACTTAAATGCATACTTTGTCAAATTGGTTGAGAAACCTTGAAAAACAAAAAAGTTTTTTGTACCAAAGCTTGATTTTCTATTTAGTACCATATAGTAAATAGTAAAATGTATATATTCAGTTTACCGTTAATATCTTCCAAACCTTATGGCTGAGACACATGTGTCATATATCAAAAGACGCGAAATTTTATATGTTACAACATATTGAAATTTAATAAAAATCGTCGGAACCGTTTTCTAATAAATCGCCAAAGTTTAAGCTAAAAATCCTTTTTTCACCTGTAGCGTTTTACCTGAGCACTTTGCAAAAAAATATTCAAGGCACGTCTGAAAGCCCTCTAATATACCTTTCTAACGACATATAGAACACATCTCTAGCTTTCTTGGATTGGAAGCAATGGGTGTTTCAAATTTATCACGATTTAGCTTTTTCCCGCTAAACTAGCTATTTCCCGCTAAAGTCGTAGAACAAACATTTCTAGATTTCTGATAAGAAACAATTCCTCATCAGAAAAATTTAGCTTTTTCAGCGCCTTCGTACAAACAAACAAATGGACAAATGGACAAACAGACAAACAGACAAACAAACTTTTCATCTCATTTTGAGAAGGCACTTAAAAATTTCAAATTAATATATCTTTTGAACCAAATGTCGGATTGAAATGATCAAGGTATCATTCGACGCGTATTTTTAATAAGAATTATAAAATTTTACCAAAAGGCTCCAACGGCCCCACTAGCTGCAATCATTAAAATTCGGCCCCTCCCACTTACACCCCCATATCTTACGAACCAGGTGAGTTACCAAAAGTCTTATGCACTTTTGTTAGGTAAAGTCATACCTTTCGATCGGTATATAACTCAATCCGATCGGACAGTCATAGCAAATTTTCCATTCTGCGTGTATATATTGCTAGTCGCCTTTTGCACACTATGTGTTGCTTTCGTCACTAGCGCGGACTGCCGTCCGCAGTGATTACAAAAAATCGGGCAAATTTACCATAGTGCGTGCCGTGAATATTTTTTCGCAAAGTACTCAGGTCAAAAAAGGTTTTTAGCGTATAACTTGGCGATTTTTTAGAATGCAGTTATTGTAATACGTGAAATTAAGCGTCTATTGATATATGACACATATCTTTCAAGGTTTAAAAGATATTACCTGATAACTGAATATATACATTTTACTATGTATTTACTATACCAATTAGAAAATCATGCCTTAGTACGAAAAACTGTTTTGTTTCTCAAGATATTTGACAGAATATGCATTTAAGTTGGTCTTATACATCCTGACTAAATTTGGTTCAAATCGGTCTGCAATATCACATAGCATATAGGAACTATCGGTCAAAAATCAAGTTTTAGTAAAAAAACCTTTTTTGTTTTCCGAGATATCTCAACCAAACTGACAGAATATGCATTATAGTTGGTTCCATACATCCTAACAAGATTTGGTTCAAATCGGTCAACTATATCATATAGCTGTCATAGAAATGATTGGTTGCATATCAAGTTTTACTATGAAAAACTTTTTTGTTTTTTAAGATATCTCACCCAAGTTGACAGAATATGCATTTCAGTTGGTCTTACACATCATGACCAAATTTAGTTCAAATCGGCTTACTATATCATATAGCTGCACTAGGTACGATTTGTCGAAAATCAAGTTTAACTAAGAAAAAAATTCTTACTTGAGATATCTTACCCAAACTGACAGCATATTCATATTCAACTTGGATCAAATCTGTTTAATCTATATATATAAAACTCTTTGTCCTCACTGACACATCAACGTGTAGGCCAAACGGCTAAAGGTAAAGAGCTGAAATTTTCACACAACATAGCTGAGACAATTTCATCGTGCAATAAGACGGCGTTTTGTAAAATTCCACCTGGAAGTGTGTTTACCCGAGGTCAAAAGGTCATGGAATTGCTTTGTATGAAAATCTTTTTTGTTTCTTAAGATATCTTAACCAAACTTACAGATTAGATGTTTGGGACTGTCTCTTATATTCTGACCAAATTTGGTCAAAGTCGGATTACTATATCATATAGCTGCCATATGAATAATCGGATGAAATTAACCTTTAGTATGGAAAACTTTTTTGTTTCTTCAGATATCTTAACCAAACTTACAGATTAGATGTTTGGGACTGTCTCTTACATTCTGACCAAATATGGTCAAAGTCGGATTACTATATCATACAGCTGCTGAGTTTTTCATACCAAAGGTTAGTTTCATATGATATAGTAATCCGACTTCGACCAAATTTTGTCAGAATCTAAGAGACCGTCCCAAAGTAAGTTTGGTTAAGATATCTTAAGAAACAAAAAAGTTTTTCATACTAACACCTGATTTTCGACCGATCTTTCCTATGACAGCTATATGATATAGCTGACCGATTTCGACCAAATTGGTTCAGAATGTAAGAGACAGTCGCGAACATGCAATCTGTAAGTTTGATTTGGATATCTTAAGAAACGAAAAGGTTTTCATACTAACACCTGATTTTCGACCGATCTTTCCTATGCCAGCTATATGATATAGTTGACCGATTTCGACCAAATTTGGTCAGAATGTAAGAAACAGTCGCAAACATACAATCTGTGAGTTTGATTTAGATATCTTATATTATCTTTTTTAGATATCTTATATTATATAAATTAAGATATCTTAACCAAACTTACAGATTATCTTCGAAAAAAACTTCTTTACAAAGTAAAAGTCTAGTGACGAAAGGGTTTTCCTGCCCCAAAATTTCTGATATCCAATTTTGTGACGAACGATATTAAATTTAATATATAAATTAAAAATGCGCAAAAAGTTATTTTTCAGTAGAAAGAAGCCCAACCTTTTTGCGCACAGTGCCGAATGCCATTTTTTTTTTATTTTTAAACTAATTTATTTATTTTATTTTTAATTTATATATTAAATTTAATATCGTTCGTCACAAAATTGGATATCAGAAATTTTGGGGCAGGAAAACCCTTTCGTCACTAGACTTTTACTTTGTAAAGAAGTTTTTTTGGAAGATATCAGAAATTTTTTCCAATGCTTATGCTTTTTACATTGTAGCTTTGTCAAAAGATGCCTTGTGTTTTAAGAAATATACCTCAGTACCGATCGTTTATATGGCAGCTATATGATATAGTATACCGATTTGAACTAAATTTGGAAATAATGTATAAGACCAACTTAAATGCATATTCTGTCAAATTGGTTGAAAAATCTTAATAAACAAAATAGTTTTTCATACTAAAACTTGATTTTTGACCGATCGTTTATATGGCAGCTATATGATATAGTATACCGATTTGAACTAAATTTGGACATAATGTGTAAGACCAACTTAAATGCATACTCTGTCAAATTGGTTGAGAAACCTTGAAAAACAAAAAAGTTAATCATTCTAAAACTTGATTTTTAGCCGATCGTTCCTATGACAGCTATATGATATAGTATACCGATTTGAACTAAATTTGGACATAATGTATAAGACCAACTTAAATGCATATTCTGTCAAATTGGTTAGGAAATCTTAATAAACAAAATAGTTTTTCATACTAAAACTTGATTTTTGACCGATCGTTTATATGGCAGCTATATGATATAGTATACCGATTTGAACTAAATTTGGACATAATGTGTAAGACCAACTTAAATGCATACTCTGTCAAATTGGTTGAGAAACCTTGAAAAACAAAAAAGTTTTTCGTACCAAAGCTTGATTTTCTAATTGGTACCATATAGTAAATAGTAAAATGTATATATTCAGTTAACCGGTCATATCTTCCACACCTTGTGGCAGAGAGACATGTGTCATATATCAAAAGACGCGAAATTTTACGTGTTACAACATATTGAAATTTAATAAAAATCGTCGGAACCGTTTTCTAATAAATCGCCAAAGTGTTAAGCTAAAAATCCTTTTTTCACCTGTAGCATTTTATCTGAGCACTTTGCTAAAAAGTATTCAAGGCGCGTCTAGAAGCCCTCAAAAATACCTTTCTAACGACATATAAACACATCTGTAACTTCTTTGGATTGGAAACTACGGGTGTTTCAAATTTATCACGTTTTAGCTATTTCCCGCTAAACTAGCTATTTCCCGCTAAAGTCGTAGAACATTTCTAGATTTTTGATGAGAAACAATTCCTCATCATCAAATCTAAGCTTTTTCAGCGCTTTCGTACAAACAAACAAACTTTTCATCTCATTTTGAGAAGGCCCTTAAAAATTTCAAATTAATATATCTTTTGAACCAAATGTCGGATTGGAATGATCGAGGTATCATTCGACGCGTATTTTTAACTAGAATTTTTAAAAAATATAAAATTTAACCAAAAGGCTCCAACGGCCCCACTAGCTGCAATCATAAAAATTTGGCCCCTCCCACTTACACCCCCATATCTTATGAACCAGGTGAGTTACCAAAAGTCTTAGTATGCACTTTTGTTATTAACCGTCATACCTTTCGATCGGTATATAACTCGATCCGATCGGACAGTCATAGCAAATTTTCCATTCTGCGTGTATATATTGCTAGTCGCCTTTTGCACACTTCGTGCTGCTTTCGTCACTAGCGAGGACTGCCGTCCGCAGTGATATGTTTGGGACTGTCATTCATCATTCTGACCAAATTTGGTAAAAGTCGGAAATGTTTTTCTTTCTTAAGAAATCTCAACCAAACTCATACTAAAGGTTACTTTGACTAAACTTAATTAACATTATTAACTAAATTTCATTTCTGCGAGCGAAGCGAGCAGGGCGGAGCCCCCTAGTATATCATAAAGCTATCTGTGGAATAATTAGGGAAACGTTTATTTAAAGTAAGCATTTTGATTATATTTTTGCCGTTTTCTTAAAAATTGTACTTTCAAAATGTATCTTCCAGCATCAAAATGCTAATCAAAATACAAGGAAATAACTTCAATTCTGTTAGCAAAGTTTGCTAATTTCTAAAAAAGTTAAAGTTAAAATCATAGAGTAACGTAACGTGTCAAACTAGAGCTATTGAAAATAAAACGAGAAAAGGTTGTAATATTCAAAAGCCTGGAAAGTTAACTTACATTACTGGTTCAAATCATATTTAATAATAATATTATTTCGCAAAGCTGTGCACTTTTCAATTTCAGCTCAAAACCAACTTTTATATTTGTATCGTAACTTCATCGGAAAGGTCGATCGTTTTCACTAAATATAGTCCAACTAATTTATTTATATTATTTAAATTTACTAAAAGGGCAAATGTGGTAATCAGACTCGTCTTCGGTATTAGTTAAATAGTTGCTCACACTAATTTTATGTATTTAATTTGGAATGAATACAACAACAAAGATTAACAGGATATATAATGGTTTATGACATATACTTTAGTTTCGGATGTGGTAAAACATAACACATCGCTAAAGTTACCAAACGTTACTATTTACAGCTTCAGCGCACCAAATCTTCTGGATTAAACATGCCCTAAAAATGCAAAAAAAAAAAATTTTAAAATTAGTTTACCAAAATTCAAATATTTGATAATATTAAAACTTACTCGTGCACGTCTCAAAATAGAATCCTTGCTAGCATCATAGGGATGATCCTTTGAGGGAATTTCAAGGACAGCTGGTACTGGCGAAGTATGTGCATCGATAACATGACGAATCAGCTCAGCATATGTCTGATTAATCAAGATAATGTCGATGTCGTCGCGTTTAAGGAATCGCTTAAAGCAGTCTTCAATTTCGCTGACAGCTGTATCTAAAAATGATTTATAAAAATGATTTACTCGTATATGAATGTATATAAATGAATTACTAACTGGAGACTAATCAATTTTGAAATCCCCTAATCCTCCTGTATATGTACATATATATTTTTATGTTATTATTTATTTTTGTCAGGAAATTATTTAATTGCGATAATGGCAATTATTGGATTAGATGTGGAAATATTTGTCAATTACAGGAAAAATATAAGTTTTATCAATAACTTACCACATACATACATATGTGGTAAGATCGGCAATAACTAGAGATATTATCAAATTGCCAAGACTTTTGTCCATGACGGTACATGTAACTTCATGCAATTAACTTAACTTACTTTTGTCTACTACCATAAAATTTGGATGACGATTTTTGTTTATTTCACCGACTCCACCAAGAAGAAATCCAACACAGGTGTCCTATAATAAAAAACAAACATAATATACATATGTATCTTTGGTAAAGTTCTTTTTTATATCGAACATCTCCAAATCGAATAAAAAAAAACCTCAAATAGAGGCCGATTTATCACGAATTTAGAGCCAAAAATTAATTGGGGGTCTCAATCAGTTTTTTATACCCTGTGCCCATTAAAAATGGGCAAAAAAGGGTATAATGGATTCGTTGGAATGTATGTAACAGGCAGAAGGAAGCGTGGCAGACCCCATAAAGTATATATATTCTTGATCAGTACGAATAGCCAAGTCGATTTAGCCATGTCCGTCCGTCTGTCCGTCCGTCCGTCCGTATGTTTAAACGCGTCGATCTCAGAGACTATAAGAGCTAGAGACTTCAAACTTGGTATGTAGGTTCCTGTATACCGAGCGCAGATCAAGTTTGTTTCCAATTTTGGATGCCACGCCCCCTTCGCCCACAAATCACACAAAATGATTTACAGGCTCAAATTTTAAGATAGCACTTCTTAACTGACCAAGCAGTTGAGATGTAAGCCCATTAAACGACCCTGAAAGTTTCAAAACGATTGACTCATAAATAGGGAAGATATTAAAGAATTGGTTTTAATTCAATATTTACATATGCAATGCAATGTGCGAGCGAGACAGCATATGTTTGTTTATATGTAAAGCGAGCGCAAGACAGTGTGCCCGCACACTCCAGCGATTTTGCTTATCGATATCATTATCGATATCATTTTAGCATCATATGCTATTGATGTATGATATATGTACATACATACATATTTACGTGTATTACAATTGTATTAAAATATATTTGTGTAAATACATAGATTTATACATATGTATGTGTGCATTGCAAAATGCCATGTGACGTCACATTTATCAATACACCAAGACAAAAGCTGAGTGCTATCCATTGTGCTGCATGAGAGGACAAAAATCATTTTCGAGCACTACTGTTTGCTCGTTGCCGAGCACTTAAAACTCCAAATTAGTAATTTTCTTAGCCAGCTTGACAGAAAATGCATCTGGTGGGGTCTTATACAACCCCACCGAATTTGATTTAAATCGGTTTACTATATCATATAACTGTCATTATAAATATTAGTCGACAATTTAATACAACGCTCGCAAGGGCATCAAATCTTCGGCGTACCGAACAGCATATAAGACTAAGGGCACAGGGTATCCGACAGTCGAGTATACTCGACTGTAGCCGCACCTTACCGCGAGCGAAGCGAGCAGGGGGCGGAGCCCCCTTGTTTTTAATTGAATTTTAAAGCGTAACAGGCAGAGACAGAGGCGTGGCAGACCCTATAAAGTATATATATTCTTGATCAGCATCAACAGCCGAGTCGATATAGCCATGTCCGTCTGTCCGTCCGTGTGAGCGCCTAGATCTCAGAGACTATAAGGGATAGAGCAACCAAATTTGGTACACAGACTTCTATAAACCCCACGCAGATCAAGTTTGTTCTAAATTTTCGATCGGACCACTATATCATATAGCTGCCATAGGAACGATCAGACGAATATAAAGTTTTAGTATGAAAAACTTTTTTGTTTTCTGCTGCCATACGAACTATCGGTCGAAAATCAAGTTGTGGTATGAAAATCTTTTTTGTTTTCCGAGATATCTCAACTGACAGAAATTGGTTAAGATCGGTCTACTATATCATATATCTGCCATAGAAATAATTGGTCGATAATTAAGGATTAGGGTGAAAATTATTGTTGTTTCTGGAGATATGTCAATCTGGAGAGTTTCTGGAGTTTCTGCAGTTTCTGTCAATCACTCGCTGATTATGAATATTATTTTGTCTTATACGTGCTGAATGAAATTGGATTTAATAGGTTCACTATTTCATATAGTGGTCATTGTAACAATCAGGGCGGATGCCCTTTTCTATATCTTAGGAATATTCAATATAAAATAAATGTTTTGTCGAATATTTTTTCGGGTAGTTATTACATTAAAGTACTTTTATGGGGTTAACTTTGTTTTCAGTTATCATTATAAACTTAGAGTTTTTATATATTTAGAATCTTAAATTCTGAAAATACTTTATATATATTCAAAGAAGTAACGGGTATCCTATAGTCGGGAGCTCGACCATAGCCTCTCCGACTAGTTGGCTCTAAATTCATGACTACGTGAGGTTTTTTTTTATTCGATTTGGAGATGTTCGGTATAAAACAGAACTTTACCGTATCCTTGACTTGATATTGTGTGCATTCTAATAATTTCAATTTATTAACCAATTACTTATCCAAACGTGGATGTCGACATTTTTACATTAGTGTAATTAAATTTGTGTCTTTAATTCGCTTGTAATTGTATGTAAGTACAAACATATGTACACATGTACGCACATATGTATACTTAAGAAACAGTTCTACGCACAAATGTATACATAAATATGTCAAAAATACAAGTCGATAAAAAAAAAATATTTTAATTAATATTGCCTCACATACATACATATGTTAATGTTCTTATATATTTGTGTACACCGATTAACATAAAATTAAACTGCACATTACATACTAACACATATAAGAACAAATTAATGTATATACTTGACTATACATACATACTAAGAAAATGTATTAACAATTAGACAAACGCAAAACAAATTATTTTATTACGTACCTCATCACCTATGACAGATATTAATTTTCCCTTAATTGCGGAGTGCAAAGCCATTATAACTTTTCGATGCTTGTTGTAACTCTCCAAATTAGAAATGGAATTATTATTAAGCCAAAGAAAATGTCAGCTGACAAGTGTCACGCGCCTGAATCATAAATGCACTAAAAAACGATGAATAAATAAACATACACGGTCACCCTTAAGGAATGGGTCTAACAATCGGTACGCTATCGGTTTGCTGAACACAAACATCACTCTTGTATTTATTTTTATTGAAAATGTCATTCAAGGTTTAAAAAACAGGTAAAGTTCTGCTTTATACCGAACATCTCCAAATTTATCATAAATTTAGAGCCTAAAATTAGTTGGAAGTCTCAACTATTTTTTTTTTAAATTGAATTTAAAACTTTCCATATAAATTAACTTATTTTTATTGTTGTTTTGTGCAACTTGTCACTATTATGGCTCGTTTACCAACACTACTTTTATCTCTGGTGTGTAAGTTAGTAAGCCGTAAACAAAAATGCTGTTAAAAATATTTCCAGCGGCGCTTTTCTGATAACCAAACCAACCACTTACACTTATTAACAATTCATTGGGAAGGTTGTACAAATTCCCAAAGGCGATGAAAGTGTTATGGATCCTTTCTCTGCGGTTTTCAAACTTCTTTTGGACTTAGAACTTCGCCAAATATTCAATGTACTGATCATTTGCCTAATACATTTTTTAGATTAAATTTTTTGTTCCATTTGGAGATGTTCGGTATAAAACAGAACTTTACATATTATAGTAAGGAGCTCCGCCCCCTGCTTGCTTCGATCACCAACACCCGGCTCGCTTCGCTCGCGGAAATGAAATTTAGCTAATAATGTTAATAAAGTTTGATCAAAGTAACCTTTAGTATGAATTTGGTTGAGATTTCTTAAGAAAGCAAAACAATTTTCATATTAAACGATAATTTGCATGATTGTTCCTATGGCAGCTATATGATATAGTAATCCGACTTTGACCAAATTTGGTTAGACTGTTACAGACAGTCCCAAATATATAATCTGTAAGTTTGGTTAAGATATCTTAATTTATAAAATATAGGGGGCTCCGCGCCCTGCTCGCTTCGCCCGACAACCCCCGGCTCGCTCCGCTCGCGGAAATTACATTTAGTTAATAATGTTTAGTCAAAGTAACCGTTAGTATGAGTATGGTTGAGATTTCTTAAGATAGAAAAACTATTTTCATACTAAGAGATAATTTGAATGATTGTTCCTATGGCAGCTATATGATATAGTAACTCGACTTTGACCAAATTTGGTCAGAATGTTACAGACAGTCCCAAATATTATATATAATCTGTAAGTTTGGTTAAGATATCTTAGTTTATAGAATATGATGAAATATCTCAGAAAATTAAAAGGTCGAACAAAAACTTGATTTTCGACCGATCTTTCCTATGACAGCTATATGATATAGTTGGCCGATTTGAATCAACTTTGGTCAGTATGTAGAGGACTCAGATACTTATTCTATAAGATTGCTTAAGATATCTCGGACAACAAAAAGGTTTTTCATACTAAAGGTTAATTTGCATCCGATTAATCCTATGGATGCTATATGATATAGTAACCCAAATTTAATATTAAAGACAGTCCCAAATACACAATCTGTGAGTTTTGTTTGGATATCTTAAGAAACAAAAAAGTTTTCAATACTAAAACTTGATTTTCGACCGATCTTTCCTATGAAAGCTATATGATATAGTTGACCGATTTCGACCAAATTTGGTCAAGATTTAAGAGACAGTCGCAAACATACAATCTGTGCGTTTGGTTTGGATATCTTAAGACACAAAAAAATTGTTCATACTAAAGGTTAATTTCATCCGATTATTCCTATGGCAGCTATGATAAGTTATCCGACTTTGACCAAATTCTGTCAGAATTTAAGAGACAGTCCCAAACAAGAAACAAAAAAGTTTTTCATACAAAAGCAATTCCATGACCTCTGACCTCAGGTAAACACACTTCCAGCTGGAATATTACAAAACGCCGGCTTATTGCACTATGAAATTGTCTCAGCTGTGTTCTGAAGATCGGCAACGCCGCGTTTGATGTCGTTGATTTGATTTTGTATGTAATCTCTTATACCCTGTACGAGCTACATTTTTAAGAACTAATTTTGTAAATTAAAAATATTTCAGTGGAGAAGTTCTGAGAGGCACTTTCAGTTGTATGGGATGAGTTCTTATAAGTGTCAAAAAGTTAAAAAATAATTAAGAACATTCAATTTAAACTGATCAACTGCAAAATGACCGATATGGTTTATAAAACTAAGTCCTCATCAAAGATTGGGCATAGCGAAATAAAAATGTCAGATATTTCGACGCTGACCGTCGGAATTAAGGGTGACCAACGCAACATCCAAATGTCGAGAGGTCCCACTGGTTCGTCAGCTGTGCTTTTCCTATATTTTACAAAGCGCAAATCAGTGTAAAATAATTTAAAGGTACAATATGGCAATATTCTTAAAAATTAAGATGAGATCAGATGCAGTGATGAAAGTCCTTAATGTGGGATGCTTACTGCGCTATTGTGCTCAGATAATCTGTTTGATGACTTTGCTTAGCTACATAGCTCTTCGCCGTCTTTTTTTATATGGAGATTACCCCCGGCCAGAGAAATTTTTTAGTGTTGGGGACTTAAGCTTAGTTTCCACCGGGGTACCCGGGGTAAACTCTATATAAAAAAAACGTCGGCTGGGGGGTAGCTGAATTCCGTCGTCTAAATTCCGCTGCTGCGATCTCCAGAAAAGTCTTGTTCATTCTTTTGACAAGGGGTTGTTGAATGAGAACACGGGAATATTTGAAAAATGTCGAAAAGCGAATTAAAAGTGAAAAAGGGCGCCTGAACCTGTTCACTACATAGGACATAATTGATCTAACTCAAGAAGTGGAAAAGTATCCAATAATTTATGATTTGACTGATAAAAAGCATCTCGATGCAGTTTTGATGAAGTTTTAGCATGGAAGAGTGCAGCTGGGGACAATATCGCAAACAATCCCACATTGAGGACTTTCATCACTGCATCTGATCTCATCTTCATTTCAAAGAATTTTGCCATTTTTTACATTTAAATTATTTTCTCTGATTTGCACTTTTAACAATGTAAACAACGCACACCTGACGCACCAGTGGGATCAATCGACATTTGGTTACCTTTTGGTGTTGCGTTGGTCACACTAAATTCCGATGGTCGGCGTCGAAATATATGACATTTTATTTAGCTTTGGTGGAAACTAAACTTTAGCATAAATGACTGAATAATTTTACTCGTTCATTTCAATGACCAGTTCATTTGAACTTTTTCAGAAGAAGCTACACAACCCTAATTATTTAAGACATTAAATAAATCGATAAGTATCAACAATTGTTATTCGCACATGTTTTGAAAACATTATTTTTTAAAATGTTTAAAAATGGAAATATGTTGTACGCTATTGCGCGGACAAATAGAGAGGACCGAAATTATTATCTCAATGTCGTCGATCATAATCTTCAAGACACTGTAAGTTGATTAAAATCTAAGTAACACAAAACTTATTTGTTTTTTTATTATTTGCCTGCAGAAAGACGTGACGTCGCAAGCACAATATATGAACTCCTTACTTTCTGAAGTAAAAACGCGTGCAATTGGATTACGTATCCTCATCGAATATCTCAATCACACTTCACATAATGTTATTGAAGACAAAGCAAGTCATTGGTTATCTATTATAATAAGAGCTTGCAATGCAAAAGAAATTGGGTCATATGGTGAACTTATATTTGAAGCATTGGGTATGTACAAAATCATAACATATCGTGAAACTACGATTCCATACACTAATATTAATGTTTTTATTTGATATAAGACATCATTTTGATGGATTATAAGTACTCAAGGGCTTGTCGATCTACATTACTATTTAATTTTAACTCGGCGGCCTGTAAAAACATAGGGCTGACTGTTTACAAAGACAAGAATATAAGTTAGAGTTAAGTTAAGCTGGAGTTGACATCCAGCGAACAGCATATTTCTGTCCTGAATACTGAAATTTAACAACATGATTGTATTTAATGCCTAATTTAAACAAAACCAACAGATACATATGTACATATATCGGATATTAAACGACTCTTTCGAATTGAGTTAGGCTACCAATTTAAATCGGTTAATACTGGTTAACGGTTTCCGTTACGTTTTGAATCTCTGATCATAAGGATTAATCTGATAATTAATCATTAATCTGATAATTGCAGAAACACTATTCCAAAAACACTAAATACTATTAAAAATATTATACTTAGCAATTACTTACAATCTATCTTTACAGCACTGCTTGTTGTTAAAATTCAAACTGTTGCTGATATATCAAAATGGTTTGGAGTCACGTATCTTTTAAAGTTTTACGAGAGTTTAAGTCTTACGGAACGAAGGACAAGTTTATGCTGCTCGATTTCTGTATTAAAAGCAATAAAACAATGTTTGAAATACTACCCTGGGCCAAGTAAATCTGGAAAGAATCTAGTGATGCGATATCTAGTTACTGTCTTGGACAGTAACGATCAAGATGTAGTTTATCAAAGCGGCTGTTGTTGGTTGTTGCTACAACAAGTTCGAAACAATTCAATCAACACTGGTAGCTTTAACGATAAGACACAATGGCAGTATTACCAAAATGGTTTATTGGGCAATCTGAACACTCTATTAAACGAAGCGTTTCCCAATTATGAAAATGTTTTTAATACAACTATTATAAGTCATAAATTGAAACCATTTGAGCTGATATTAGAAGGAGATCCTATTCAAAGGGCAGCACAAGTTTCCAGACGCATTTGCAATATTATTGAGTTCCTCAAGGTTGCGTTATGGTAAGTAGATACAAATTTATTTTAGAATTTATTTACAACTGATTGAGTTTTTTTTACAGCTATCCGTATTCATCACATAAACTTATACATCCAACAAAAATTTTGAGTCTTGTTCAACGTGGATTAGGAATGAATTTCGCAAACTGTGGAAGCAGTCTGAATATTGATGCTATGTTCCTTGGACACTTTTTACCCCAGATACATACTAAATTTTTAGAGTTATTGGAAGTTCTGATCGATATGTAAGTAATTTATTATTGCAATTTCTGTATTAGTTTTTCAATTACATAATTAATTTTATTGCAATATGTAAAATGCAAGGGCGTACGGAGGTATGGGCAGGGGGTCCGCTGCCCCTTAAAATATAGAAAAATGTTGGAAAATATTTTAGTATTTTAATTTATTATTAGGTATTTTATTTGAATTTAAAATAATGTACTTTAATAGCTGCTATTGAGACTATGCTTGCGTAGAGCAAAATGTGCCTGGGTCCCTATATGACATCACATTAAAATTTTGTATGTTATCGAACTTTTTATGCGGGTATTAAGATTGTTAAAAGTATTTCTGTCCCTATGACCGAAAGGATCCCAGAGATGGTAAGAGCACCGAATTGTATTTGTAGATTCCGTATACGTTCGGCTAGAAAGGAAGCTTATATTTAACTGTGTGGTATTTTCGATTTTAAGACTTTTAATACTATTTAAAAATAAAAAGAACGGGTTTTTTTTTTTTTACCTGCCCTATGCAAAAGTATGTACATAAATACATTCTAAAATCAATTGTAAAATAATTTTTTAAAATCTTTTTCTATATTAAGCTGCCACACTCACCTCAGGATGCACTTCCGTTTGATAACAGACCTTCTGTTGGCGACCCTTAAAATCACAAAGAGCTCATCACCGGATGGATCTCAATTACAGTTCATGTAAGTATATAATTTATTACAATGCGGGTTTTTAGTACCAAGTAAATAGCTACAACTACCAACTTTTTACTAATCTACATACATACATATGGACATTTCCACAGAAGTGTCAACCGCAGCAAAAATCAAAAAAACGATCATAAACTCACATCTTGTGAAATTTTCGTCCAGCAACATTTTCAAGTAACTTCTTTAAGCAATTCACACCTGAATTAATTAACTCGGATGACCAAACCGTCTGCATCTTTGAATGAATTCAGTTTTTCTGTATTTTTGCCTGTTTTCTTAAAAATTGACCGCCAAAATGGGGTGTATGTATTATAATGATTATCTAATGAAATCTCTCTTCCAGCATCAAAAAGTTGATAATAATGCAAAGAAAACACATCCATTCTGTTCATAAATTGATATTGATGAAAAAAGTTAATAAAAGTAAACAAAAAACATAAAAAGTTTGATGGAACAAAATGTCGCGTGCGAAAAAGATTTAAATTAAATTTAAAAAAAACTAATTAATATTTTTAAATCAGATAATAAACATTATTAAGAAATATCAATACATAACATGTTAAAATTAATTGCATCAAAATATTCGGTCAGGTTTCGCTGAAATCAGTGTTTGAACTGGTAGATAAAAAAATGACTTCTGGCTGAGTCGCTTGCGAATTTCTTGGATTTTTGTAAATATCATGGAAATGAACAATTGCCCAAAATCAATCTTAGCACCAATTATGGTGCTAGCCAAGAGCTATTAGTTTTGAATTTTGTAAAAATAAAATAAAGTCTTGGAATATATTTTTTTCATTTTGAATGCGTACGAATGTCGCATTCGGCATTAGAGAATTACCCATATATAAAACGGTTTGTCCTGACTGACTGATCATCGTGCAGCCAACCTTAGGGGGCTTAAATTTTGGCATTTTACACGCGTCGTGTCTGTTTTTGCCTGTAATTGTGTTGCTGCCGACGACTGGTACAAAATGATTGTGATATACGATCCAGGGAGATCCAATCTTTACAGTTAACTAATTTATTGTATTTATTTTATTTTCTGTTTTTTCTTATACTTTCAGTAATTTGCGATCTAAGGTGTATAAAGTAACTATATTGTGGCTGACTACTTTTGTTGAAGGAAGCGGATATGATTTAATTATAGAACACCTTATTAAAAATGTATTCGAAGATATACAGATATGCCAAACCGATATATGCTTGGTTGTAAGTATTCTAAACATGCCTATATTTCTTTTTTTTTAACTCGCTATATTACAGTCTGTGGCTCCATCTAAAAAGGCACCTGTGAGCAAAAGTAGAGAGAGCTATTCTACAAACTCTAAAAAATCTTTACAAAAGAAGCCAATTATTAATGAAAGCACGGATTCAGTTTGTGGGCACGCTATTCGTTGTTTGCAAGCGGTTCTTGTTTCAGTTGGATATTTATTAAAGCCGTCTCTTCTTAAGGTAAGTTCCATGCAAGTTGGGTACATTTAGGATTAATGTTAAATGAGGGTAATGGTAAATTAATTATTTAAATTTTATAAATTGATTTTAAGAACGTCTTTGTAAAATGCTTTAATTTTTCATTAACAGGATATCTTCAACACTATATTGGAAATAGGAGCTAAACTTAATGAGAAACGAATTATAATGCAAATGCCTTATGGTGATTGGAAAAATCGTTTGGAAATATACCAAACATTATTCGCATTCATTAGACTGCGAAATCTTCGGTATCCTCCACCCACGGAAATAATTCTACATATATTGAACGAAGCTTACAGAAATGATCCACGCTTTGAAGTACGCAGTAGATGCAAACTAATGATCGACTTATTTGAAAACATATTACACCCTCAAAAAGAAAGTTTAACTTTTGAGTTATATGAAGATAACATAGATAGCGCATCTATAAGTATTGAACCACAACCAAATGTTATCTATAAAATAGCAAGTGAGGCTGCACAAGGAAAGGAAGATTTGGAGAGCTTTCAATCAGATACAATCGATCATGCTACAGTTAAAATATCCAAAACGACTAATGGAAAAGATATCGAGTTCATACCTCTACTGTTAAAAAAAACCAAAATGTCAACTGCTATGCACATTGAAGCTGAAGTGTGTACTGATGAGCCTGCAGATAATGATATAATGATGGTAATGGTTACTGTTGATGATAAAAAAATTAATCCAGACACTGAAATGTCTTCAAAACTAAACACCGAGAATTTACGGCAAAATAACGAAAACAAAATAATAGCTTGTGTACTACAAAATAAGTGTGATGATGATGAGTACATTGCTGAACTGGAGGCAGCATTTGTTGATGAGCTTAAATAGTTAATAGGTTGTATTTAAAGCCATTCTAGTTGGTTATCACTTCTGTTTTTTGCATATCGGCTTCATTTTGTAGAACACTTCAACTGTACTTTACTACAATAAAAAACATCAGACACATATAAATTGTTTTAGTATTTCAAATTTTATATTTATTAGAAAATGAGGTGCGGCTACGATCGAGCGCACTCGACCGCAGGATACCCTGTGCTCAGACACTTGTATGCCCTTCGACACGCTTTTCGATACGCTCCTGATTGTTTCAATGACAGCTATATGATGTATAGAACCGATTTGAATCAAATTTGGTCAGGATGTATTAGACCAACTTAAATGCAAATTCTAGTAAATGGTTGAGTATTCTTACAAAACAAGAAAGTTTTGCATACTAAAACTATTTTCGACCGATCTTTCCTATGGCAGCTAACAACATATGGAGCATACAAACAAAGTTTATAGTCTATAGCTCTTATAGTCTCCAAGATCGACGTGTTCAAACAGTCGAACGGACGGACACGGCATAATCGACTCGGTTATTGATACTAATCAAGAATATATACATTTTATAGGGTCTGCCACGCCTCCTTTTTCCTTTTACATACATTCCAACAAAACCATTATACCCTTTTTTGCCCATTTTTAATGGGCACAGGATACAAAAAAACGCGAGGTAAAGTCTATTGTTGAAAGCATATTTAGCCCCAAAAATTGATCGTATTCAATTTTAAGAGGAACGATTTTTAATTTAATATATAAGTAACAAATAAAATATATGAATTATAAAAAAAATGGTATTCCGAACTGTGCACAAAAAGTTGAGATTCCACATAAAAAACATAGAAACATGTACATAAAAATAATTTTTTGCGCAGAACCGAATGACATATTTTGTATACTCTACTAGGGGGAACCGCCCCGTACTCGCTTATCTCGCGGATATGAAATTTAGTTAATAATGTTAATTAAATTCAGTCAAAGTAACCTTTAGTATGAGTTTGGTTGAGATTTCTTAAGAAAGAAAAACAATTTTCATACTAATCGATAATTTGCATGATAGTTTTCCATACTAAAGGAAAATTTCATCCGATTATTCCTATGGCAGCTATATGATATAGTAATCCGACTTTTACCAAATTTTGTCAGAATGTAAGCGACAGTCCTTAACATATAACCTGTAAGTTTGGTTAAGATATCTTAAGAAACAAAAAAGTTTTTCATACTAGGGGTTAATTTCATCCGATTATTCCTATGGCAGCTATATGATATAGTTTTAGTATGAAAAACTTTTTTGTTTCTTAAGATATCTTAACTTTCAGATTGTCTGCTTGGGACTGTCTCTTACATTCTGACAAAATTTGGTCAAAGTCGGATTACTATATCATATAGCTGCCATAGGCATAATCGGATGAACTGAAACTTTACGGGTCATCGTATCAAAGTAATTTGTGCGACAGGTATATGATCTTGGCTTGTTGCCTTGAACTTCCGCCTCGCAGCTAATGTTTATCAGAGACTGAACATAAAGCGCTCGATTTCCCATTTCAAATTGATGAGAACAATTTATTATTTCCCTTTGACGGTTCAAACAAACGCCGGGGCGTTGCCACATCCAGTCAAAAATCCGCTGAAAATTTAAACTGAGTAGGCGAAACCAACTCGGTGTTAATAATTTACATGGTGGATGATCCGCCCTTTAATTTATAACTTGCCACCAATTTAATATTTGACAAGAAAATCAAATTGCTCTTATCAGCTAGATTAACTAGATTGTAATGTTGTAGGCAAGACGAGAAAACTGCCCTAAAGTTGAATAAGAATACGATTGTAAAAAAATAATTTTGCTGCTTTCACAATGTTTGAACTTACTTCCTTAATTTCGTGCTTTTATAGTTAATCTCTTACATTTTATTTTGTTTTAAATATTGAGTAGCTTAAATAATTATAAACATAAAGCATCAACTAATTTAATGACACTCTGAAGTAAATTTTGATCCATTTCCATGGACCAAGATCGTCGTGAATGTTTAGAAACAAAGTGATAATTATGCAGATTAATAATATTTATCGATAAGTTTTAATGGTCTTTCTATTTTGGCTCTGCGTTTCAAAAAATTTTTGATGAACGCTTGGTAAAATAAGTAAGGACAATGTCTATATCAAATTTGCTATCGGATTTAGTTTTAAATGATTTGAAAGAAATGGGTATAAAACACAAAGAAAAGAAACCTAAAGTAACAAAGGTAAGTTAGCCGAAAAACTAAAACTTTAAATCACAAACTAATCCACTAACATTAAGATTTCAGTGGGCCAGCCGTTGTTCCGCCAAGGGTTGCAATACTTAAAATTGGCAGATGCATTTCTCGAGAACGGCACTGTGGTTCAAATACCACAGTTTATAGTCGAGGCTTGTAGTTATATATTGGATCATTGTGAAACAGAAGGTTTATTTCGCAAAGCGGGGTCTGCGGCTAAACAGCGGGAAATTCGTGTAAGATTTATCAACAATCTTCGAGTATGCTCAATTGAATAATAATTAATTTTTATACAGAAATGTCTCGAGGCCGGCCAACCTCTGGGAAAATCGCATCGAGTTATAGATATTGCAAATATTTTAAGTTATTTTTTTCGAGAGCTACCCGAACCGCTTATTCCTGCGTATTTGCACGACACTCTCGTAAGATGCCTGCTTACAACTGAATCGAATCGTAATCGATCTATACAATTGGCGTGTTTGTTAATACCTTCGTTGACTGTTCAAACTCTAGCATACTTTATGCAATTCCTACACACTATCACCAGGCATGTCAGCAGTAATAAAATGAGTGCGGAGAACTTGGCAATAGTAATTGCACCAAGCGTTATGCCATATCGTGATATAAACAGTGTTCGGTTTAAAAACCACATCAAAATAGTAGAGCTGCTTATAGAAAACGCCAGCATGATTGGAACGATACCTATGTGTATTAGAGAGAAACTTGGTAACACATCGACGGACTTTGTAGCAGGCACTGTACACACAAGAAAAGTTAGAAGTGAATGCAGCTCTATAGTTAAAAACAAGAATCGACGAAGTCGTAAGTATTTATTTAATTCAGAATAAGCCCATTATTTGTTAACTATTGCATCTTTTTACTTAGATCTTTTCAGTGCCTTAAAAACAAAAGTTGGATTAACAATGAGCAGCTCAGAAAATCTCGACTGTCCTGCAAAATTATCTGACAATTCAAATATTTTTAAAAATCCAGAGTTGCAAAAACGAGTTTATAAGGAAACAAACATTCGATCTGGAATCATTTTAAAGACACAGAAATTTACAGAACCCTTTAACGCATTCCGTGTGAGAAAAAAGTAAGTAATCATTGGACTGAACAAAATACATATACATACATACATATGTATGGTTTCGTTGAAGTGTATGTATCAGGCAGAAGGAGGCGTGGCAGACCCTATAAAGTAAAATATATATTAGATCACTATCAACAGCCGAGTCGATTTAACCATGTCCGTCCGTCCGTCGGATTTTTAGGTTGGTCCTCTACATCCTTACCAAATTTTGTTCAAATCGGTCAGCTATATGATATAGCGCCATAGGAACGATCGGTCAAAAATTAAGTTTTAGTATGAAAAACTTTATTTGTATATTTAAATATCTCAACCAATTTATCAGAATATTCATTTAAGTTGGTCTTACACATCCCGAACATATTAGGTTCATATCGGTCTAGCATATCATATAACTGTCATAGAAACATTCGGTCCAAAATCAAGCTTTAGTATGGAAAAATTGCTTTTATCCTTATATGTACATCCTTACCAAATATTATTTAAATCAGTTCACTATTTCATAAAGCTGACATTGGAACAATTAGTCGAAATTTTCATACAGCGCTCATCAAGGGCATTAAATCTTCGGCATGCCGAACAGTATATAAGAGCTTGGGCTTAGGGCACCTCACCGCGAGCGAAGCGAGTAGGCAGCGGACTTCCCTTGTTATTTAATTTATTTGATTGATTTGATTTAACTTGCTCATGGTAATATTACAGTCAGTTAGTTATAACAGCCGCTTTAAAAAAATTTTTGTAAATCTGTTAATCTAAGAAATTAAAAGAATTGTGCTAATATTACAAGAATTGCAAACAAAATTGAAAAAAAGAATACAGCAAGCTGCTTTCGATTACAATTTTTATTTTCCATTTAGTACTTGCTACAAATCTATTGTTACTTTCCATAATAATGATGTATCTTTTAATTTTATATGTTTGGTCTGTTGCAGTGAAAAAAAACATTCCAACGTTAACTTAGTTGGAAATCAAGCAGCTAACAATGTTAAGTCTGTTACCAAAAGTAACATGGATAGAAGATGGAGTCTTGTTACACCTGGATGGTCAAAAAATAATAAAAAAGAAAACATATCACATAATCTAAATAACTCAGTTTCTGATACTGAATTCAAACATCAAAATGATCTAGTTACATCCAATGATACAAAAACAGTTGATAATAATACTAGTATTAGCTTTACAAATACATGCAAGAATGAATACGAAGCTATAATAGAGCGGGTAGCATCAATTGAAACGCAGTTTCCCTCGCCAAAAGTAAAAATGCAAGATCATCAAAGCACATGTAGTATTGTGACAAGTGCTGAGCAATCTAGCGAAAAGCCTATAACAGAAACGGAGAAGGCTCTCCCTAAGGCACTATTATTGAATGAAAGGCTCAAAAAACCTAGAAGTATCGATAAAAATACCATTAGATCGCCAAGAAAAACGAAAACTTTGCGTAAAACACAAGAGCCCACACGCATTATGAGACATAATTCATGCTATAGCTCACCTTCTGATTTGCGTGTGACTTCGCATTTGTCGAAATCTAAAATTCCAAATACTGATATTCCACTGAAGACATTGATTCAGCATCAAGAAACGTTATCTGAATGGTTGCCGGCAGAAACATTTTTTCGCGATTTTGATAACTTCCAAACTCCTGTGCAAAAAATGAAAGTTCACTTCGAATCAAATAATCGAGAATTTGAACATTTTAAAAACGTTTCGTACTCCTTATCCAAAATTGCGAACTCCAACAAAAACAATACAAAACACATCGAAACACGAATGCGCTCCGCGAAATCTGTGGGCAGAAATTATGCTCTCAAATTGAGTTCAGCATCGAACATTGTTATCGAGGACCAAGGTCGCGCCTCTATCGCCCGTCTTCGCACTGAAAATTGTGGAATGGTTTTAGCAAAAGCAAAGTTATTCGATGACTTTAACGACTGTTCTTGAATCTAATTAACCTAATTAATAGTTGTGAGTAAAATTTTTAAAGACTTAGCTAAAAAAAATAATATATAGAGTTGGGTTATCAGAAAGTCTATATGTGGAATTTTATTATATATAAGTACAAATATGTTATGCATTTTGATTAATATCTTTATATTAATACATATATCTGTATGGCTTTGTAGAGCAGCCGGAACTGAACATTAACCATTCTCAATGAGCACATAATATAAATATAAAAATTAAAATAAAATTACAAACTTGATTTATTTTATTTAAATACAAAAAAAATCTTTTTAAAAAGTTGTGTATTTTTAACAGGGATTAAAACCGAAATAAAAATCGGTTTCAGTTACAGTTTCGGTTATTCTCGAATTAAGGTTTTCGGTTATCGGTAATGCAAAATCATGGTGTATCGGCTTCGTAATGGTTATCGGTTTTTTGTAAGTTTCGGTTTACAAAAAAAATTAAGGTTTTCATTGCTTTACGTGAAAAAAGACTTAATGCTCTAAATAGCCTGGAAAATAATGTTATCTGGTCACTGGTATGGTTCAGCCTAATGTCGATTTTATTATAATTTGACCTCATATAAATTTGGTTCATATGGCTTGAAAATATCGATTTTTTTGATTTTACTGTTTTTTTTTTATAACTTTGAACTGCTATAACTTTGTCAAAACTCAATTAATTTTTAAGCGCAATGTAAATTTGATTTTACCTCTAAATTCGATATGCATTTAAATTTTCATTTTGAAAATTTTGAAAATTTGGATTTTTTTTCGAAAAATACAAAGGGGTATCTATATGTAAATTTTCGAAAAAAATTTCAAAATTAACTAAATTTTAATTCAGTACCTTGGACGACTAGAACCGAAACTATCCCTTATAAATGAATCGGTTACTAAACGGTTATTTCGGTTTAAAGATTTTTAGTTTGTGGGTTTCGGTACAGCGGAAAACATTTTATTCGGTTACGGTTTCAGTTACGGTTACAAATTTCAATCGGTTTTTACCGGTTAAAGGTTACGGTTTCGGTTAGGGTTTTAATCCCTGATTTTTAATGAACTACTTTTAAATATATATTAAGTATGGAATCTTTGACCACTACAACACACAAATATTTAGTTGTTAATGACCTTTAAATTGATTAAAAACTTAAATTTTGTGTACATTTTTTTCCAGTAACATATTCATCTAACTTATATAAACAATTTACTGACTACACATTTTAACAAATGGTGTTTCTTTTTTATATCTTTTGTTTTATTAATAATTACTTTTTAAGTGTTTAAATGTATGCGATTATTCCACAAAATTTATCTAGCAGCAACAGAGTTAGCTAATTAAAATTCAAAAACATTACCTGAATCCTCATATATCTTTTTGCTAAGTAAAGATAAAGTTAAATTAAATAATTTTTTATAAATCAAATTGAATCAAAGTTACGCACTGTTATCAGAGGTCCCAAATAACAGTCGACACTTACATATTTCCAGAGCTGTCTGCTCACGCTAAAACAGAAAAATTTAATTCGGCTCGGGTTCCTCATGTAACACTTTTTCGGTGTGTTTGTGTTATTTGTCATGTGTTTTGTGTTGATCATCAACTCAATAGTGTCAGAGCTGAAAAAACTTAGAAAAACACTTCGTACTAGCACACAAAAAAAATACAAAAGAATACTTTTTTTTTTGAGAAATTACCCCATTTTTATACCCAGTTTTTGTCTTTATTATTTAAAATGTACATTGATTGGGAATAATACCCTCTTTCCGCTACAGATACATATGTACATTTTTCTATCGTTTATACATTATTTTCTAGAGAAAGATAAAATATAGAATTGTTACTATGGGTATGTTGGAATATTTAAAAATGTTCCAAGTTTTGAAAACTACTGAATCTTGCTACCAATGCATGTTATTCGATTGATGATATGATTTACTATTTGCTGAATAAAAATTTGAATACCATTTTCGGAATTTTTTAAGTGCAGAATCCTCATGGACTAGCAAAGGATTGCTGCGATACATCTTGTGATTCCAAATATTCATATCTCGTTCAAACTAGAATGACAAAAATCAGTTTTTAAACAAATGAAAGAAAATAGGTTTACATACCATTATACTCTCTCCGAAAATTAATATCTTCATGATTGGAGCCATCGATCGAGATGCATAGAATCTATGCACTACTTTTTGTATTAATGGTTCGACTGGCGTTATGGTTTGAAATATTTGGAAATTTCCCCATATGGGAGAATGCAGAAAAAGATGAACATATGCAGGACCAAGCTGTAAACAAACATTTTTGGTGATTTGCAAATATTGCAAACAATTTTAGGAAATAGTTACCTGCTTCCCGGTAACTTTCATTGCAAAACAGTTGATTTTATTAAACAATATGAAAGAATGACTCAATTTTACTTCAGCAATGTGCTTGTCTTTCGACGGATTCCAACTGCAATGCAAGATAAATATAATTAAAGTTAGCACTTCAAAAACTGTCTTCTAGGGTCTTTGAGTTTTACAAGTTGATCAAAGCATATTTGTAGTAGTTTATCCTGGTGATAAGGAAAATCAATGTATAAACTGGTTTCGAACAGTAAAACTACATACATACAGCATTGATAAATTGCTTCCAGTAAATAGTCTTTCCCTTCACTTTTTCTTGGTAGACATACCTTGCTTGCCAGTCGTGATGTCCGAAATTGCTAAGAAAATTTTCTTTTGGGTCAAGACCACCAGCTAGAAAACTCTTATTGTGAATTGCAGTAAAATGGGCAAGATCGGCACCATTCTCTGGTATCTCTTGAATATGACAGTTTACATAAAATTCATTGCGGCCATGGTAAACCATTTTTTTGGTTTCAACTTCATCAGATATGGGAAGAGTCCACGGCTGTTCCAGTTCTTCAACGTGATACCAAACAAATATTAATTCATTCGCTTCAGTAGAAATCCACTTTTTCACTTTTATAGCGTGGGGAACTTAAAGATGTGAAATTATATTACATATTTATATGACCGAGTATACTGAAATATGCATTTATTTTAGAGATACTAACCACATGAGCTGTAAGGAATGTTTGTACACACCCCATCGGTACCTCGGAAACTCCATTGGTGAAAAGGGCATTCTATATTATCTCCAACAACCCGTCCGCCAATGCCCATATTAGCTCCCAAGTGAGGGCAATAAGCATCCAAAATAAATACTTTATTCGATTGGGATCGATAGACTACGAAATGCTGTCCCAAACAAGAGATATATATTGATTCTCCGGTTTTGAGCTTCGAAGATTCAAGAATTCCATACCAACCATTGGGATATGGAGGTGGCAAGTCCTTAGATCCAACTGCTCGATTCTTTCTTAACCGATTAATTGCTATTTGTTTATTTTTGCTTTGCAGGTTTTTATCAGCATTTCTGATTTGGGAATCGGGAACATCGTCCAATCGCTTCAATATGTATAGAAATTACAGAAATAAAACTGTAACAATAACTTTTACCTTTTCATACATTTAAAATGCAGAAAATATTTCGACCCGTTTCTGTTATAGAATCCACTTTTCATGCAATATTGTTCTAAAATCCAAAACGCATCACCTGGCAAGAAATCGCTATAATTACGCAGCAATCTTACTGTCAATATTATTGTAGCTCATTTTTCCTAACATCTTCTTTCGATTTGCAGTCAATTCTATTCCTAATAGCTATCGGACCAGTGCTTAAAAACATACAATCATTTAAATTTAATTTGCTTTTACTTTTGCTTTGACTTCTATAAAATGTGAAGTCGAAGTGAAAGTCGAAGCAAAAAATCAAGCAGTCGAAGTAAGTTGAAACAGTCGAATTTCCCAGTGGACCAAACAGCGAGAGTTGAGCGAGAGTCTCGCCAAACGCTCGGAAAAGTGCTTAAATACTGACAAGCTTAAATACTGCAGACGAACAACGAGCGACAATCGAACTTTCACTAAACACTCGTTCTCGAGCCTAAAAACGGGTCAGAAACGGATGGTAACCGGAGGAATGCAAAAGTTCCGCTTAACACTCGCCAAAAAGCTTGTGAGCGCAACAAAAGCGGACATGAACGGACTCATATATTAATGCAACGCAACATTTTCGTTGCGTCGTGTGTGACGCTACTCGTCGCATCTTCGCCAGACGACACTATAGAAAATGTGCGGCACTTGTTTCTGCTGTGTTTTTGTTCTGCTCTGGGTTGAGCACCTCGTGTCGTTTAATTTACCGGTCATCTGCACTCAAACATGTTAAAGTAAATACTAAAATAAATATTAATTATGTGTAATTGTGGCTTTAATAATAAAATTATATATTTTTACAGCAGCACAAAAAAATTTGACGTTGGAGGACAGGACGGACAAAAAGTGTTAGTCTGGGTGTGGCTGGAAAAGACGACCGCGGAAATTTAAAGATAATTCATTTATTTTTATTTAAAGTTTTTATTTATTTTATATAATTTATATATAATATTTTATTCATTTTTAATATTAGTAGTGTTTCGTTAGAAATATTAAAAAAGTATCGCTAAAAATATCTCGAAAATGAGATTTTTGCGCACTCTTCGTTTGGTTTTGTTTCTGTTGTAAGTCCATTAACACATAAACAAGTTTACCATATATTTTGGAACGCATCATAAAAATCTTCCTAAATGCTTATCATAGCTATCGCGCCTTGCGTCCATAGCTGCCGTTTGTCCTTATCCTTGGGAACCGCAATAGCACACACATTGCCGAACTGCTTGATTTAAAATCAAATAAGTAAAACAATGAAAACAGAGCTACTTTCTCGACTACGTTTTCTTTCGAAATGTCAAACTAGCTACCTCAAAGAGAACAACTGTGTCGAACACGTCACCTTATATAAATACACCTTGAGCAACTGTTTTCAGCTCCAGTCGACTGTATTCAGCCTTCTGTCGACTAATACTTTTTCACTTTTTCAAAAAACACAAAATTTGTGACGAACATTATTGTTCCCCACAACAACTAGTCATACGTCCCCTGTTCAGCGACGCCCATGGGCTGTTATATCGGCAAAAATGCTCTCAGCAAAACGCCGTTGGCTGAATGGTGAGTGCAGCGTCGTACTGTGAGACAATTAGGGCGTAAAGTGTCGTAAACCCCTTTTTTTTAGGAAAGCGATTTAAAAAAAAATAAATGCATTCGATAGAGAAATCTTTAAAAATAAGGTAGCCGAAAGATTTTTGAGTCAGGTAATAATTGTGGGCGTGACAGCCTCTCAAAGTCGACCCATTTTTCAGTACGTGCAAAAATGTACAATTTTACAAAAAATACGAACTTTAGAATTGAATTATAGACAAGGTATGCGACCGATCTTTATGTTTTTGGTTTCATCTGAAAAGTATGTTAATTTCTAATGAAATGTTGGAGAAATTTGTTTCCTCAGTTACTCAGTTTTTTTATCATCAATGTTTAAAAAGAGTACTAAAATTAGGTTTTTTTTTCAACTTTGATAGAATAGAACAAAAATTGGACCCATTTGGACTCCATCCCACTACCACAGGACGATTTCGGAATCAATTCTCTAACAGAATTACCCCGGTCTTTCAGGCATCTAGGCGCGCCTAAGACCACTTTTAGACGAAAAACTGATGCAACGTCGAAATAGAATGGTGATGAAAGAAGAAGAGCGCAGTACAAATACATGCGTTTTGGCAATGCGTGGTGCCAATATTTTGATATAAATTTTTTGAAAAAAAAATTATTTTTATTATTTAATTAGGTTAATTTAACTAATTTATATTATTATATCAGTATTGAAATAAGATTAAAATGTACATAACTGACAAAAAAAATTAATATTTTACAAAATTTTACATGTAAAATATGCACAGAAAATATTTTTAAAGCTTAAGAAGTTTTCTATCAAATGCTTTTTAAACTTTTAAAATATCTTTATTGGTTCAAAAGATATGAATTTTCGACAAAAAAATCAGCGATTGTCCCACTGTGCGGCGGAGCAATTGATATTCATATCCTTGCGTTGGCAGATCAATTATTTAAATCCCTGCGACGGGGGGGCAATTCTAGAGAAACAATTTAAATCCTTGAGACGGCGCAATCAAAATTTTTTTTGCTAAGTATCTTAAAAAATTTTTTATTTTCTAAATCGAAAAACTTCAAAGCAAACCAAAATATTTATTTTTAGATTTTTCGGGACTTTCCTTGATATTTTAAGTGAGCTGATTGAGTGTTGCCATATGCACTGAAAATTTCTTTCAGAGCAAATTGTGTGTGTTATGTAAACACTATAAAAAAAGAATAAATATGGACAAAGTTGATAAAAGTATTTAAAAAACGGTAATAGTAGAGATTATAAGTAGTATTTGTGGTTTATTGTGATATTGTCCAATGTGTTGTTTATGTGTATTTTTAGCTAAAAACTAACAAATGTGTTCCTGTTCTGTTAAGCTTTACATTAGTACAGCACAAGGTATCACGAGAGTTTTGCATAAAGGTTATTAATTAAACCATCTAGAATGAGATGTTATTTATAACTTTTGCTCCTTTTCTTAAAAAAACACATTTTGCTGAAAAATCAGATTTTTCTTAGAGCACTGTTAGGAGGGGGTGAAGAAAATCAAATCAAAAAACAAAAAATATTATAAATTAAATTCTACTTTAGTCCGACTAACAAATGTGCAAAATTTAAATTTGTCCAATCCAAAAACAAAAAAATTATAAATTCTGGTTTTGTTTAACTAAAGTTCATGCCAAATTTCAATCCTCTAACCTAATATTTAGATTTTATATAAGTATTTTACACTTTTCACTCATAGGCGGATTGGGAAGAGGGGGTGAAGGCGTGGTCCAATTTGAAAAAAAAAATTGAAATTCTACATTAGTCTAACTAAGGTTCATGCCAAATTGTAAGTCTTTAGCTTTATATTTAGAGTTTATAGTATCGGGATTTTTACCATAGTGCGGCGGGGCAATTTGATGTTCAAATCCTTGCGTTGGCAGATCAGTTATTGATATCCTTTCGACAGCGGTAAATTTTCGACGGTAAAAATTTTTTTTGCTAAGTATCTTAAAAAATTTTTTATTTTCTAAATCGAAAAACTTCAAAGCAAACCAAAATATTTATTTTTAGATTTTTCGGGACTTTCCTTGATATTTTAAGTGAGCTGATTGAGTGTTGCCATATGCACTGAAAATTTCTTTCAGAGCAAATTGTGTGTGTTATGTAAACACTATAAAAAAAGAATAAATATGGACAAAGTTGATAAAAGTATTTAAAAAACGGTAATAGTAGAGATTATAAGTAGTATTTGTGGTTTATTGTGATATTGTCCAATGTGTTGTTTATGTGTATTTTTAGCTAAAAACTAACAAATGTGTTCCTGTTCTGTTAAGCTTTACATTAGTACAGCACAAGGTATCACGAGAGTTTTGCATAAAGGTTATTAATTAAACCATCTAGAATGAGATGTTATTTATAACTTTTGCTCCTTTTCTTAAAAAAACACATTTTGCTGAAAAATCAGATTTTTCTTAGAGCACTGTTAGGAGGGGGTGAAGAAAATCAAATCAAAAAACAAAAAATATTATAAATTAAATTCTACTTTAGTCCGACTAACAAATGTGCAAAATTTAAATTTGTCCAATCCAAAAACAAAAAAATTATAAATTCTGGTTTTGTTTAACTAAAGTTCATGCCAAATTTCAATCCTCTAACCTAATATTTAGATTTTATATAAGTATTTTACACTTTTCACTCATAGGCGGATTGGGAAGAGGGGGTGAAGGCGTGGTCCAATTTGAAAAAAAAAATTGAAATTCTACATTAGTCTAACTAAGGTTCATGCCAAATTGTAAGTCTTTAGCTTTATATTTAGAGTTTATAGTATCGGGATTTTTACCATAGTGCGGCGGGGCAATTTGATGTTCAAATCCTTGCGTTGGCAGATCAGTTATTGATATCCTTTCGACGGCGGGTAAATTTATATCAACTATTTAAATCCTTGCGACGGCGGGCAATCATAGCAATTATTGAAATCCTTGCGACGGCGGGGCAAAGCTAGATCAGATATTCATATCCTTGTTGTTATCCTTCATATCCTTGTTCATATCCTTGCGTTGACAGGACGACCCCGGAAAACAGGATTTCCATCGGATTTCAACGTAGATCGAGGCTAACGAGCCGGAACGACGCCAAGGCAACCAAAACGATATCAAATACATTTATTTTGTACCATTAAGAGTCGACATTACGTCGCAAATAAAACTAAGGAAGGCAGTGAAACCATAAAATAACACAGAGTTCTTATTTATTCGCAAATACTGTAACATACAAATTTGTTGCACGACTCCACTTAAACCGACCAAGTTAGCCCGGTGGTCTAAGGGTCGTTACAACTGGCGCCCAACTTGCAGGGTTTTGCGAATAAGAAATCAGAGTAGATTAAAAATGGTTAGGATATACAACATATATACATACATATCCTGGATATACAACAGCAAGAAAGAGGAACTTGTTCAATATGGAGTGGAATTTGGAGTACAGCTTACCAGCACAATGGAGGCCATGAGAAAAGAGTTCGGCGAGTGGACTAAACGATGACGTCTTTCTCATGCTGGGCGGCTGTCACATTAGCCCGAAAGCATTCCCGCACATCCCCAGGCAAAGACCCAACCAACACCCCACGGGAGGATGAAACTAACACGGAAATGGGTAGAACGGAGGCGGCCATAGCAACTATGGACTGATCGGCCAATAAAACATAGATACTTCCCGAAAAATCCAAGAATGCAGGAAGAAATCAAAAAACACATTGACGAATTGCTGGCAAAAGGTTGTATCGAAGAGTCGAATAGTCCACACAGTGTGCCAATAGTCAAGGTGAGGAAGAAGACGGGCAAGTGGACTTTCGACGATGCATACCCGTTGCCCAGGGTGCACCATATATTCGACCAGCTGAGGGAAGCACATTATATAACCAGTCTGGATCTAAAGGATGGATACTGGCAAATCCCAATGGAGAAATCAAGTAGACCATTAACAGCTTTCACCGTCCCTGGCAGAGGACTTTTTCAGTGGAAGGTGAAGCCCTTTAGACTCCATTCGGCACCGGCAACTGTTCAAAGAGCTTTAGACAGAGTATTTGGTTTGCATACTTGAATGACATAATTGTCATCGGAAAGACACCCGAAGAACACATGGCAAACCTAAGAGAGGTATTTAGAGTTAAGATACCTGGAAGACAAGGTAACAGAACATGGCACTTGCACGGATCCGGGCATGGGGATGACGATAGCAGAATTGAAGCCTCCAACAAATACCAAGGAGCTAAGACCATACTTGGGAATGACTTCATGATACAGGAGATTCGTTAACGATTTCGCAAATACAGTCCAACACACTTCTGAAGAAAGGCGAAAAATTCGTATGGACGGAGGATCACCATCGAGACAATCAGGGAAAAACTAACGAAAGCACTAGTTCTATCGTGTCCAGATTTCGACAAGCAGTTTACACTTCAAACGAACGTCATTAACTATGGACTGGGAGCCATCCTCACGTAAGTTTCAGACGAGTGTGAGCGAGTTATCGCATATGCCAGCAGGACTCTCAACGGCGCGGCGCCGAGAAAAATTATTCGGTAACGGACAAGGAGTGTCTGGCAAGCTGGAAGATAAGATTTGAAATTTTTTTTTGGATAATAATGCAAAACACGCAGAAATAATTAAAAAACAATCGCCTTAAATTTAAAAACACATTTGGAAAATGTTCGATCAGCCAGAATGCATTACACCTAAGCCCAGTACTGGTCTGCCACAGAAATTTCTAGAGATTTTGACTCAAGATGATTTGTAAATCTCTCAACCCAAATCGAGGGTAACACAGAACTTTGTTGGATTACAACTTTCGGAGATTCTTCTTATTCTTATTTTTTTCTTTGTTTTCAAAACCGATCAAGGCTTGCCAGGTGCAGATCAACTTTGTTTTTTTTTGGATGGGACCACTATATCATAGTTTTAGTATGAAAAACTTTTTTGTTTTCTGAGATATTTCAACCAATTTTACATAATATGCATTAATATAAAATCCTGGTCAAAAATGGTTCAAATCGGACCACTATATCATAAAGCTGCCATAGGAACGATCAACAAAAAATTAAGTTTTTGTATGAACAACTCTTTTGTTTATTAATATATCTCAACCGATTTGACAGAATATGCATTTATGCTAGTATTTTACATTCTGCCAAACTTTGGTTAAAATCGGACCACTATATTATATTATATAACTGTCATTGGAACAATCAGTTGAAAAATTTAATACAGCGCTCTTCCAGGGCATCAAGTCGTCGGCGTGCCGAACAGCATCTATGTGCCTGGGCTCAGGGTATCTGACAGTCGCGTACACTCGACTGTAGCCACCCATCTCCGCGAGCGATGCGATCAGGGGGCGGAACCCTCTTGTAACTACTATTTTGGCTGTTTTTTTTAATTTGCGAAGAACAAACCCCCTCTTTTTGCTGTAAGCATTTACACATAAACAATGTGCTGCTCAAACATTATTTAATATTCACTATAATGTCCAGTGCTTAGGACAGTAAGTCTATAAAATCACATAAAAAAACCTCTACACTTGTATTCCGCACTTTGCGCAAAAATGTTCAGCTTCTTTATATCAAAAAATAACTTTTTACTCAGTGCCGAATACAATTTTTATTTTTAAAGTTTTATGCTAAATTTACTATTTTTCGTCACAACATTGGATATAAGAAATTTTGAGGTTAGAATACGCTTTTGTCACTAGAATTTTACCTCGTGTAGAGGTTTTTTTTATGTGATATCAGAAAGTTTTGCAATTGCTTATGCTGTTGACATTGAAACTTTCCAAAAGGTGCAAGTGTTTTTAGAAATATACCTCAGTACCATGACCAAGAGACGATCGCATGTAACTTGCCAATTATAAAATCAGAGCACATAGTTTCCACCCCTGATCTTTGCTGAGCGCCGCCCGACATTGGTCAGGAACACTGTAGCGCCATTTCCAGTCGTCACCCTCGAGGAGTGTTCAGTACTTACACTTGGTATTTGACCGATTATTCCTATGGCAGCTATGTATATGATATAGTGAACCAATTTGAACCAAATTTGATCAGCTATATGATATAGTGGACCGATTTTAGTCAAATTTGGACATAATGTATAAGACCAACTTAAATGCATATTCTGTCAAATTGGTTGAGATATCTTGAGAAACAATAAGTTTTTCGTACCAAAGCTTGATTTTCTACTTAGTATAGTAAATACATGTAAAATGTATATATTCAGTTAACAGGTCATATCTTTCAAAGCTCATGGCTGAAAGATATGTGTCATATATCAAAGTCCCGAAATATAATAAAAATCGTTAGAGCCGTTTTCGAATAAATCGCTAAATTGTAAATTGGCATAATGTGTAAAAAAATCTTTTTTCACCTGTATCATTTTACCTGAGCACTTTGCCTTTCTAACGACGTATATAACACATCTGTAGCTTCTTTGGATAGGTGTTTAAAATGTATCGGGTTTTAGCTATTTCCCGCTTGACTAGCTATTTCCCGCTAAAGTCGTACAACAAAATTTTCTAGATTACTGATAAGAAATAATTCCTCATCATTAAGATTTTTTAGCGCTTTGATACAAACAAACAAACAGACAAACTGATTTTTCATTTTATTTCGAAAGGTCATCAAAAATTTCAATTTAATATATCTTTTGAGCCAAATGTCGGATTGGAATCATCGAGGTATCATGCGACGTGTATTTTTAATAGGAATTTTTAAAAGTTATAAAATTTGACCAAAAACTCCAGCGGCCCCACTAGCTGCAATCATTAAAATTTTGCCCCTCCCACTTACACCCACTTATCTCGAGAATCAGTTGAGTAACCAAAAGTCTTAGTATGTACTTTTGTTAGTTTAAGTCATACCTTTCGATCGGTTTTTAACTCAATCCGATCGGACAGTCATAGCAAATTTTCGTGTATATATTGCTAGTCGCCTTTCGCACCCTTCGTGCTGCTTTCGTCACTAGCGCGGACTGCCGTCCGCAGTGATAGTCGCCTTTTGCACACTTCGTGCTGCTTTCGTTAAAAGCGCGGACTGCCGTCCGCAGTGATTAAACATCTAATTTGGTATATTCAATTGGATCAAGAAAGCGCAATTAAAACTACATATTGAAGACTCTGAATCATTTTTAATTGATTCCAAAACTAGGTGACGTCTCTCAATCGGGTCCGTCTTGCACGTCACCAGCAAATGGCATAATGCACTAGAGATTTTGTATAATTAAAGATAATAAATTAAAACATTTGTAATATTGATATGTGTTTATACAGATATAATAGAAATTTAACGATGTTTCCAAAACAGTAACACTTTTATGCATACTAAATTTTATATTGCTAAAATTGACCAAATCTTAGCCAAAACGTTAGAACTTTTAAAAATATCTCCGTGTAACCTTAAACATTCTAAAGTTGAATTTCGGTTTAGTATTCTTCTCGTTTGGATTTCTGTAGCATTCCTGTATAATTTGAAAAGGTGATCATTAGTATACATAACGAAAATTCATACTTCCTACAACAATAACAAAATGCTCCATTATGTTGGGCTTACATTGAGGCACACTGCGGCACTACATTCTGTGCCACTTTTTGCCAGCTTGTGACGCATAAACTGTGCGTCACAGCGCTGTGGCAAGCCAAAATGATTGCCTTCAATGTGAACACTACTTGTAATTTTCACAGAGCGTCACAGCATTGTAATGTTCACAAAAAGTGAACATTGAACAAGCTCGTGAGCAATAAGCAAGTTCCACAAAATTAATATAAACAATCAATTGGCACGCTTCATCGTTCAACAAACAAAAAAAAACTGAATGTATATATTTCAGATTGTGGTTATTTCTGCGTTCTCTACACAACTCCGCAAGCGTCCCTTCATTCTTTTGAGTCTAATTACCGTTGTTTATCCAAAAGTATCCAAGCAATATAACCTATTGCCCTTTTAGAGGATTAATTATTTGTGCATTCATTTAAAAATTAAAAAATATACCCGAAACACACAAAAATGCATTCAAAAATAAAAGAATTGTACAAAAGCATTAAGAAAGTATGCGGTACCGAATGACACTGGTGTTCACATTGAAAGTGGCACATTTTTGTGCCACTTGATTTTGATGGCACAGCTTTTGTGTTCACATTGCGCCGTTCCACTGTGACAGTCAAATGTGATGATCTGTGCTCCAATGTAAACCCAAGATAAGAAACACGTTCTTGTTTGGTACTACTTTAAATTCGAATTTTTAAAAATGAATCGTGATATACAAATACAAAAAATACAAATTATTCGAATTATTTATAACTAGTTTTAAGTGATAATTCCAAATCAAAAATGTTTTTCAAATTTAATTTTAAATTAATAAATTGTTAAATCAAAGACCCATTTTGTTTCTTCTTTTTATGATTTCCTCATCTGTAGACTCTCACTTCATGAGAGCTCGAAATTGTTTTTCCAATGAGTCATTCCAAGACCGATTTGTGTGTCTCGAGATAGCTTCATTTTTTGCTGTCATTTGAGTGAGGGGATTGTTTTGAAACTTTGTGTTGACACTTATTTGCAAGCTCTGCTTATTTGCTCGTTTTCGTATTATTTGATTGTATGCATGTATTTAATATCACTGCGGACGGCAGTCCGCGCTAGTGACGAAAGCACCACGAAGTGTGCAAAGACACGAAGAATGGAAAACTTGCTGCGACTGTCCGATCAGGTCGAGTTATATTCCGATCGAAAGGTATGACGTTAACTAACAAAAGATGTCGTAAGATATGGGGGTGTAAGTGGGAGGCAAAATTTTAATGATTGTAGCTAGTGGGGCCGTTGGAGCCTTTTGGTTACATTATATAATTTTTCAAAATTCTTATTAAAAATAGCCGTCGAATGGTACCTCGATCTTTCCAATCCGACATTTGGCTCAAATATATAATATATTAATTTGAAATTTTTAATGGCCTTCTCAAAATGATATGAAAATTCAGTTTGCCTGTATGTATGTTTGTATCAAAGCGCTAAAAAAGCTTCGATTTTAAAATGAGGAATTGTTTCTTATCAGAAAACTAGAAACTTTTGTTCTTCGACTTTAGTGGGAAATAGCTAGTTTAGCGGGAAATAGCTAAAACTCGTTAAATTTAAAACACCCATCCAAAGAAGCTACAGATGAGTTCTATATGTCGTTACAAAGCTATTTTTGAGGGCTTTTATTTACTTATTTACATTTTGGCGATTTTACTCACTGTGTAATTGGATATCAGAAATTAAGGGGCTAAAATACGCTTTCGTCACTAGACTTTTACATCGTGTAGAGGTCTTATTATGTGATTATATTTATACCATGAGCCCATTAAAAATGGGCAAAAAAGGGTATATTGTGTTAAGCAGAATGTATGTAACAGACAAAAGGAGGCGTTGCAGACGTCGTTCTCAGCGACTATAAGAGCTAGAAACTTCAAACTTGTCATGTAGGTTCCTGTATACCGTACGCAGATCAAGTTTGTTTTTACTTTTGGATCGGCCACTATATCATATAGCTGCCATAGAAATTATGGGTCAGTATGAATAACTTTTTCTTTTATTAAGATATCTCGACCAATCTGGCATTTAAGTTGGTCTCATACTTTTTGAACACATTTGATTCAAATCGGTTACCTATATCATGTAGTTGACATTGGAACAATCAGTCAAAAATTTAATAGAGCGCTCTTCAAGGGCATCAAATATTTGGCGAGCAGAACAGAATCTAAATATCTGGTTTTCATTTATTTTTGTTTACACCAGCTTTGTAAGAAAATACAAAAAACGTGATCGGCAAAATTTTTAAAATTTGTCATTATATATTAGTTCACATTATTTATTCCCCTAACATAATAATAAAAATATTCTAGAATATCAATGCTTTTCATTGGATTGATTTAGTCTAATTGTACATACCTTAGTCCAGTTAAGGGGTACAAAAAATACCCAGTAAAAAGAGATTATTAATAGACTCAACAAACTTATTATTATAAAACAATTGAATTGAAATTGTGAAATTATCATTATCCATTGATCATATTTTATTAATGATTTAAATTTGAGCAACACTAACGAAAAGGCATTCTGCAGAACATGCATTTTCTTTTAATATTTTGAATCACAAAAAATTAAGGTTAAGTAGCTTTTATGATACGTATTTCAATCGCTTTGTAGTTTTGTTTAAACCAATATACTTTTGCTTCTGTCTGTTTTTATACAAAAGTTAAGAACAATATGTATCGATGTAAGTCGATGATAACTGTAGGCTTTGAAATTGCCATTTGAAAGTATAATCCTAAATATTCGAAATGTCCATTGAATACAAATGAATAAATGGTTATTTAAATTAAACCAATTTGTATAGGGTTACTCGACTAAGTGACCCAAACTCAGAAAATATCGTGCTTATAAATACCTGAAGCATGTATGTACGAGGGTTGGCTGATAAGTTATCGTTAGTAGTAAAATACCACCTTTTGAATAAAATTATTATTGGTTGAATTGTGTTATCCAGGTGAGCACTTTATGTTTTAGTAAGTGGCGTCAAATAGACGAACAAAATACATGCAGAGTGGGAGGTACAAGCGAAATTTTGCAATAAGAAAATACCAGTGCCTAGAGTGCCAATCGCGAGCGAATCACTACGGACGGCAGTCCGCGTTAGTGACGAAAGCACCACGTAGTTTGCAAAAGTGACTAACAATATTATACTGGAAGAATGGAAAATTTGCAACGACTGTCTGATCAGATCGTGTTATATACCGTTCGAAAGGTATTGTCTTAACTTACAAAAGACTTTGATATCTCAACTGGTTCATGAGATATGGGGGTGTAAGGGGGTGGCACCTAATTTTAAATGATTGCAGCGGATGGAGCCGTTGGAGCCTTTCGTTATCATTTTTTTTATTTTAGTATTCTTATAAAAAAAACGCGTCGAATGATAGCTCAATCATCCCAATCCGACAACTGGTTGTGCGAGGTCACGATTCCTTAACCTAAAAATAACTTTTATGTGCAGTTCCAAATGCCAAGTTTTTTTTTTTAATAATTATTATATATTTAATATTGTTCGTCACAAGTTTTGATATCAGAAATTTTTGGGCATGGAAAGGGTTTCGTCACTAGACTTTTACTTCGTAAAGAAGTTTTTTTTGGTTTATAATAACAAAATACACGCAGAAACTCTGAGCGAGTTTCCCGTTAGTTTTGTTGCCATGAAGGCACAATCCCTCATAAAAACAGCAACAACATAGCATATGCTCGATATGCGTTGCGACGCACACTGGCATAAATCATCATGACGAAAACGTTCAAAAATGTAATATATGTTTTCGATAGAGCAATCTTTAAAGATTACGAATCCAAAAAGAATTTTTAAATCAGGTAAAAATTGTGGGCGGGCCAGCCCCGCAAAGTCGACCCATATTTCAGTGCTTGCACAAATGTGCAAATTTTGCATAAAATACAAACTTTGAAACACGCTTCGCTCGCGGAAAATAAAATTAGTTAATGTTAATAAAGTTTACTCAAAGTAACCTTTAGTGTGAGTTTGGTTGAGATTTCTTAAGAAACATAAAAAATGTTCATACTAAACGATAATTTGCACTAGATTGTTTCTATGGCAGCTATATGATGTAGTAATCCGAGTTTGACCATATTTGGTCAGAATGTAAGAGACAGTCCTAAACAAATAATCTGTAAGTTTGATTAAGATACAAAAATAACTTTTTTACAAAGTAAAAGTCAAGTGACGAAAGTCTTTCCCTGGCCAAACTTTTTTTTTTAAATTTATATATTAAATTAAACATTGTTCTTGGAATTGAAAATTGGATATCAGAAATTTTGGGACATGGAAAGGGTTTCGTCACTAGACTTTTACTTTGTCAAAAATTTTTTTTTGAAGATATCAGAAATTTTTGGAATTTTATATGCTTCTGACATTGTTAATTTTATTTAATCTTATCAATAAATGAAAATAAGCTGTAGGAAGACCCTAACAGTTTAATTCAATTAAACAAATTAAATTACTCATTGTCGGAAAACAAACTGTCTGGCAGCACTGGTTATATCTGCATAGCAAAAGCTAGTAGTTATATGTTCTTATGTTAATTTGCAAGAAATTATAACTGTCTGGCAATACTGGTTATTTCTGCAACGCACAACCTATCACATAAAGCTGCCTGCTACAATATTTTATTGCTGCTGCCATCTATCAACTCTAAGTAAAATGTATATCACTGCGGACGGCAGTCCGCGTTAGTGACGAAAGCACCACGTAGTGTGCAAAAGTGACTAACAATATTATACAGGAAGAATGGAAAATTTGCTACGAATGTCCGAACAGATCGAGTTATATACCGATCGAAAGGTATAGTCTTTACTTAGACTAAGACTTTGATATCTCAAATGGTTCATGAGATAGGGGGGTGTAAGTGGGTGGTGCAAAATTTTAAATGATTGCAGCGGATGGAGCCTTTGGAGATTTTCGGTAAAATAAGTTTTGTTTTTATTATTCTTATCAAAAATATGCTTCGAATGATGCCAAACTTATTGTCTTTTAATAATTTATGTATTAAATTTAATATCGTTCGCCACAAAATGGGATATCAGAAATTTTGGGGCAGGGAAACCCTTTCGTCACTAGACTTTTACTTTGTAAAGATGGTTTTTTTGTATACACTTAACAGGTAATATCTTGAGACAGCGAATTGTGACAGATATGTGTGATATACCAAAAAACGAGGAATTTTTTTGACTTTAACATATTGAAGTTTGATAATGGTCTAGCGTGTCAATTTGGCTTAAATCGCAAGAATGTGAGATAGAATACAGACATACAGACAACATAAGTGAAATTTTTTTTCATTTTTGAAAGTTCACTGAAAATTTCAAATTTGCTTATCATTTTAACCAGCTGATTGAGGTATCATTCGACGCGCATTTTTGATAATAATAATAAAAACAAAATTAAATGTACCGGAAGGCTCCAACGGCTCCATCCACTGCAACCATTTAAAATCTTGCACCACCCACTTACACCCCCATTTCTCATGAATCAGGTGAGATACCAAAACTCTTAGTATGCAATTTTCTAAGTTAAGACTATACCTTCCAATCGGTATATAACTCGATCTGCTCGGACAGTCGTAGCAAATTTTCCATTCTTCCTGTATAATATTGTTAGTCACTTATGCACACTACGTGGTGCTTTCGTCACTAACGCGGACTGCCGCGAACAGGGATTGCTAGTCGCCTTTTTCACATTTCGTGGTGCTTTCGTCACTAGCGCGGACTACCGTCCGCAGTGATATTAATTTATATGATATGATGAAATATCTCAGAAAACAAAAAGGTCATAATTAAACTTTATTTTCGACCGATCTTTCCTAGGACAGCTATATTTAAACCAACTTTGGTCAGTATATAGTTGACTAACTCAGATAGTTATGCGGTAAGATAGGCTGAGATATTTCGGAAAACATACAATTTTTTCATGCTAAAACTTGATATAGTTGACCGATTTCGACCAATTTCGGTCAGGATGTAAGAGACAGTCGCAAACAAACATTCTGTGAGTTTGGTTTGGATATCTTAAGAAACAAAAAAGTTTTTCATACTAAAGGTTAATACACATCCCATTATTCCTATGGCAGCTATATGATATAGTTATCCGACTTTGACCAAATTCGGTCAGGATGTTAGAGACAGTCCCAAACATATAATCTGTAAGCTTGGTTAAGATATCTTATGAAACAAAAAAGTTTTTCATAAAAAGCAATTCCATGACATCTGACCTCAGTTAAAGGTACTTAAAGGTGGGCTTTTGCAAAACGCCATCTTATTGCACGATGAACTTCTCATCTATGTTGTGTGAAAATTTCAGTTTTTTATTTTTAGCCGTTTGGCCTACACGTTGATGTGTCAGTGAGTCAGGACAAAGAGTTTTGTATACATATGTAGATATGGCAACTATATGATATAGTGACCCGATCTTCACCAAATTAGTTAGGTATGTAAAAAACAATACCAAATGTACAACTCGTGAGATATCTCAGGAAACAACCAAGTTGCTCATACTAAATCGATCCGACTTTTACAAAAGTTGGTTAATATATACAAGAGCATATCAAAATCAAATTCTGTGAGTTTGGTAAAGATTTTTTAAGCAAAAAAAAATTACATACTAAAGATAGACTTTAAGCCGATAGTTATTTTGATATATTGCCATATGATATATTGTTTCGATACTACATATTAATTGACTTTACTTAAAAACTTAAGCTCCAGAGTACATAAGTTTTTAAAATACAAATTAAAAAAATTAAGGTTTACCAAACATATAGTATTATGATTTTAAATAGAAAATGGATTAAAAATGTATAATAAGATTGAAAAGGTAAGTTAAATATATTTCACCCTGTAGCCGGATCCCCTATTTCAAAGCTTATGAAGTTTTCTATCAAATTTTTAAAATATCTTCATTGGTTTAGAAGATGATTTTTACACCGCTAAATGAGAAATGAAAGTGTTCATTTTGTTATAATTTATGTCTTCAAAAGTTGTGTTTGTTGTTGATGTTCTTGTGGTGCTCCCGATTTGATTTCTGATGGTGTAATTCATCAACTGGCCAGTTAATGTTTTCTTTTGGCAACAGTGTGTATTGAACAACTTTCACAACATTGCAAAAAGTTGTAATTTTAAATATCATACGGTAATTACTTTTCTTTTTTACACTAAAAATTAAACGATAAGATCAAAATATACTTCGACAATGATTGATTATAAAACTTGAATATGTTGTAGTCAATAAAATTCCGCACATATTTGTCAAAATTCGCGGTCGCAAGATATTACCTATCACTGCGGACGGCAGTCCGCGCTAGTGACGAAAGCAGCACGAAGTGTGCAAAAGGCGACTAGCAATATATACACGAAGAATGGGAAATCTGCCACGACTGTCCGATCAGATCGAGTTATATACCGATCGAAAGCTATGACGGTCAATAACAAAAGTGCATATTAAGACTTTTGGTAACTCACCTGGTTCGTAAGATATGAGGGTGTAAGTGGAAGGGGCAAAATTTAAATGATTGCAGTTAATGAGGCCGTTGGAGCCTTTTGGTTAAATCTTATTAAAAATACGGGTCGAATGGTACCTCGATCTTTTAAATCCGACAACTGGTTCAAAAGATATATTAATTTGAAATTTTTAATGGCCTTCTCAAAATGAGATGAAAAGTTTGTTTATCTGTTTGTTTGTTTGTATGAAAGCGCTAAAAAAGCTTAGATTTTATGATGAGGAATTGTTTCTTATCAAAAATCTAGAAATGTTTGTTCTACGATTTTAGCGGGAAATAGCTAGTTTAGCGGGAAATAGCTAAAACCCTATAATTTTGAAACACCCATAGTATCCGATCCAAAGAAGCTATAGATGTGTTCTATGTGTCGTTAGAAAAGTATTTTTGAGGGCTTTTGCTCTTCGGCACTGCGCATTAAAATTATTTTTAGGATTAATTATTAAAAAAAAAATTTGTCATTCGGCACAATGTGCAAAAAGGTCACGATTCCTTATGTTAGAGGTCTCGGTTCTAAGTTACAAAATCTCTATAAAAACTGTTTTTCTTTCGATTCTGACATTTTTGCATTCACTGAGACTTGGCTAAAGTCTAGCATCTCTAATAATGAGATAATATCATCGAATTATAACACCATCAGGCGTGAACGCCAAAACCGGAGTGCAGGTGGAGTTTTAATCTCTGTCAAATCCACCTTTCGAGCAGAAATTATAAATGTGTCTACACCTGACGACATTGAAATTGTTGCCGTAAAGGTTACTTTCTCGTCATGCACTTTATTTATCTCTTGCTCATATATACCCCATTCTTCTACAATTCAAATCTATATGCGACATTTCAGTCACATAAATGAAATTTCTAAACTTGTGCGTGACAATGATATATTTGTTGTTGTCGGTGACTTTAACCTGCCACATATCTCCTGGTAAATTTTTAATGACTTAAATTATTTAGTTCCATAAGCTCAGCATGAGTTTTTAGATGGTTTAATTGATTTGCCCCTTTTTTAAATCAATTCAACATCGAAAAATCTGAATAGGTTGCTTGATCTTATTTTTGTCAGTGATTTGTCTAGTGCGATTGTCACTAGAACTTCCCCTGTGATTGAGCCCGAAGATTCTTACAATCCCACTCTCGAACTTTTACTTTCTATTTTTAATACTAACCATTTACCTTCTTCAGTCAATTTCCACCGTTGTTTTCGCAAGGGATATTTCACTTTGCTTAATCAACTGATTCTTTCAACTGATTGGTCTATTCTGTATTACCCGAATGATATTAACATAGCTGCCTCTTTTTTCTACGACACGTAAAATTCACTTCTTGATGTCTGTATCCCTAATAGTGTCGTTAAGTCTGTTTTATTTAAAACTCCTTGGCTTACACCAAGATTATCTAATCTAAAAAATATACATATAATCTAAATATTTTAAAATGTTTAAGTTGAGCGGATCCAATTTAGACTTCTTAATTTATTCTAAGGCTAAAGCTAATTTTACTCTTCTTAATTCTTAGTGCTATGATAATTATCTTATTTGTTGCAAGAATCTATTTAGGCGGGTCCCTAAACAATTCTATTCCTTCGTTAACTCTAAACGTAGATCTTCCTCCTTATCTAAATCTTTTTTTTCTCTAATACTAATATGGTTAACGATGACTTAATTGCTTCAGATCTTTTTGCAGATTTTTTCCAATCTACATATTCCTCTTTTTCGCCCACTAATATCTCCTCCCATCATATAATTTCTTCATCCAATTCTAATACTTTACCTTATATAACCGATAGCAGTATTTGTTCTTCTATTAAAACTCTTAAATTTTCTTACTCTTCAGGACCTAACAACATTCCTAGCTGTGTGTTGAAAGAGTGCTGTTTTTCTCTTATAAAACCTTTACAAACCCTTTTTAATCTATCTTTAAAATTAACTGTTTTATTATCCCACTGCATTAAAAGGGGTCGGATATATCTAATTACAGGGAAATTGCCAAATTATCAGCAATTCCTAATCTTTTTGAAAAGCTCATTACATCTACTTTGCAGCATCTCTGCAAGTCGATTATCTGCCCATCTCAACATGGTTTCGTTAAGACTCGACCAATTTACTAGAGTTTGCTTCTTTAGTAAATGAGGCTTTACTCAATAAAATGCAAACTGATGTCATTTACACTGACTTTAGTAAAGCATTTGACTCTGTTAATCATAACCTTTTTCTTCTAAAGTTTGACCGAATAGGTTTCTCCCCTTCATTTCTTTTTTTAGGACCCAATGAGTATAGCTTAGATCAGCCATCTCGAAATCCGTCCTTGTCACTTCTGGAGTACCTCAAGGTAGTCATTTAGGCCCCTTATTTTTCGATCTTTTTATTAATGACCTTCCCTTGGCTTTAGCCCATTGTCACATACTTATGTATGCCGATGACGTGAAACTTATTTTATCATATAGGAAGCCTGCTAATTATAAGCTCCTGCAAGATGACTTAAACTCAATGCTGGTGCATAGCTAATCACTTGAACCGAGACTTTTCTAAAAGCCTGTTTATGACTTTTAATAGGAGGAGTATAAGGAGTACTTATTTAGGAGCTTATTCGATCGATAATGTACCTTTGCAACGTATATCGACAGTCGAAGACCTTGGCGTCCTTTTTGATAATAAATTAAGTTTCACTCTTCATATCTCTAGTATAGTAAATAAATCTAAGGCCACTCTTACTTTTATAAAGCGTTGGTCTAATGGTCTAAATTTAATGATCCTCATGTCACAAAACTTTTATACACTTCCTTGGTCCGCCCAATTCTTGAATATTGTTCATGTGTCTGGAATCCCCAACACAAACTTTATCAAGACCAAATTGAGTCTGTGCAGAAGCAATTTCTATTTTTTGCACTTCGGAGTTAAGATTGGAATCCCAATCTCCATTTACCACCATACTCTAATAGACTTCTGCTTCTCAATCTTCCGTCCCTTACCCACCGTAGGACAGTCCTTGGGGTTATTTTTCTCCATAAGTTGATTATCGGCGATATTAACTTCCCATCGCTATTAGAACGTCTTAGCTTCAATGTCCCCTTGAGGGCGACTAGGAACTTCTACCCTTTTATTTTTCTATATGTACTACAGACTACGCTTTGCACAATCGTTTTCGGGTTTTATGCGTTAATTATAATGAACTTTATCATTTAATTTCAACCAATCTCTCTCTCCCTCTTATTAAAGCTTCTCTTTTTATTACCTCAGGTAAATCTCTGATCTCATTGGGTTGTGAGATGGACTTTAGCATTGCTAAAACCTCGCCCTTCAGATCAAAGATCTATCGTGTTTTGGCTTTTTAATTATTTTATATTTTCAGTTGATTGGGTTTTTCTGGGTTTTCCCCAATCCTTGAAACAAATGTTGGACCAATTACTAATATTGTATACCCCAGGCTTAATCATATTTTTCGTTTCAGTTTTTAATTTAAATGTATTATTTTTAATTAATTTTTAATATAATTTTTATTTAATTTCTATTTTAATTTTTTTTGCACTTAATTTTCTTTTAATTAGCTTTTAGTCGTGAATAAATAAATAAAATAAAAATAAAATTATACCTAAAAATATCTTTTATGAGCAGTTCCGAATGCCAATTTTTTTATTTTTATTAATTACTATAATAAATTTAATATTGTTCGTCACAAGATTGGATATCAGAAATTTTGGGGCATGGAAAGGGTTTCGTCACTAGACTTTTACTTCGTAAAGAAGTTTTTTTTGGTTTATAATAACAAAATACACGCAGAAACTCTGAGCGAGTTTCCCGTTAGTTTTGTTGCCATGAAGGCACAATCCCTCATAAAAACAGCAACAACATAGCAAATGCTCGATATGCGTTTCGACGCACACTGGCATAAATCATCATGACGAAAACGTTCAAAAATGTAATATATGTTTTCGATAGAGCAATCTTTAAAGATTACGATTCAAAAAAGGATTTTGAAATCAGTTAAAAATTGTGGGCGGGCCAGCCCCGCAAAGGCGACCCATATTTCAGTGCTTGCACAAATGTGCAAATTTTGCATAAAATACAAACTTCGAAACTGAATTATAGACAAGTTATAAAAACCTGCTCGTTTATTTTTTTTATAATAATTTATATATTAAATTTAATATTGTTCGTCACAAGTTTTTTTTGGAAGGATTCAGAAATTTTTGGAATTTCATATGCTTCTGAGATTGTAACTTTGATATAAAATTATTGAAATAATTTCTTACTTCGACTAAAAAAATAAATAAGGCAGCTATATGGTATAGTAAACCGATTTTAAACAAATTTGGTCAACATTTGATGTTATTATGCATTTTTTAATTCATTTTTCAATAAGAGTACTGCAACAAGCAATTTTGCAATTTATTAGATGATGGCTCAACAGGTTGAGGGTTCAAATCCCGGCTGTGTCAACTTCTTTTTTAAATTCAGCTGATTTTAGCTATTTGTCGTGATCATAATCCAGCATGTTCATATTTATTAATGCTAATCTAGAAAATTCTTTTGTTTTGGCTCGTGCTTACATATGTATGTGTGTGTGTGCTTAACCGATCTTGGAAATACACATATTGTTGTCTCGCTCTCTCTAACACATATGTCTATTCGACTTTACATTGATTATTTGATGTTTTTAAATATTATATAAAACCCTACGACGAATCAATGCTTAACTAAAATATAAATTAATTTTCACCAGTCTTTGCTTTTTTCATACCAAGTACGGGGTCTCCGACAGTCGAGTATGATCGACGAAGCGAGCCGGGGGTAGGCGAGCGAAGCGAGCAGGTGGCGGAGCCCCCTTGTATTAAATAGGCACGGCACCGCCCATGTCCATCTCTAGGCAGCTGTATGATATAGTAGATCGATTTTAACCAGGATTTATAAGACCACCTTAAATGAATATTCTGTCAAATTGGTCGAGATATCTTGAGAAACAAAAAAGTTTTTCGTACTAAAACTTGATTTTTTTCCGATCATTAATATGGTAGCTATATGATATAGTGGACCGATTTTAGTCAAATTTGGACATAATGTATAAGACCAACTTAAATGCATATTCTGTCAAATTGGTTGAGATATCTTGAGAAACAAAAAGTTTTTCGTACCAAAGCTTGATTTTCTAATTAGTATGGTAGAAATGGTACATAGTAAAATGTATATGTTCAGTTAACAGGTAATATCTTCCAAACCTTTTCGCTTAAAGATATGTGTCATATATCAAAAGACGCGAAATTATACGTTTTACAACATATTGAAATTAAATTAATCGTTGGAGCCCTTTTCTAATAAATCGCCAAAATGTCAGCTAAAAAAGCTGTACAATTTTACCTGAGCCCTTTGTAAGCACGTCTAAAAGCCCTTAAAAATACCTTTCGAACGACATATAGAACACATCTGTAGCTTCTTCGGATTGGAAACTATGGGTGTTTCAAAATTATCGGGTTTTAGCTATTTCCCTGTAAACTAGCTATTTCCCGCTAAAGTCGTAGAACAAACATTTCTAGATTTCCGATAAGGAATATTTCCTCATCAAAAGATTTAAGCTTTTTTAACGCTTTGATGCAAGCAAACCAACGAACAACATTGGTGACTTTTTTTTTTCATTTTGGAAAGTTCACTGAAAATTTCAAAATAGCTTATCTTTTGAACCAGTTGTCGGATTGGGACGATTGGGGCATCATTCGAAGCGTATTTTTGATAAGAATTAAACCAAACTACTTTTACCGGCTCCATCCACTGCAATCATTTAAAATTTTGCACCACCCACTTACACCCCCCTATATCATGAACCATTTGAGATATCAAAGTCTTAGTATGCATTTTTCTAAGTTAAGACTATACTATAAGACTATATAGCTCGATCTGCTCGGACATTCGTAGCAAATTTTTCATTCTTCCTGTATAATATTGTTAGTCACTTTTGCACACTACGTGGTGCTTTCGTCACTAACGCGGACTGCCGTCGGCAGTGATGTGTATTTTCAAGTTCTGTTAAGCACACACACACATACATATGTAAACACGAGCCAAAGCAAGAGAAGTTTCTAGATTGGCATTCATAAATATAAACATGCTAGATTATGAACCCGACAAATATCTAAAATTAGCTGAATTAAAAAAAAAAGTTGGCCATATTCCTGCTTTTGTCGTCTTATATATTGCAATATTGTTTGTTGCAGTACTCTTATTGAAAAATTAATTAAAAAATGTATTTTAACATCAAATGTTAATGTATATGTTAATATAACATTAATAAGACATATAACATTAATAAATAAAAAACCATCAGCCCGAGGCAATACTCGAACCTGCGACCTGCGTGATAGCATAAAAATTGTTGAATTCATCAGCTTAGTACAATACTCCACAGGAGCCCTCTAACGCTCAACTGCCAAATTTCTGCTTTGTTAGCAGCATTTTCCTGCTATTAAATTATGATTACTGCCAACCCTCACACAATTAAACAGCTTAAATTATTATTTTAATATATCTTCGCTATTTACCGTCGCTATTCACGCTTCATCTATGCAAAATCGGGAGATTCTGGTTTTTCAATTGTTCTTGTAATTTAGATATAAAATTTTTAATTTGGATTTTGAGGCTTTAAAGGGGGCGTGACAAAATTGTAAAACAAACTTGATCTGCTTGCAATATAGATAAATCTACATACCAAGTTTGGTGTCTCTAGCTCTTATAGACTCTGAGATCTCGATTTTCATACAGACAGACAGACGGTCATGGCTGTATATACTATATGGAGTCTGCCACGCCTCCTTCTGCCTGTTAGTCACATTTTTTTTGAAACAAAATGTACGTTCTCTGCTAATCAGCAGAGTGAAAAAAGAACTTGTGGTTATGTTGATGATTTTATTTCAAGTGTTTTAACATTTTCATGTCAAAGTACAATATCGAGTTTGTGATACAATGGCAATGAAATGATAGAGCTAATGCTCTCTTCATGAGGGCGCTCAGCTGTTAGTTTACAGTGGTGACTTAATTAATAATATAGTGAAATTACGTTTGAAAAGTATAAGCGCAAACATACTCCGCCCGTTGAAAGGACGAAGTAGCTTTCAATAATGTTTTTGAATGGGAAGTGGTGCATTCTTGCAGATAGGACGTCGTATTAAGCCTCTTGCGGTCTAGATATCGACTACTCGAACCTTTGCACCCTTACCAGTACAGGTGCTCGAAATACGTCCTAACGGCCAGTGCTGCGGCGGGCTGTTATCCTCGTGGATGAGACTAGTTGGCCCTGTTCGATGTTCGCTTCTGGAGTAAGCCACTTGGAGTAAGCCCGTGCTTGCAGAGCGTGTAGATAATCGCGGCGCCACAGCTCCCAAAATCGATGCTTGATATATGTGATTCGTTGCCAACGAGTCAAGTATGATAGTTTGCTGTCATCTATAACTGGCTCTGGGAGGGCTTTTAGAGATGTTCCGATCAAGAAATGCGCTGGTGTGAGTGCTTCTCCGTCATTCGGGTCTTCGTTCAGTGGAGCAATAGGGCGAGAATTGAGGATTGACTCGGCTTCAATTGCGATGGTCTGTAGCTCTTCATATGTCAGTCCCGTGGTTGACATATTTTTCGATGAGAAGATTCTTCATTGACTTAACTGCCGCCTCCCACAGTCCACCAAAATGTGGAGCACATGCCCCTGTAAAATTTGTTGCGTTGTCACAGTAAATGCGATGTGGACTGCCTCTGCGTGCGATAAAACGTTTTAGTGAGAGTATGAATGTATTTGTCGAAAGATCAGAGAGAAGCTCTTTGTGTACCGCTTTCGTTGAAAAGCAAACAAAAACTGCCAGTTATGTTTTCTATGGCACCTTACTGCGAATGCGGTAGGACGTTGAGAACGGCCCACATAGGTCTATTCCGGTTGCAGAGAATGGCTTCGTCATCACCAGTCGATCTGCTGGAAGAGCTCCCATGATTTGTTGACCTTTGCAGGTGCTCGACGAATTTCCATGTAAACTCATGATCACTCTTGAGCAATAAGGGAAACCTTGCATCCACCGATATAGGTGCGTTGGCTAGACGTCCTCCAACTCGAATGACTGGCAGCGTTTGATTGGACCCTTGGGCTCTGGTCAAAAATGGTGTTAGCTTTTGCAGCTCTGGCTTTAGCGCTTGATTTGATTGAAGTTTCTTCATCTCCTGTACAAATGATGCCCTTTGTATAGAGAAACCGATGTGTAGAAACGCCTGCTGCAATTCTGTTGATGATATATGCATCACCTTGTCAGACGTTAAATCAGCATTTGCAGGAATCTTGTTGAATGCGCGTAACACGTACGCCGAGACGCGTAGAATGCGACGATAAGATCCAATCTTCTTTACTATGTGTTCATCGACGTTTTCCTCAGTGCCAGTATTGCTGCTCTTCAATACTACAGCCTTGCGTTCTTCTAGTTCTTTATCTGCAAATTGATTACTTGCCGTGGTTTGAGGCCACTCTGATGCTTCCAACTTCAGGAATGATGGTCCAGTGAACCAGATTGTCATTGGCAGATCACTATCTGAACATCCAAGTGAGACAATGTCTGCAGGGTTGTCTTTTCCGGGAACGTGACGCCACATTGCATTTCCTGATAAGTTCTGAAGCTCCGCTACGAGATTTGCGACAAAGCAAGTTAGTTTTGAGGAGTGCATTGTCAACCAATGCAATACTGTCTTGGAATCTGTCCAAAAGAAAATTGTATTAGTACATGCTTCAAACTTATCTTACATCGTATGATCACCGGGCTCTGCAATCCGAGCATGTCATACAGGTGTGCTACAATCGAAACGACCTGTTCTCAGCTCCAGTTAAGAGGTCGTCGACGTACATCTCCTCCAGCAAAGCGCGAGTTCCCAATGGGAACTCGTGCTGGTAATGTTCTGCAATGAATTTGAGGCTTCGAATAGCCAGATATGGTGCGCATGCCATTCCATAAGTTACCGTATTTAACTGAAAAACATCGAACGGCTTGTCTGAGGATGATCCCCAAAGTATTAGCTGGTGACATCGGTCTTCTGGGTTGACAACAAATTGCCTGAACTCTTTGAGATGTCCGCCGTAAGTGCATGCCTGTGTAGTCGCAATGCCAGTAATGTTAATATAAGATTCGGTTGAATGGTAGGTCCAACCAACATGATTTCATTTAGTGAGACGTTGTTTGACGTCTTAGCTAATGCGTCAAAGACCACGCGTAGCTTTGTTGTTGTACTCTCTGGTCGCATTACGCAATGGTGCGGGATTACATAGTGCGGCTTAGAAACATCAATGTGAAGAATTGGTTCCATGTGATTCAGTGCTAGATACTCATCCATAAATTGAGTATACATATCCTTGAGTAATGGCTGGCGTTGCAACCTCCGTTCGAGTTGTGAAAATCGATTTTTAGCATTCTCCATTGATTTTCCAAGTCTCTCCAGTGGATTTTTAAATGGCAAGCGCACCTGCACTCGTCCAGACTCCACAAATTTGGTGTGTGCTACGAAGTGCTCCTCGCACGCTTGTTCCTCTGGCGTATAGATCTGTTGTTGGTTGCAAAAATCTTCGATTTCCCAAAATTGCCGTAGCGTGTCATCTAAATTGTGAGAACTTGCCCGCTTTCACGTAAAAACCAGATCCCTTGTGCGTGGCGGCTCATCAATTTTTCCACCAACTACCCAACCGAGAGGTGTGTTGAGTAAACATGGTAGAGTAGCCCCTAAGGAGTTTTTTCCTTCTGAAAGTAAGGTCTATCTTATTAGGTTTGAAAAATAGCGGATCAGTTAATTCAATGCCTGTGGGAATTGTCCATCCTGATGTGTCTACAGCGTGCTCTGGCTGTCTTAGTGAAATTGTCTTGGTGACAGCAAATTGAAGAGACTACTCCATTGATGTGACTCTTGACTTGATGGTAGTCGACACTGAATACCTCAATTTTGCGCGAGCATACGCGATGCCTGAGATTTCAAATTGTTGTCGCTGAAACTGCAGCTGGAGACGCTTTGCCATTTCCTCTGTGATAAAGTTTATTTCGGATCCAGAATCTAGTAGCGCTCGAGCAGGCTGAAATGTGCCATACTTATCCATTATAAGGATCGCTGCTGTAGGAATTAGTGCTCGTTTGGACTGCCGAGCTGGCAGCGACACGACGCACTGTGGGACAATTAGAGCGTAAAGTGTCGTAAGCCCCCTTTTGGTAATTGTCTAGTACGTGCACGACCTCGACAAAAATTATGAAAAAAAACCCTAGATAGACGGCGAATTATCATGAATTATCGTATAAGAATTTTGTCCCGGTCTCCCGCGGTTTCTTTTTAAATGCATTTTAAAGTTCAACGAAAAATACAAAAAAAATCAAAGCAGGCCTTTCAAAATTAGTTAAAATGTATAGGTTTTCTATTACAGTTTCAATGAAAAAAAAAAAACAAAGCAGGCTATTCAAAGTTAGTTAAAATGTACATGAGTTTTATGGGAAAAATTGCATTTGATTTTGATCAATTTTTCTGTAAGGTTCTAATTTGTTTAATTTCAAATAAAAATTTATTCGATATGTCGTGCGCAGATAAAAAAAATGGTAAAATTCTGTTTTATACCGAACATCTCCAAATCGAATAAAAAAAACTCAAATAGAGGCCGATTTATCATGAATTTAGAGCCAAAAATTAGTTGGGGGTCTCAACTAGTTTTTAGACCCCGTACTTAAAAAAAGTACAGGGGTCTATTAAGTTTGTTTCAAAAAAAAATGTGCGTAACAGGCAGAAGGAGGCGTGGCAGACCCTATAAAGTATATATATTCTTGATCAGCATCAACAGCCGAGTCGATATAGCCATGTCCGTCTGTCCGTCTGTGTGAGCGCCTAGATCTCAGAGACTATAAGGGATAGAGCAACCAAATTTGGTACACAGACTTCTATAAGCCCCACGCAGATCAAGTTTGTTTTAAATTTTCGATCGGACCACTATATCATATAGCTGCCATATGAACGATCGGTCGAAAATCAAGTTGTAGTACGAAAAACTTTTTTGTTTTCCGAGATATCTCAACCAATTTGACAGGATATGTATTTAAGTTGGTTTTATACATCTTGACCAAAATTGATTCAAATCGGTCCACTATATCATATAGCTGCCATAGAACCGATTTGTCGAATTTCAAGTTTTAGTATGAAAAACTTTTTTGTTTTCTGAAATATCGCGACCAAACTGACAGAATATGCATTATAGTTCGTCCTTTACACCCTAACCAAAAGTGGTTAAGATCGGTCCACTATATCATATAGCTGCAATAGAACCGATTTGTCGAATATCCAGTTTTAGTATGAACTTTTTTGTTTATTACGATATCTTAACCGATTTTACAGAATATGCATTTAAGTTGGTATTATACATCCTGACCAAAATTGGTTAAGATCGGTCTACTATATCATATATCTGCCATAGAAAGAATTGGTCGATAATTAAGGATTAGGGTGAAAATTATTGTTGTTTCTGGAGATTTGTCAATCTGGAGAGTTTCTGCATTTTCTGCAGTTTCTGTCAATCACTCGCTGATTATGAATTTTATTTTGTCTTATACGTCCTGAATGAATTTGGTCTTAATAGGTTCACTATATCATATAGTGGTCATTGTAACAATCAGGGCGGATGCCCTTTTCTATATTTTAGGAATATTCAATATAAAATAAATGTTTTGTCGAATATTTTTTCGGGTAGTTATTACATTAAAGTACTTTTATGGGGTTAACTTTGTTTTCAGTTATCATTATAAACTTAGAGTTTTTATATCTTTAGAATCTAAAATTCGGAAAATACTTTATATATATTCAAAGAAGTAACGGGTATCCTACAGTCGGGAGCTCGACTGTAGCCTTTCCGACTAGTTTTAAATATAATTCAGAGAATTTTTGTCAGTTATCGAAGTGAAGTGTAATCATGGCTTTAAGGAATACTTAATGTTTCGAGATATTCGTAATAGAGGGCTGCATGAATACATTCATATTGTCAAAGCAATAGAATCCATTCGAATATAATAGAATTGAGTGAGTGCGAAGCACACAAAGAGTTGAATTTATGTGAGTGTGAGAGTATGAGAAGGCTGTCACTCAATAACATTCTCGTGTTTTGAGTTCGAATGAATAAGTTCGAAAAGTCAAATGTCATTTTTCGTATAGCCGAAATCATTAGAATGATTAATACACACAATGTGCACTCGTTCATTTCTTTTGGATTGTCATTGTGAGCAGTCGCAAAAAAAAATGAGCGAAGAAAAAATCGTCAACGAAGAGGTAACTGTTAGTGTACGTACTCTTGTGACTAATACCCCTGCGTACGTATTGCAGATGTATTTATATTTATTTGTTGTCTTGTCTTTGTCCTACTAGTGTTACTCCCATTATTGATATATTATATATACTTGTGACATTGTCTTTATGTGTACGTATGTTTTTTTGTGATATTTTGATTTTATTAGATATTAATATAATTTGGTTTTGGTATTTAGGTTTTGACTGTCCCAGCGGACATAAAAGAAAAGCTTTAAAAGGGTGAATACAATTTTAGTTTCGGAAAAATACGCGATAAAAATGGAGACGAAGTGGTTGGGGTTGTAGGCTGTAAGACGTGTTACACCGTTTTCAAATTTTCTGGCAGCACATCTAATATTGTGAAGCATAAATGCTACACAATAAATTGCAGCAAATCTCAAAACGCATCTCAAGGGGACATTAATCTCGAAATGAAACAGGAGGGTGTTGCTGTGATGACCGAAAGGGTCATTAAGAACTGTCGTTTGTTTAAAATCGTTGAAGACTCTGGACTTAAAAAGTTTGTCGCATATATAAGTTAAATTATTCCGTTATCCCATGATAACGGAACACTTGTATTCGTCATCCGATGGTGGTCGTCAATCAATGAGTGAACGTTATGAGAGGCCCTAGCTAATAGAGGGATTTTCACCCCGGGAGTTATAGTGAGTGAATCGTTTTCCCTGTCAATAATTGCTTTAAGTGATTTTAAGGTGTCGTCTCCAATAATTCGATGGAAAACGTTTAGACCCGGAAGGAGAAAGAATGTGATAAGTGAATCATTTCCGATTGAGCTTAAAAATGGGCCGGTAAGCTGATGTGATATATTAATTTTACCTGCTGCAGATTGGGCTTGGAAAGGTTTGAACAAGGGGGTGCAACCCTTAGCTATCTGGGGGCTAATGAAGTTCGTGTTTGCACCAGTGTCTATAAGAAAGTGCAGCTTAGCCCCGTCTTTGGCGCCATACTCTATGTATGGAACGCTAGAGAGGCATTGGTCATAAAATTTACCTCATCTGCGTTACCGAACTCATTCTCGGGATGAAGCTGATCACCCGTCTGTGGCGGACAAGTTGGCAATGTTGGCGCGCCACCGTGATAGACTTCGTCATGATACGGCTCGTTGTTTGACTTTTCGTCAAACTCACTCGTAGCGGGTCCAAAGAAGATGGGACAGTATTCAGATGATACAATCTTTGCGATTTGCGGAATGGATTAAGGTTAGATGAAGCGCTAGGGCTGCGCTTGAAACTGGAGTTACCATGACTCTGTGCGCTAACATTAGAGCGAAAAGATTGCCCCGACTGGTTAGATTCCATTTTAATCGCTGGTCTGGGGGTCGAAAATCTTTGAGAAGTTTGTTGCATCTGGGGTGCAGGTTGATTCGGTTGGAATCCCCACGGGTATCTAGGTCTGCCTGCAGGGCGATAGCCTTGATGAGGAGGTGAGAACCTATTGGTGTAAGGCACGTGAACTCTAGAGGTCATCTTCTGTAATTCCAAGCAGGTGGCGTATGCTTCTGGTAAAGTCTTTGGACCACGAATTATCAGCAACTTCGATACATCTCCATTCAAACCCCTAATAAAAACGTCTAATGCCCTGTCTCTATAGGATTCAACCATAGCGCTAGTAATCTGTGGGTCTTGATCCCCGTTTTTAAGGCTTCGCACTATAAGGGCAAAGTAGTTATTGACTGCTGTATAGAAGGCATCCACCGTCTTCATCCCTTGAATCATCTGACTCATTTGGAGTTCGAGCGTACGTAGGACGCGTCTGTCGGCATAGTGGAGTGTTAAGATGCGCTTAATTTCCTGCCAATCATCTTCGGGAACATTATAAGAAATAAGAGCCGTTTCGGCATTGCCCATTATCTTCTGCCTAAAGTGGAGAATTGTCGATCGATAGAGCGGCCTATCCTTGATTATCTGGTAATCCTTCAGAATCGCCTCTGCTCTACCGATCCAAGAAGCGTAGTTATCGAACTCGCCCTGAAAGACCTGTAACTCCTTAACGCAAACTGGCAATTTAGAAATTTCCTTCAGTTCATACTCATTGCGAGCTGGCGTTAAAGGCTTAGGTTTTGGTTGAGCAACAACCTGGCTTGCCCTCTCCCGATCGCTTTCAAGTGCAACCACCTTATCGCTGACTTTCTTGATATCTTCCTTAACGCTGGCCAATTGGCCGAGTAATGCGGTTAAAGTCGCATCGAACTTCGTCAAGGTTTCTTTCATTTCTTCCATTTTTATTCGGACGGACGATAATTCACGATTCAAAACAGATAAAGTTTGGATATGATTTGCAATGGTATAGAGTTAAGTACAGTAAGGACAGTTGAGACTTTTATTTTTAATTTAGTTTTAATTTTAGTTAAAAAGGTTTTATTCTTCCTTCAATTTGTTCTTTTAATAATTTTTTTATATATTTTTTTATTCTTTCTTTCATTTTTTCCTTTTAATAATTTTTTAGATTTTTTTTATTCTTTCTTTCATTTTTTCCTTTTAATAATTTTTTATATTTTTATTGTTTCTTTTCTTTACTCTAAAAGCGTTTCACTCACCCGTATTCTATGATGCCTTTCTTTTATTTTCCAATGCAGCTGTGTAGATGTGTTATTAAGTGTCAAGTCACTTACAATGCGCAGATTCTAAATAAATAGAAATGACTTTAGTAATTTGCAACAATTAATTATAAAACAGGGGATCTGTGATTTTATTCGTGTGTGTATGGCCTTTCTTTTTGATTAATTTTAACTTATAAACTATTGTTTCCTTTATTAAAAAATTTTGAACCTATTACAAAATTTTTATTCCATTTTATTCGGTATTAGGCACGGTGGGCCGTATTGTTCTTTTTTGGCATATCGCCTACTAAGGTACGGTTAAACACACAACTCACTAGGCGGCTCTAACACTGAGCGTATCTAGTAAGCTACCACAACCACTTTTTTCTTTATGATCTTTATACTTTTTTATACATGGGCCGCTCGCAAACAAGTTGCCGCAGCGGTTTATCGTTTTACTTTTATTATTTTTGTGACTTATTTTTCACTTATTTTATTTAATAACAACCTTTTTGCGCTCGTGAATCTGTTATCTGTTCGTTTGTGAACAGGCAGATATTATAACAATTTATTTACGCTCGTGGATATAGTTGACCACATTTAAGGCAAACGTCACCACCGCAGCGGGCAATTGTTTATTTAATTGGAATCATATTCATTTTTTCTTTTTTCTTGTTTTTTTTTTTATAAATAGCTTCGGCCACACAGCACTACACGTATTCACTTTTTCACTTGTCAACTTATAGTTATAACTTATCCTATAGGGATCCCCATCTTATATTAGACGGGTCCCTGCTCGGGCGCCAGTTAAGTTATTCCGTTATCCCATGATAACGGAACACTTGTATTCGTCATCCGATGGTGACGACCCGCTGCATTACCTAGCCATTGTATAGTTGATCGGCTAGGTGTCCCAAGGTTTTCCCAGTAGTAGAAGACGTTCAGTTAAATCGTTATAATCCGTTTTATTAAAAGTAAATTAAATATAATGGTTCCAAGTTTTGTGTTTGTCTTAACTCTAGGTCAGCTCTGCTCTGCCACTTGTCCACTCGCTCCAGCTTTAGCAAACCTCGTTCATGCCGTTGGCTCAGCGTCGGCGCCGGCGCCCGTATTGCAGACAGTGCAATTTGACCGTCCAACGTTGTTGTTGTTTCGTAGCTCACACAATTGCTGAGCGTTGGGCCGTTGCTGGCCCCGAACTTGCTGATGTTGTGCAACAGCGGATATGGTGACCGCTGTCTCAGCGTAGTCGCTGCTTCAGCGAGTCAACGGCACTTAGAATGCTGACTCGGCGCGGGGGGCGACGAAGGAAGTAGAACGTTGGGCTGTAAGCGGATATTGCGACAGCGCTTGGAATGTGCAGCTCATCGCAGCGGGCGATGTGAGTCGAGGGGGAATAACTGCACTGTTAACTTATATCTATATATATAAAACTCTTTGTCCTCACTGACACATCAACGTGTAGGCCAAACGGCTAAAGGTAAAGAGCTGAAATTTTCACACAACATAGCTGAGACAATTTCATCGTGCAATAAGACGGCGTTTTGTAAGTCCACCTGGAAGTGTGTTTACCCGAGGTCAAAAGGTCATGGAATTGCTTTGTATGAAAAACTTATTAAGATATCTTAACCAAACTTACAGATTAGATGTTTGGGACTGTCTCTTACATTCTGACCAAATTTGGTCAAAGTCGGATTACTATAACATATAGCTGCCATAGGAACAATATAATGCAAATTATTGATTAGTATAAAAATTGTTTTTCTTTCTTAAGAAATCTCAACCAAACTCATACTAAATTTTACTTTGACTAAACTTAATTAACATTATTAACTAAATTTCATTTCCGCGAGCGAAGCGAGCGGGGGTTGGCGAGCGAAGCGAGCAGGGGGCGGAGCTCCCTAGTATTATATAAATTAAGATATCTTAACCAAACTTACAGATTATATGTTTGGGACTGTCATTCATCATTCTGACCAAATTTGGTAAAAGTCGGATTACTATAACATATAGCTGCCATAGGAACAATATAATGCAAATTATTGATTAGTCTGAAAATTGTTTTTCTTTCTTAAGAAATCTCAACCAAACTCATACTAAAGGTTACTTTGACTAAACTTAATTAACATTATTAACTAAATTTCATTTCCGCGAGCGAAGCGAGCCGGGGTTGGCGAGCTAAGCGAGCAGGGGGCTTAGCCCCTAGTATATATATATTCTTTTTTTGACTTAACTTTATTTTCAAAACTAATTTTCATTTTCGCGAGCTAAGCGAGCAAGCGCCGTGCCCTCTAGTAATTCATGATTAGCTTCATATGCTCGACACATAGTAGAGTATACTATATGTGCACATAGTAACAATTTGTTGCTATGTATATACATATATAATGCATTCCAATAAACATAAAAATATGTTCATGCACTTATGTGTATGTGGACTGACCAAGCGTGAGAACTTTAACGAGCATACATACTACATTCTCTCGAACTGTCGCTGCTCTCGGTGACAGAACCTTATGTATAAGAACAATGTATTTAGCATAGGTCCATTTTAAATATGAGAATAAGAATCAGCATTAATAAAGAACGAAAACGGAGCAGACGCTCCTCTAAATCGAACTATGTGTCTTGATCAGAGCTTGCAAATAACAGTCGACCGTTTTTCGTTGTCCGAAAATAACTGTTGCTTACCAACACTTTGAGCAAAGTATCCGAGATAAACCGTTTTCATTGTCTCTTAAGTAAATCGGTTATCTCAAAACCAGCAACCGTTTTTTGTGTTTTTTTTTTAATCTGGTTATTCCCCGAATTTTTGGTAGCGGTCGAACAAAATAAAACTCTTTTGCATTTTTATGCGTGTATCAGAGATCTGCACCAGTGGTTTTTTCGACACGAGCAGTGTACTCATCTTCGCTCAAATTTTGACGACTCAAGTTCCGTTATTCTGCTTTGTTTGCTTTTTTTACTGTGAAGTACCAAAAACCCTACATCAATATAGGGGTTGTTTTTCTTCACACACTTTTCGTACGGTGCCTGCTTGTGTGTAGAAAATATACTCACTTAGAATGTGATGTACACTTCAGGCACCGCATAAGAAGGAGCAAACAAAGAAAAGAATAAAATAATTTTGAAGTAACGGGTATGTCACGCAATGTCACAAACCAAAAAAGAGTCTGTTTCTTTAAAACTTGTCAAAATATATTCTGATGTCGACAACTTCGAGTTGATGTATGGCCGTTTACCATTAAATGCGAATATTTTGCAGTTTTTTAACGACATGGAGCTGCAGTCGCCACACCTGAGTGCGCTCGCACATATTGTGCTGGCTACACCAGCGACTCAGGTGTCCGTTGAAAGGGCATTTTCAGCCCTTAATTTTATTTTAAGTGAGAAAAGGAGTTTTAGTCAATTTTAGTTGTTAAGCTCAACTCTGAATAAATAAAAAACTAAACCTACATATCTAAATTATATTGGAGTTTTATATTTTAAATTTCAAGGCTACAGATTTCTTTTTACAACCCCGAATGTCTCAGCTGTTAACCCTCAACCGAAAACAAAAACAAAGAGACACGAAGTATTCTTCTCAGAGATAGAGAGATCGTGGACGTTTTTTTCGGTTATAATCGCAACCCAACCGCAAGGGGAAAAACGGTTGACGGTTATTTGCAAGCTCTGGTCTTAATCGATTCAAAGTTGCCTAGCACCCATTTACTCTGGAACACCCCGGAGAATGAAAAAAAAATTTTTTTTTAATGAATTGATCCGGCAAGCGAAACTTTGTAACTGGATATTGTGAAGTGAGTATCTCGACTTAAATCTTCTCTATGAAGTTGGAATTTCAATTTAAATTCTTACCAGATTAGCATGTTATGTTGACGCGCAATATATTGAAGTTCCCGAATTTGTTCAAACTGCAGTCTATCTAAGTCATCTTTTGTAAACATTTTGTTTCTGGTAGTCTCCATTAATACATCAATACGCTTATGAAGTAAACTGAATTGTCCACAAGTATATGTTATAAAAAATCCAAATATGGAATCCTCTGCAAAAAGAGTTGTAACCACGCAAATTCCAGCATATGCCGTAAAAAAGTATGTAAGCGCATAGCATATCCAATTGCTGTACGGGTTGTAAGGAAACTGCATTTTATACGGGAATGGCTTATTTGATGCATCCATGCCAAATCCCCAAAATAGGTCCACCAATGGCAGTATACAGTACATAAGTATTAAGCACGAAAGTAAAATAGTCATGACTCGAAAAGTAATCATCCGTTTACGACACTCCTTAGTTATGATGACATTTGTGTTACTGTAAAAAATAAGAAGCGTTAAGTTTAATATTGTATGGGTATCATTATTTAAAAGTCTGATACTTTTTGCTGAAGAATTGTCGGTTTTGTGTCATTTTTTCATATGATTTTTGTGTCGGTCAACTCTAGCTATTGAAATACGAATTAACCGTTTAGTGATAACTAATTTGAAACTAATACTAATAACTAATTTGTAAGATTGATTGGTTGAGATATCTTAAAAAACAAAAAAAAATCCGGTCCCGAAACCAATTTTTGAAGCCCGACCCAGCTCGGACAATTTTTCGAAAAGTCCGGCCTGGCCCGAGCCCGACCCGAAAAATATTTTTTAATGATTTTTACTTTATACTTTACTTTTTTAATTAAATCATAACAAATTTTAATTTTAGAGCTTCAATTTTAAACATTTCATATTAAATTAGCATTATACAGCAAAATTTTGTGAGTTTTCGGGCCTACCAGGCTTCGGGCTTTTAGCTGAGGCCCGGGCCCGAACGAAAAAAGCCCGTTTGCGATTTTCAGGCACGAAGCCCGTGGATTTCTTGAAGAGGCCCGCGGGACACCAAGTCGGAAAGGCCCGTGCCTTCCAAACAGACAGACGGACGGGCAGAGAGACGGACATGGCTAAACCGACTCGTCTGTTGATACTGATCAAGAATATATACACTTTATGGGGTCTACCACGCCTCCTTCTGCCTGTTACATACATTCCAACAAAACCATTATACCCATTTTTGCCCATTTTTAATGGACACAGGGTATAAAATTAATTTATATTGTGGAAGGCAAAATGGTTCCCATTTATTTAAAGCCAAAGTTAGAACTAAAGTACAATTGTGATCTTATGCAGCAAGTCTTTCCTAAAGGCCTATGTAGACTCGTAGCAAAACGACTGCGGAATGAAAAACTCCATATAAAACGAGTATACTCGACTGTCGGATACCCTGCGCACATAGTCTTATATGCTGTGCGGTACGCCGAAGATTTGATGCCCTTGCGAGCGTTTTATTAAATTGTCGACTACTATTTCTAATGACAGTTATGTAATATAGTAAACCGATTTAATTTAAATTCGGTGGGGTTGTGTAAAACCTCACCAGATGCATTTTCTGTCAAGCTGGCTAAGAAAATTACTAATTTGGAGTTTTCAGTGCTCGGCAACGAGCAAACAGTAGTGCTCGAAAATGATTTTTGTCCTCTCATGCAGCACAATGGATAGCACTCAGCTTTTGTATTGCTGTATTGATAAATGTGACGTCACATGGCATTTTGCAATGCACACATATGTATAAATCTATATATTTACACAATTATATTTTAATACAATTGTAATAAATATGTATGTATGTAGATACATATATCATACATCAATATCATATGATGCTAAAATGATATCGATAATGATATCGATAAGCAAAATCGCTGGAGTGTGCGGGCACATTGTCTTGCGCTCGCTTTACATATAAACAAACATGCTGTCTCGCTCGCACATTGCATTGCATATGCAAATATTGAATTAAAACCAATTCTTTAATATATCTTCCCTATTTATGGGTCAATCGTTTTGAAACTTTCAGGGTCGTTTAATGGGCTTACATCTCAACTGCTTGGTCAGTTAAGAAGTGTTATCTTAAAATTTGAGCCTGTAAATCATTTTGTGATTTGTGGGCGGAGGGGGCGTAGCATCCAAAATTGGAAACAAACTTGACCTGCGTATAGTACCCAGCGACCTACACTTCAAGTTTGAAGTCTCTAGCTCTAATAGTCTCTGAGCTCGACGCGTTTAAACAGACGGATTTATTTAGTTGCAACAATAAAATAAAACTGCAATAATTATATTAATTGAATTAGATTTTATTTGTGTGTCTATATGCATACAAATCTATGTAATTACATACAAACAGATACCCTACATACATACTAGTAAATTTATCCACAATTAATTAAAAGCCTTTGACAATTTATTTGGCTAAATTCACTTTAAATTTGTGTTTGTCACGTGCAGTGACATAACACTCATTTGAGTGAAGAAAAATATTAAGAAAGTGACAGTTTTCCCGGATTTTCATCCCCGGATTGTGATTTCGAAGTTTGTGCCGGATTTTTCCTTTTCCCTGCGTGGGAATAAAAATTGATTTTGTTCCTTTTCATCGAGCCAGGTATGTGAGTGGAGGTAGACTGATACCTATTCTAAAGTGTTTTCTTCGACAGTGCCCCGTGCCAGTGCTTTTATTTTGGAATTTGTAATTCAGTGAAGACTGAGTTAATGTTTTTACATTAAAATCAACTGTGGATTGGCCACAGAGCTCAGCTCCCGGCCAGAAACCTCCCCATGGGACATATTTCTGAGGAGCATATTGGTTTTGACCCATTGCTGAAGTGATTGGTTGCTGTTTTCTTCAATGTGGTTTCTGCTGGGAAATTGCTGTTTTTCCTCTGAGATGCTGCAAGGATTGGTCACTGCCGAGCGAACTTTTCTTTTAGTTTACAAATCTGTGCTAGGCATACATACAGTGTAGAAAATGTCTAAAGTGGGAACATAATATTCAAATTATTGTAATTTTTCATTAAACAGTGCTGTGCACTCAAATATTTCCTCTCAGTGGTGCCCATAAAAAGAAATTAACCTGCCGATAAAAATTTAAATAAAAAAAAAGATATATATATATATATTTGTCATATTAAAATGAAATTTATAATTTTTGGCTGAAAAGAAAAATAATTTAATAGAGGCCACTAGAATAGATCAAGTATGTATGTAGAGTTATGATCTTATTATTATTTTTATACCCTGAGCCCATTAAAAATGGGCAAAAAAGGGCATAAAGGTTTCGTTGAAATGTATGTAGCAGGCAGAAGATGGCGTGTCAGACCCCGTAAAGTATTATATATATATTCTTGATCAGTTTCAACAGCTGAGTCGATTAAGCCATGTCTGTCTGTCCGTCCATCCGGCCGTCTGCTTGAACGCATCAATCTCACACTGAAAAAAAGACCAATTTCTAAAATCAAGAACTTTCATCATAAATATTTTGTTCTTAAAATAAGACCATTTTAAGACCAAATTACTAATACTTAGAATATTGAGCTAAAAATTCGCAGTTTTTAAATCAAGAATTAAAAATCTTAAATTCTTAAGAAAATATAAATATGTCATATTTAATATGAAGACATTAATGGCACCGTGGCGCTCTGGTTAGAGTCGCCGCTTCTGTTTGAAAAGGCTTATCTAGCGGCGTTTTATTAATACCTCTTAACATTTTTTTAAGTATTTTTTTTCAGTTGCAAATAGATTTAGGTACAATGTTAAGCAAAAAAAAATATTTTTTTTTTAATTTATATGAATTTTTTATTTTGTCAAAGATGCAACATTTTAGCATAATTTGAACATTGTTTATTTCAATGACCAAATTATGAAAACATTTAAAAATTTTGTGTTTTATTTTTTTATTTCAATAAAAATATATTTAAATTTAATAATAAAAAATAATGAAAATTTTTGTTTTATATATATATTTTTTTGGTTTATAAGCTAGTTGTTTTTGGCCCTTTTCAGTCCTTACTAATTTTAAGTCCTTAAATATTCTAATAATAACAAAAATAATTTTAATTTAGTTTTAAATCACAAGCTTTTATTTTTGCAATTTCTTATATTTAAAATAATTTTGTTGTCCAAAAAAAATTTATATTTTCTGCATGACGGAAATTTTTCTGATTTTTCCAATTCTAATTCAAGAATTATTTCTTCATCAAAGGCATTACAAAGCAGATTTTTTACCTCGCTATCTAAAAAAATATCAATATTTGAATGGCTAGACGGACTTTTGCTTAAACTCGTTATTAGGGGATCCGATAAAATTAATAATGAGTTCATTAGATCCTCCATTGTACGTGTGCGTGAAATTTTACGACAATGCTTTAGCCGAAACTTTCGTTTCCGTTTTCCAGCTTTGCACAAACTGACGCGTGTCGCTGTCATGAGTTCATTGCATGTGTTGCCAATCACTAGCTCCAAAACTTTGGTTGCCTGACGTTTTGCGTTGCAATCCGCAAAATTCTTTAGTTTTCGACCTGAGCCTGTATGAGTTTTTTGTTTTAAAAGGACTAAGTCTTCGTCTAACCAAACTTTGTATTTCTGATCGAATCGTTTCAAAACTCTATGGCATTCTTTCCACATTACAGAAAGTCGTTTGCCAAAATTTTGAATGCTTTTAGATATTAAGCCATGCTCCTCCTCAGTGCAATTCGATTTTTCAATGGCATTTGAATAAATATAGTTCTCCAGTGCTGAACATCTTTTCCGAGAATCATTTTCATGAAAAAAGACTACGCTTGCAGACTGACATGGTGACTAAAAAATACAATATTGTGAGCAGATGCACATGGCTGCGGCAGATCTTGGACATTTCACAAAGACGACGAACCACATTAATATTTAAAAATAGTATATTCGACAGCAAATGCCGGCGTCACTATTTATACTCTACAGAAGTTAAAGAATAGTCACATTTGAGAAGATAACAAAGATTTTACCATAAAATATTAATATAACATATATCCACAGGTCACAAAACTTTTTTTGTTATGTAAATATGTACATATCTTTATTATTGAAAAAAGTAAAAATCAAATTAAAAATTAAATTTTAAAAAATTTTGCAGCACAATTTGCACACGTGCGCAAACTTAACACATTGTATTTTCAACAGCCGTTTCAACAAATGTTGTGATCAAAAGCTCACAGCTGATAATTTAAAGTGCAATTATCGATTTGGTTGTTATCGATTTGCTAAATAAGCTTTTAGCTATCGACTGACAAACTAATTTTGTAATTTGTTAAAAGTTAAAAATTCAATTTTGGTCCGCCAGATTGCTTAAATCGACCACTGTGCGAGGGTTTGAAACCCGCTCTAGTCAAGGAAAAAAATCTATATATTATATAAGGTTGTCAAAGAAGTCTTGCGGTATTTCCAAAAGCTTGTCTTTGCAAGCGCGTAGTTCTAGTTGTATTCGGAAAGCTCTTTTCACGCGCTAGCACGTGTTTGATTTATTGTTGTTTGTTTTTAGTCGTTCGTGAGTTATAACGTCGCAAACATGGAGCAAAATAAAGAGAAAATACGGCATATTTTACAGTACTACTACGATAAAGGCAAAAATGCATCTCATGCTGCCAATAAAATTTGTGCAGTTTATGGACCCGATACAGTTTCCATTTCCACCGCACAACGATGGTTTCAACGTTTTCGTTCTGGTGCAGAGGTGATCGAAGATGCGCCACGGTCCGGAACGCCTGTCGTCGAAAATTGCGATAAAATCGCTGAATTGATCGAAAGAGACCGGCATAGTAGCAGCCGTAGCATCGGCCAAGAGCTGGGCATGAGTCACCAAACCGTTAAAAACCATTTGAAGAAGCTTGGATTCCAAAAGAAGCTCGATGTGTGGGTGCCACACGACTTGACGCAAAAACATATTTTTGCCCGTATGGATGCATGCGAATCGCTTCTGAATCGCAACAAAATCGACAAGTTTTTGAAGCGGATGGTGACTGGCGATGAAAAGTGGGTCACTTACGACAACGTGAAGCGCAAACGGTCGTGGTCGAAAAGCGGTGAAGCTGCCCAGACGGTGGCCAAGCCTGGATTGACGGCCAGGAAGGTTCTTCTGTGTGTTTGGTGGGATTGGCAGGGAATCATCCACTATGAGCAGCTCCCCTATGGCCAAACGCTCAATTCGGACCTGTACTGCCAACAACTGGACCGCTTGAATGCAGCACTCATGCAGAAGAGGCCATCTTTGATCAACAGAGGCCGAATTGTCTTCCATCAGGACAACGCCAGGCCACACACATCTTTGGTGACGCGCCAGAAGCTCCGGGAGCTCGGATGGGAGGTTCTTTTGCATCCACCGTATAGTCCGGATCTCGCACCAAGTGATTACCACCTATTTCTGTCCATGGCGAACGAGCTTGGTAGTCGGAAGTTGGCCACAAGAGAGTCCTGTGAAAATTGGCTCTCCGAGTTTTTTGACAATAGGGAAGCGACAATAAGAAATAACAATAAGAAATCTCGACAAAACTCATACTTAAGGTTACTTTGACTAAACTTTATTAACATTATTAACTAAATTTCATTTCCGCGAGCAAAGCGAGCCGGGGTTGGCGAGCGAAGCGAGTATTATATAAATTAAGATATCTTAACCAAACTTACAGATTATATGTTTGGGACTGTCATTCATCATTCTGACCAAATTTGGTTAAAGTCGGATTACTATAACATATAGCTGCCATAGGAACAATATAATGAAAATTATCGATTAGTATGAAAATTGTTTTTCTTTCTTAAAAATCTCAATCAAACTCACACTAAAGGTTACTTTGACTAAACTTAATTAACATTATTAACTAAATTTCATTTCCGCGGGCGAAGCGAGCTGGGGGCGGAGCCCCCTAGTTTTGTATAAATTAAAGAAGTATTTTTGCCAAAATTTGAAGTTGCCACTCCCATTGATTAGGGCGCTACCGGAAGTTGCCTGTGGGCAACGTCGGACCATGGTGGTAAATAAAAAAAAATTATTTTTTTGAAAATCGCTTACAATTTTTTATATTTATTATGAAATATTAGGTATGAAATGACAAAAAACTGTTTTTATTATTATTGGAACTCAAGTGGACCTTACATTTAAGGCATTTAGACGTTGGAGCTCTTTTTTTACACAATTTGCAGCGGCCTTTTACACCAAATATTACTCAATGCTCCACTCTATTGAAACGTTGTAAGTCGCTACACAGAGGGAAAAAATCAAGTATTTCGTACTTAAAACGCTACATTTCGAACTTGATTTCTCACTAAGATTGAAATTACTAAAGCCGAGTACTTCGATCTTTTTTCAAGTACGATATTTTAAGTACGAAATTTAAGTATTTTAGTATTTTCAAACTTAAATTAACTTTAAAACGTACTTGATTTAAGTACAAATTAACTTGATCCAAGTCCTTTTAATTCTGAAACTGGGTACGAAATCATGTTAAAATATGAACACACTGCACACTTAATTCAAAGTCGTGTGAACTTGATTGGTATGTATAAAATGTTCTTGAAGTAAGTATTATGAGCATAATGGAACACCTCACGCTACCTAATAAAATGATCAAAATCATAAGCGTGGGTGTAAAAAGACATTCAGTTAGTGTGAAAGTAAGGGAAGACTGACTACAGAAATCAGTCTGTTAAATAAAGTCTTAAGTTCTCAGTGCCCCTCGAACTGCTCTTCATAGCAGATACGCAAGAACTAGTTGGGAATTCGAAGCAAGCGAACGCTAAAATAATATAAGAATTAAAGCACTTGATTTAAGATTTTACATACTTGATCTGTGAGTCGAACTTGAGTATCGAACTTATATAAAGAATTTTCGTACTCATTCCAAGTAATTTTAGAGTTTTACTTAACTAAAGAGTTTTTGTTCTAATATCAAGATTGTTAGTACTTGGTCATATAATTTGAATGCTCATTTTAAGTAATTCGTTCTTATAACAAGTATTAAATTTAAGTATCGAAAATACTTCATTCGAGTTCATTCATACTTAGTTTTAGAACTGCTGTTTTCTCTCTGTGTAGGATTCGGCTAAACTCTGTATTTCTTTGACTGTTGCTAGTTTTGTGCGACTCTCCCCCTCTATATCAGATGGTCGACCTCTTTTCTTTTGGATTGAAGAATTACATTGTAAGTGGCCATCTTCAACTTCCAACGGAAATTTTATAAGAGGAATATGCTTTTGCATCGAATAATTAAAATGTAATCAATAAAAGATTCTGTTATAACACTTTCGTGAACGATGGATGACTCTTCAGAGGTCCAACAGCATATCGGCCGAATCCCCTTCTCCCATTCCCTTATTGTGAGATGAAACAATCGCAGGCCTTGCAACATCATTATAAACTCATTTATTGGGATTAACCGGATCCATTGGAGTTATCGCGATATCAACTTTTAGGGTAATGTCTTCGTCCCATATATACTAAGGAGATTCAAATTGCCTTGATCTCCTTTTCAGTGTCTTCATACAATTTTCAAAGAAATTATCAGCAATACTTGATGGTCTTTGCTGGTATTCTTCTGCAATTATATTGTCAAGAGGACCGATCTCTACAGTCTGCCCTCTCTTCACGATCCGTTCCAAGTTCCAAGATTAAAATCGCTCAATAGCTTCTATTGACAAACCACTCTCTTGCGGTAATATATCTAAGTAAATATAAAATAAGCACAGCTTAGACTATTGTACTTATCAAATACAACCGACGATCAACGACTGCTCGAAATGTTCCTCTAAATAAGATTTCCAAAGGCTGGTGGTCTGTAAATATTTTCACTCTAGATATACCGTACAGGTAATTTTTTAGGCTTTTTAGGGCCCAGATTATGGCTAACGTCTCTTTTTCGTTAGCGGCGTAATTTTCCTCTGCTTTGGATAGAGTTCTTGAGAGAAATGAAAAAGGTTGGTTATCTTGCGGTAAAACTGCACCTATTGCGATGTTAGAAGCATCGGTTGTCAAATAGAACTCCTTTCTGAAATCTGGGTAGCGGAGTATTATATGTTTCGATATTAAGCTACTCTTAAGCTTCTTGAATGCTTCTAGTGCTTGGTTGTCAAGCGAAATTGATTTGATTGGACAGACGTCTGTCTTCCCCTCTTAAAAGTGAGGTAAGGGGCTTGGCGAGCTTAGCATAGTTGTCAATAAATCTCCTGTAATATCCGGAAAGTCCCAAAAAGGATATTAAATCCTTAAGAGTTTTTGGAAGATGTTATTGAGCTATAGCTACGACTTTATCCGGCTTAGTTTCGATGCCCTTGTCAGATACAACAAAGCCAAGGAATTCGACTTTGATCTTCAGGAACTCGCATTTGCCCAATTGACATTTCAGGATGGCTTCTTGCAAAGTTTGAAAAATAATGTCCAGGTTTTTGAAGTGTGATTCATCATCTTTACTGAATATGATGATGTCATCAATGTAGATGAAGCATATTATACCAATATGTTCATGAAGTATGTCATCTAAGGTGCGCTGGAAAATTGCAGGCGCATTTCCAAACGGGAGTCGTGTAAAAACTTATATTTTCAGTTGTTTACGGAGAAAGCGGTTTTTTCTATGTCTGACGATTTCAGTGAAATTTGGTGGAATCCACTCTTAAGGTCTAATACGGAGAATACCTTGTTGTCGCCTAGTTGGGCAAGCACTTCATTTATCTCAAGTATTGGGTATTTGTCGGATATGGTTATCAAGTTTAATTTTCGGTCATCTATAACCATACGATATTTTTTATGTTTGAGGCGTCTGTCTTTTTATGTACTATCCATACGGGGCAGTTGTATGCTGACCTTGAAGGTCTTAAAAGTTCAGTTACCTGTTTGTTTACCTCGTCTTTCAAGCTCATTGGATACTGATAAAATTTAGAATATACTGGTGTATCCGAAGAATTTCGTATTTCCGCCTTCACATTGGTTGTGTAGGTCAGTTTCTGGTTTGGCTCTGCAAATAAGTGAGGGTATGCTTGAAGAAGTCTATTTAAGCTGTCGCTCTGAGATTTGGTTAGGTGCTCAATTCTAGGTACTATGGTGTCTACTGCTTCAAATTTCTTTTCTTTAATGGGTACGCTAATTTTGTTTTTTATTCTCATTATTTTTTTGCTGACATTAATATCTGCAGCTAGTTCTTTTAAGCTGTCATTGCCCAAAATGGCATCGAATGACTTTAAAGTCGGCAACAAAAAAAACTTGACGTTTACATCGGGGTGGTTGAAGAGGTTGGCTATTTTATGGTGAGTGACACGGACACTGCCCCCTATGGACACAGCTTTTAAAGGTTTCTCGTTAGGTATTGGATGAGTACCAAATTTTGGTTGAATATAATTCCTATTTATATTATTAATATTATTTATATGTCTATTAATATTTTTAAGATTGTCCCATTCCCCAGCTTGCATTCAAAGTATGGAAGCGAGGAATGCTCTATTTTAAAAAATTCATTGCAGAGTTGTCATAGTGTTCAGTTTCTTCGTTGTTGTAGCTGTCAAGGTATTCGTCCAAGGTCTCGTCTTGGGTTTCCTGATCTTCATGGTCTGCAATTGCTTGTCCGTAATCTGCCATAGTTGCGTACGTATCAGCCGGTTGCATTTCGTCTTGTTCGTTTTCGTTAGTTTGTATGTTGAAGTTTCTCTGTCTTTTTTGTGCGCCGGGCATTGGGCCTGGAGGTCTTTTCAAACTGTTGTCTATTCATATAGTTTACTACTCCATGGGTTCTGGTGTTGGTAAAGGTTTCGGTGCTACCGGTCTGGGTGGTATGAACTGTTGTTTCCTGTATTGGTTGGGGTCATGTTGTCGCGGCATAGCGAATTGTCGTTGTTGTCCGAAGTTCGTGTAGTTCTGTTGCTGTGAGACTTGTTGATATTGGATCTGACGATTTCTGAGGGGAACCTGAAAAGTCTGTCGGAAACCTGAGATGACGAATTGCATGTTGCGAGGAGCTGGTATTGTTTTGGTGTTACTGTTTCTGTTATTGGCCTGTCCTAAAGTTATTGAGCATTGAGCGGTATTTTTGGTTTTCCATTTTCAAGCATATGTTTAAAGCCCTAAAATACGAGGTCTCCGCATAGGCCACATACAAATGTATCTAGGGCTTTGTCGCGGTACATTTTCTTTAGAAGTCGATGGGCTTCATCACCCATGCAATTCACCTTGTTGAAATGAAGAGACAGATGTTGGTAAACCACTTGGTGGAATTCTTCGACTGATTGGTTGCTACCTTGTGACAGCATTGTCCTCTGATATTCCAGTGCACCAAGATCACGTTTGTCTCCGTAATGCATTGTTCGACGTTTGACAATTGCTTTCCAATCTAATGGAACGCTATATGATTCTAATATTCAGCATTACCAATAATCTTACTCCTAATTGAATGGAGTATACCAAGTATCCTGGTGTCCCCGCTTCGCCTGCGATTATTCCCTGATCTACTGAGTTATTGAAGTCCTGTTCTGAATTATTTAGTGCTTGCACTATGTTAGGGACCTGTTGGGCTAACAATCGTCCGACTAATTCAGTAACCTGCTCCAAAGTAGTCATGTTCCTATTCTGTTGATGTTCTAACTGTCTTTGTGCTTGTCTTTGTTGGAGTCGCACTTGTTGTTCGTTGGCTAAGTTGTCGTGGTTCAGTATGGGGGTCGCATTAAATTGTTAAGATTGGCTATAAATTTTCAATTCGTTGTACAGAAAGAAATATTTTCGTAAAAAGTGGAAATGGTTTGAAATTCTATCGAAGAAATGTTTTATGCTTAATTGAACAAGTATTGTTAAATACTCGAACGTTCTCCGCTCCTAAGTCCCTAAGAGCTAGGCCAGAATTACCGTGGGTCGGGTTCAAGCGCTAGCTGTAGTGAGCAATTTTGGGTCGGGTTCTAGTTCAAGACTGATTTCTTTATTCACGTATATTCGTTTATATAGCCGCCAGAGGATCGACCCCTTGTCGACTTTGAGTTACAATACCATGTTTCTTATTCTAGATCAATATTATTTTCAGTTAGAGTGACATTATTTGAGTTTTTTAACATAGTTTTGAGTATTTGTAAGATTAGAAATGCTACAAGTGCATCGCCACCAATCACATGTGTTGGGACTTGCTTATCTCCTTCAACCTAACTCGGCCGACCTTTCTATTTTTAGTTCAGTCAGGACCACAAGCCGAGTATTTCTTATCTTGTTTCTAGCGAGGGCTGCTCACACATTTCTAAGACTCGCACTCTAAAAAACATATGTTTATTTATAATCATTTTGCGGCGGGAAATATTATTAATTCTAAGGCCGCTCGGAATACAAATATATGTTTGGTTATAAACATTTTGCGGCGGGTAATATTATTAATTCTAAGGCCGCTCGGAATACAAATATATGTTTAATTATAAACATTTTGCGGCGGCAAATATTTACTTAATTTCTTCGATATTGTAATGGACTGTATTATTTTTGTTTCTTTTTAAGTTTTGTTGATTTTAATCTATACATTAGGGACATTAGGAGCTGCAAAATTATCTTTTAATCTGCCAGCTGTACATTTGTATTTGATATATAAAGCTATGAGCAATACAATAACTATAAGTATTATGGTTAATATGAGGCTTGATTGTTCGTCTAAGCTGTGAAAGCTTAGACCTTTAAGTATAATGCCTTCTTTTTTATGTTCATCAATTAGTTTTCTTAAGTGTGAAATATCATTTGTGTTGTTTATCATAATTTTTGCCAGGGGAACTACTTCTTCAAATTTTACCCAGTCAACCAGTTTCGTAATGGGAGAAGCTTGACTTCGTATTGAGTCGCTTGATCTTAATTCACTAGTTTCTATCATTAATTTGGTTCCATGTCTAGCAGTGCAATCTTCTGATAACCTTAACTCTCCCTGAGTTGGTATTTTTACGACATCCCCCTGCAGGTTCCCACAGTTTACTTCTAAAACTTTATCATCAAATGTCTTAAGTGTTTGGTGTATTCAGAGCTGTCCAGACGTTCTGTGATGTTGTTTGCTCAAAATCACAATCCGGGAAGCTTGTTCTTTTAAGGGCCGACATTTCGCACGAATTGTCAGTGGCTATGTTCCATGGCCAATTGCCTTGCAAAGTATATGCTCATTACTTCGCCTTGTACATTTGTTAAATTCTGACTCCTAATAAGACATATGCGTCTAAGTTAAAATTGTCTACCATAAACTCGTCCCTAATTTGTGCAACTATTGCTCGATCGTGCTTAATGAATGGGACTGGTGTAAGTTTATAGATTATGGACGTTTCCTGGTTGAATAACGGAATTTCAGCGTTTACAACTAATTTCCCGTCCACCATAACTGCCCTTGTTTCTACTAGACTATATGTAGATTTCTTTTATTACTGTGCGTCTATCGTCCCCTGGTAACTTCAGTTTCGGATTTAATTTTCCCTTAATGGTGTTTATTTCCATCTTAAGTTGTTCGGGGTTGACCAAGGGGGGATTTATTCGACCATAATTTAAATCAATTAGTAGAGCTACTATTGCCGTCTTGGCTTTTTTCGCAATCCTCAGATCATTTTTATTTGTGAATTGCTATTTGAAAGTCTAAAACCATGTGTTCTGTGTTCTTCCGGTTACCAGATCTTCGAATAACTTGTTAATTTGTTCTTGAACTGTTTCAAATCCTGCATAAATCTCGTCTTTTGTTTTCTTCATAATATTAACTGTCGATTCTATTATGGATGTTTGTTTTTTGTGGAGTGATACAAGATCTTGCTGATTTTGTAATATATTCCGCATGTTGTTCTCCATGTCTTTCCTATCGTCTGCATTCATTGTCCGAAACAAAATATGATGAATAGATCCTACAAACTCAAATGGTGCTCTTCTTTGTCGGTCTTTTACCATTATCAGATCGTTGTTCATTTTCAAATTAGCATATCGTCGATCAAGAGCTCGTGTCATTTCTATGCAACTTTGCTCATAATTATTTAGCTTTTTACATGCCTGACCAATTTTAAGAATATGCCGATAAATCGCTTCAATTTCTTTGTTAAACGATTCTAAATCATAATATATTACTAAATTCCATTTAGAGGACACAATATCCATATGTCCGATATTATCCAAATATATCATGGTATCATTTTCTAATGGGGTAATGTCGAATGATTTATTCTGCGCTCTGATGTCAGGTGAGGTAGCCCCCGTTATGCCTGAAGCTAATAATACCATGATAAAGCTTAATACTGTTGCAGTTGAAACTCTTCTTGGTTGTCTTGACTCTTCCTCAGGTATTTCTGTTTCTAATGGACAAACTTTTACTAACGGTCTCTTTATTCGCCCGTTTTCGGTTTTTATTGTTACTACTCTAACTTTACCGTCTTCTCCTGGGTGAGTTTCCTCAATCCTCCCCAATGGCCATTTTGATACTGCTGTGTTTTCATTCTTTACTATCACTATTTGTCTTTTTCTTAAATTTGGACTGTCCTTTTTCCATTTGAATCGTTGCTGCAACGTTACCAAATACTCATCTTTCCATTTTTGCCAGAATTGATTTTTCATAGCTGTCAGAATTTTCCACTTATGCCACCGATGATCTTTCATTGCCGTCATTATTTCCAATTTTTCAATCTTCTCGACAATTGGTTTCTAAATATATATAATTGATTTAACAATTACGAAATGTCCTGGTGTCCGTAATTCATTCGATTCATAGCCATTATCGATTGTATATAATGGTATGATATCTAAAACTTCCTTATTTTGCACCAGCAATGTACTTATATTTTGATTATCTAAGATGCTGTCTCCCAATAATCTTTTAAAATGGCACTGCACTGACTTCTCCCCCGCCTCCTCCATTTCTCCGAAGTGAGGACTTGCCGGGGGAACAAAATTAAATTGATTTCTTGGACTATCCTTAATACAGTTTGTACTGTCGTTTACAGGTAATTTCAGAAAGTCAGTGTTAAGCTTTCTTTTTGTTCCCATGTAATATGTCTCATTCCTATTTGTGCCTTTCATGAGATTGTTTATTTTGAACTTGTCATTGCTTCGTATCAACTTATCAATACAAGAATACATTGAAAGTACCAATTTAATTTCTTTCAAACTTATCTGTCTGTGCATTTTCTTAATGTTGCGTTTTACTAAATTCCTCCACTTACGCCATTTTACAATAATCTTGTCTATATTCTTTTGCATTTTAATTCCAATAATATCATTTTCGTTTTTTGTTGCCAAACTTCCTGCTTTTAATGCTGGCATAGAAAATTTTTCTTGTTTATTTTGTTCTGTCTCAATCTTTTGCCTTTTCTCTATAAATGCATCTATTAATTCGGTATGTTGTCTTTTGCGTGATTGATTAACTGCTAAGTCTACCATTGGAGTTTTCTTAGCTTCCAATGTTTTATCGTCAATAAAAGACAATGTTTCCTTAAATTGTCTATCTTGGTATCTGTTTTCTGTGTTCTTAAATCGTGTCATATTTTTCTCGCTCTCGGTTGAGCTTACTTTATCTAACTTCGAAAGTTTCCCTAAACTAATCGGTAACGTTGTGCAATTCGTTTTTTCATCTGTAATTTGTATTGGCCCTGACAAAATCCAGCCTAATTTTGTGTACTGTCCAATAATTGATCCGTCTTGTGTTATGCCTTGTTCAAATATTTGAGGTAGCACATTTCCTCCGATTAAAATATCTATTCGATTTCTTTCGTTAAACAAGGGATCGGCTAATACTTTACCATTCCACCTTTTTCTTGTCATAAGAAAAGGATTTTACCGGTTGTGGGCCAACTATTTGAGGTAGAACAATGGCTTCGCTTTTGATTCGACTTTTGCTTGGGAATCTTGGTCTCATCTCTAATTGAAGTATAGACTTAGATATCCCTACTAAATTATTTCCCAAGCCATGAAGTTCGGTTCTTTTCTTCTGTCTTGGGAGATTTAGAATTTGAGCTGCTTCTTCTGATATCACAGTTGACTGTGAACCTTGATCAATAAGTGCACGTAATGTCATCCATTCACCCGTTCTAGTTTTTACTTCTACAAGTGCAGTAGCTAGTAAAATAACCGGAGCTGAATGTGTTGTTAATGACGCCTTGTGCTCTTGCTCATTGTGAAGCAATGTGTTGTGCTTTCCCTTACATATTTTGCAAGATTGATAATATTTGTTGCATTTCTCAGTATAGGGGTGACTTATGCACCTAAAACACAACCCATTATTTTTTATAAACTGCTTTCTGTCATCCAAGGTTATGGATGAAAACTTTCTGCAAGTTTCAATCTTGTGCCCTGGAAAATTGCAATATGGACAATTTTTAACTTGGGCAGAATTTATAGATTTTGGCATCTCCTTTTTTTGAGGCTGTAAAGTTTTTATAGCCTGTAGATGCTGCTCTAAAAATTCAAAAACGCAACTCTCAACTTTTGGATTTCCTTCGTTTTTCGAATTGTCTGTTCATATTGTTGCAGTCCGTTTCTGTCAAATTTTCTTAAAATTATTCTTGCCAGAAACGGATCTGCGTCTCCTACTTCAATTTTCATGCCTTTTATGCCATGCAGGCATTGGCGCGTTGTGTCCAACATCTGTTGAACGCTTTTCTCAGATTCACTATTCATCGATGGTTGATCTAACAACTTGTCAAGATGATCTGTGAACACTTGTCTCCTATTCTCAAATCTTTCTTTTAAGATTTCTAATGCTCTTTCGTAATTATCTTCGGAGACCACTAAGTGTCTGATTAGACACTCAGCTTCTCCTTTTACTAATTCCTTGAGACGAATTAGTTTTTCTTTGCTCCCCAGCTTCTTATTCTTGTGAATTAAATTTGAAAACAAATCATGAAAGGCGGCCCAAGCCGATAGATCCCCATTGAAAGAGGGAATCTCAATTTCTTTTAATTTAAGCTGGCCTTCCGCTTTATTCTCTAGTATTGCCTTTAATTGATATTGGTAAAGGCCTGTCACTTCTTTGAATTCAAACTCAGTTTCTATCTGCTCGCTGATTTCGCTGTCTAACTTCCTCAATTCCTTGAAGTCATCGCGAATCAGTTCAAAAGCATCCTCTAGAAACTTTTTCTCCAGATCTGGATTATCGGTTGTTATACCGAAATCAATCGATCTTCTAAACTCGGCCGTAGCCCGGAAAAATCTCTGTTTTTGACTCTCCCATTTCGAAACCTTGACTGGGGCTTCCTGGCTGTTAATACTTTTTAAAATATTTTCTTTTATTGTTATTGTCTCCTGATGAATATCCAGTTCAAAATAGTTACAATCTGGAAGTCTATCTTGGTTTTCTTCCAGTTGCCTATGTTGAACCTCAAAGGATGCCCATAATTTTAATATCTCGGATTTTGCTTCCGATGCTTTAATTGCCCTGCTAGCCATTTCTGTTCCAATTCACGAATACTTGAGTAAATCGTGAATTGGCTTTTGGCGATCTTATTTATTTGTTCTCTTGTAAGAGTCATTTTAGATTTTTTTTCTTGTTCGGCTTGTTTTTTCTTTAATTGGAAAATTAATTTTTTTTTTTTTAAATTAAAGTTTAAAAATTTTACTTTTTATTTGTTATTATTATTATTTAGTAATTCTAACTCTTTTATGAACTTCTTTTGTAGTTCTCCGGATGATATTGTAATTAATCTATATAGTTCTATTTTCTGCTTTCTTCTTTGCTTTTTTTTCCTGATCCTCTTTTCCTTATTCTTTTTTCTGGAGAAGGGAGTACTTTTTTAATTTGTCTTTGCCTATATTGTTCAATTGTCAGTGGCTGAGGTCCAGCACCTGGCTCAGCTGCTGCTTTTAAGTATTCTTTATTGTTTAATTTGGAGTGTTTTTGCTCCATTAACAGTATAGACAAAGACAAGAAATCCGGAAAAGTTATAATAGAGATAAAAAAAATTGAATTCTTAATTATATCTTGTTGCTGATCCAGAGTTTCTCTCCTTGTTCCTTCTGCGTTGCCTAGATGTCGTAAATATCTAGGTTTCGTCTTCCTTCCGCGTTGCCCAGTTGTTGTTGCTTGCTGGGTTGTCGCCTTCTTCCTTCTGCGTTGCCCAGTTCTTGTTGCTTGCTGGGTTGTCGCCTACTTCCTTCT